>VZTE01006244.1:594815-617568 GCA_013397775.1 Eulacestoma nigropectus | reverse complement strand
CGCCCCGCAGCGCCCCCGCTCGGCCGCGCCCTCTGCGCCTGCGCGGCGCGGCCTCCCGGGAGCGCGGGGTGGAGCCTGCGGGCTGCGGAGTCACGGGTTCGAGTCCCGCCTCGGGCTCAATTCGCGGCCACCCTCCCACCTGCCGTCCGCCCTTCCCTCCTGCGCGGCTTCGGATTCCTTGGACACCGCCGGGAGAATCACAGAGTCAAACAGGTTAGAAAAGACCTCTGAGGTAATCGAGTACAAGTTATGACCGAACACCACCGTGACAACCGGACCATGGCGCTGAGTGACCTGTCCCGTCTTTCCTCAAACTCCTCTAGGAGTAACTCCTCTACGGTAACTCCACCACCTCCCTGGGCTGCCCGTTCCAATGTCTAATTACTCTTTCTGAGAATAAATTCTTCCTGATGTTCAACCTAAACCACCTCGGCACAGCTTACAACCATGTCCTCTCATCCTGTCCCAATTTACCTGAGAAGAGGCTGACCCTCACCTGGAGGCGGCTGTTTGTTTATTTATTTTAAAGGATCTGTCTATCTGTAGGTGTGTGTGGGTTTTTTCTGCTCCTGCTGGAAAGGGGCAGGTGGCTGGGCTGGTGTGACTCAGGGGATGCTCCTCTGTGACACTGGGGTAGCTGTGACTCAAGGGAAGCTCGTTCGCGTGGCCGCGATTAAACTCTTGACGCCTGCGAAATTGTTCTTTGCCAAAGCCAGCTATCAATTAGGATTTAAATTAAAAGGGGTCTAGAGTATTTATAATAAGTCCTTGGAATGAACTGGGCTTGTGTGGTGTGTGATGCTCTGGGGCAGGAGCTGATGGCCAGTGGCTCGGTCACATCAGCAGCCCTGTGCCCATGGCCGGCAGCAGGACGTGCTCCTCCCGGACCACGGCCTGTCCACTGCAGTTGTGCAACCTGGGCAGGCAAGAGGGATGGGCACAGGGAGAACACGGGAGAACCTGTTTGTGTTTTCCATAGGCTAAGTGCAAAACCAGCAGGATAAGAATAGCAGCTCCCAGTATCTGCATATCAAAGAGCAGTAAGGATATCATCTCTTTGGGTCTAGCGAGGTTATCGGTGATACTGCACGTCCTTACAGTTAGGAGGAGAAACTGGTGGTGAAACAGTTCTCTGTTTCTTCAAAGAAATCACGTTTGTCTATATGAAAGAGTTTCTACTAGCATGCACTGCAATAGAAAATCTAGCCTCAGATGCAAGGCATCAGCTTTGTTTACTCTTTCAACCCTCTTTCAGCCCAAAATATGCAGCTCCAATACAAAACACACTGTTGTTGCCACTTGACTTACTCAGGTGCTAGATGGATGCCACCAGCTAGATTTAACTCAAACCTCTAGTTTCGGTGTCCAGTCTTAATTCTGCTCATTAAGTACAGAAGGGAGATGGTCCCTTTGCACAGCCTGAGCAGTCTTTTTCTGTGCATGGATACACATGCCAAATTATCAGGAGCATGGAAGGTGGTTCTCTAGTGAGAAGGACTTGGATGACTGTAGGGAGGGCACAAAAATGCAAGTACAATACTTTTGGTTTCATTGTATTGAAGGAAGTTTCTGCCTTTCATTTTGGAGGAAGTCAACATAAGGGACAGACAACTTTAAGGGCTGTGTGTCTGACTATTCTTACAGTACCTCAGCAGTCTGGGCCACATTCTCTGGAAGAGTTTAAAAGCTTTGTTAATTAGTAGTGATTGCCCTTGAAGCTACCTGAGGAGTGACCTAACCCAAGAGCAGAGTGGACTCGCTGTGACAACAAAGACACTACGCACTGCATCAACCACATGATTTTTTTCTTGTAATTAGAGGTTCTTTGTTGCTCTTCTCCTCTAATTAAAGATGTTGCACTAATTTTTAAAAAGTGATTGCTGCTTGAATTTAGAGCCATAAAATATACAGCACAGATAAATGCCAGTTGACTGAAGCCCACTCCTACCTCATCACTTACCACTGTAAGTGTCCCAGTAGGGTTCTGTGGGAGCTCTTCTACTGCTCAGTTGAACACAGCTTTGGCATTACAATCTAATGCAAAATGAACTATCACAGTTCAATGGAGATCAAGCAACAAAGATTCAAGAGAGAGAGGGTAAAATCATAGAATTCATCTCAGCAGCAAAAAAAAAGGGATATAAAGTATATTTAATTGCTTGAAATAGTTAGTACATAATAATGAGAAATGTGTAAATCAAATACACTGGTCAGCTTGATAGGCAGATTGCACATCAGCAGTCAGCATTGCTGGCATCTTACCACATTTTGTAATATTTTATCAAAGCTGCCTGTGTAGTTTTCGTAGTTCTTTTGTTTGTTTGTATGTTTATTTTTCTCCCTGCACAGTAAACCTTTTCATTGACCTTGCTCCTTTGAGGAAAACCAGTAACATAGGTAAGGAGAGAAATACTTTACCATTGGTTTCAGCAGAGCAAGGATTTTAATTGCACCCTCTATTTTTTGGGCTTCTGGTAGGCTTATTTATTTATTTATATGTATTTATTTATTTATGATTCATTCTTTCATATTTTTCTGTAGCATTTCTGAGTGATAGTGGGCGATCCAGGAGTACAGATCCCACCCACCCCTTACTCTGCCTTCTTAAACAGAAGAATCCTCCTTAAAGCAGTACATCTCTAAGTAGCTCATAGTATGCAGGGTCTCCATGCCCCAGCACACCTGTTTCTACAGGCAGAAAATTAGTCTTCCTTTGTTTGGCATGAGGGGAGCCTGAGGGGGCCCCTGGAGCCACAGCACTGCTCATGTAGCAGTTCAGCAGCAAGAACAAGGACTTTCCTAATAGCAGAAAGATCAGACTCTATGGGTGAGCATCTCTGTCTTTATGAAATGTGTATTCTGGAGAAAATTCCTCTTTCCTAATCTTGAGTTTGAACATCTCCCACACTGGGATGCTGTATTTTCCACTGCATGTGTTTAAGATTTCCATTGTTGCAAAAAAAAAATGACAGTGCAATAGAGGAAGGTATTTAAAGTGGAGTTGCAGCCCTGAGCAAAATTATTTTTTATTGTATTTTTAAAAATTATTTGCTTTTTCATACATTCACTATTGTTAATTTCAGTCAACAGAAGGAAACTGGGATGGTTTCTGGGGAAGGAATGACTAGCCCAGGTGCCCCAGGGCTGTAGAGAACTGAGTCTACTGTATATATAACCATTTAATTTATTTTTAAGATGCAAAGTCCTAAATTTAAATTGCCAGTTGGTCTACAATAGTCTCAAGAATTAGATTATTAGACCTTAGATGCCAGTCTAAAGAACTAACACCCTATCCTGGAACAAGGCCTGAGGTAAGAGTTTAAACAAAAGGGGAAAAGCATGAAGAAAACCAATATGTTGACAAGAAAGTTAGATTGTGTGAAGATGTTTGCAAAAAAAAAAAAAAATCAAACTTTTATATTTAATTAAGTAATAGCTAATTTAGAAACTGGAATGTAAATGCTTCCTTGTTTGAGCGGGTTTTTTTTCCAGCCACAGAGATTTTGCTCCAACATAAGCTTCATCATTTTCAGCGTATTGTCACTTAATGTTCCCTCACAAGATTCGTGTGGGTGACATTCCAGCACAAACCAGCTCCAAACAGATCTTCTAGCTTGAAAACAGTTTGTTCATATAGTTGAGCTAAACTCTTTCAGTAAAGTCAATTGTTGCTTTCCTAATTAATGTCCAGACTCTTAAATACCTTCATTCCAAAGGTGACAAACTGGCTCTCCCAAAAGTCATTAGACAGAAGAATCACTCCCAAAAATAAAACAGAAAGGTTTCTAGTGGAGTCTTATCTCCTCCTTTCTGTAGTAATGCCCAAACTCCAAAAGGTTTACCAACTAAAGACCATCTCAAAATTGAAAGCAGACCTAAAAAGGATGAATAATAATAACAACAGTAGTAGTGGTAGTAAGAATTAAGACTTAAAGTATGTGTTGAGTCTCCATGTAGTGAACGCTGTCAGATTAGTTGCAACCTCTCTGTTGTGTGACTCCTCCAGTTTCACGGAGCTGATTTCAGGCTTGCTGTTCCAAGTTTCTCTCAATGAGTGAAGTGATCTGTCACTGGGTTTTATAAGATTTTTTTATTTTATTTTTTAGAGCAGATGGCTGATTCTTTTTACCTGGAGAGCTGCCACTTTCTTTAGATGCGTTTTGGGCTTTATGGTAGTCTAATTTATCTGTTTATTTGAGAAATAAGTAACCTAAATTGCAAATGTGTTGTAATTTCACTGACCTCAGAAAAGCTGATAGATTTGCTGCATAGATTTCCTGAATTTTGTTGAAAAAATAAAAACAACCCCACAAAGAGAAAATAATTTAATCCACTGATAGTTGGACTACTAGCCATGAAAAAGCTAGTCCAGGTCTTTATCAGTTCTGGCATCTGTGATCATAGAATCATAACATGGTTTGGGTTGGAAGGAACCTTAAAGCTCATCTAGTTCCAGTCCCCTTGCAGTGAACCTTCCAGGTTGCTCAGAGCACCATCCAACCTTGCCTGGAATAGTTCCACAGCCAGTTGCTGGATATTCTGGTTTACATTTCAGCTTGCAGATGTACATCAGAAACAAACTTGCTCTGTGTAGCCATCCACCTGTATTTATGCCTAGATTTCTTATTTGCCTTTCATCAGCTTGTATTCCAGATCTGGAATTACTTTTTGTTTGTTTGTATCACATTATCCTTTTCTTGCAGCTGCTTCTGTCCTGCCTGAATAATTCTGCACTGGCTCACTGCAAAGTTGCCAGATACCCCTTGCTTGGACTGGGTTTGTACTGGTGACCCAGCCAGGGGTATTTTCTTGCTTGTCTATGGGCACAGTTTCAGGTTAGCAATAAGTAAGTAAGGCTGACAGAGAAGAACATGTGATTTGTAAAGCCACTTTCATAGCCTGCAGTGACTACAGATGAAATTTCTCTTTGAGTATTTGAGCTCTGACCTGGAGCCCATGGAGAGAGAGGTCTTCTGTTTGACCTTGTGAACCTCCCTCTCTGCCTGCACCCCACTGATGGGAATAAAGCAAATTTTGCCTCAGTCAAAAATGCTTGTGAAAATGTTCTCTGCCTTCTACAGTACTGTTCAACGAAGAATGAGTGATCTTTTTAAATTCTACTCCTGTGGGTTGCCCTTTGCTTGGGTGTTGATGCCCTCACAAGCCCCAGGTTTTACAAAGAATCCATGCAGGCACTATGACCCTGCTGAAGAATTCACACAGATCTTATGCCTGTCAATAAGAGTGAATCAGTATCTTAATTAATTAGCTATTTATGCTGCCCTAGGCACACTGCTAAAAGGTGCATCCTTTAGTAGGGTAGTTGGCACTGAGTTCAAGCTGACTGGTATTTCTTGGTGAAAACAAACCACAATTTGCCCATGTGGTACAGAGAACTAATGGTACATTTCAAGTGTGCAAGAAAAATAACTGTATCATCCAGGCCATTTCTTTTTTTTTCCTTTCTTTTTTTCTTTTTTTCTTTTTTAACTGACTAGGGAATCCCCATTTTATCTTTTTTACACAAATTTAGCATTAAAGTTTCTGTTTTCTGTAATCCCCATGGACCTCCTGTCAGCGTGGAATATACATCTATTTCTTTTCTTTTTGATCTTAACACTTGTAAGTAATAAATAATTGATTGCCCAAGGAATTCTGGGAATATATTCAGCCTTAAATTGAGCACTAAACTATTTGCAAATGTGCTTAGGCACTAGCCCAAAAGATACATCAAAAGAATGTCAATGGATATTGGGAAGTGAAGAGCCATCATATGTTGGAATTAGGAAGCATAAAATATAAGTAGAGAGATAACACTGTCAGATCTGCTGCCAGTAGTAATAGAAAAAGGTATGTTTTTATAGAAGGCTATAAACTGTTGTTCAAGCTAAACCAGACTTTTACCTCACTCCAGACCGTATTTAGGGAATGCCTTGTTTTTAACTTGTCTTAAAACTGGGACTTGACAGTGCTCTCATCTCAGAGATACCCAAAGCTGAGCCTGAACAGCCTGTGAGATCCATCTGTCAGAAAGACCTGGGGTACATTTACTGCAGTGACTGCCCATCTTTGGCACCACAGACAGGTTTTCTGTGGCAGTCTGATTTCACCATGGCTCCAAGCCCCCACATAAGCTTGCTCAGTAAAGCTGACCAAGTCTGTGCTGCTGTGGGTGAACTGTTTGTAGGGTCTGAGCTAATCTGACTACACCTGCACGGCTGTGCTTGCAGCAGAGTCATACCCCAATATCTGGGCATCTGTGAATAAATTTAGGAGTTGTGTGATGCTGGCCTTGCCACTGCCCCTGAAGCTCAAGTCTGCTCTTCATGGAGCACATCCTTTGGGAATCCACTTAGAAACACACAAATGACAAGGTGGTAACGACAAGCAAGAGTGAGGATGGATTTATTTACCAATGGTAAATTGTTCTTGACCAACCTGGTTGCTTTTTATGGTGAAATGACTGGCTAAAAAGATGAGAGGATGGATGTAACACATTATCTCTTCAGTAAGGCTTCTATAGCATCCTTATCTGGAAGATGAGGAGGTACAGCTTGGATGAACAGACTGTTAGATCAGTTGAAAACTGCCTGGGCCATCAGGTTTGAAGAACAGTTATCAACAGCCCAAAACTCAGTAGTTGTGTACCCCGGGATTGGTGGTGTTCAATATTTTCATTGTGACCAGTGAGAATGCAAATTCTAAAAACCTGTGTGTAATGCTAAACTAAGGGAAATGATTAGCACCCTGAACAACAGAGCTTCAGTCCAGAGGGATCTTGAAACACCTGTGGATTGGACCTTAAGACATTCAGTAAGGTGTCTGAAGCCTGGTACCTGGAGCAGAATAACCTCATGCAGCAACACAGACTGGAAACTTACTAGGAAATGTGGAAACTCAGAGCAAATTTGAGGGCAAGGGCCACAGTTTTCATCTTGGGAGGTTGAAACTGGACATGAGCAGAATTTCTTCGGCAGGAGGACAGTACAGCACTGGAATACATTTTTTGGAAGAGTTGTGAAATCTTGGTCCTTGAAGATTTTCAAGACTCAGCCAAATAAATCCATGGCTGATTTGATTTACAGTTGGTGAAAGTCAGGCTTTGAGTGGGAGGTTGGTTCAAATGGCCTTCAGCAGCTTGTTCCTGTTTCTCTGATTCTGCAATCCTTGTTTCCACACAGCAGCTAGAGGAGTTTCAGGTGAGTTTGCTTGTGACCTGCCTGGGTCTGTAGGGTTTTCCTTGCTTAGAAGTTTCTTGGAAGTTCCAATCTGTGCAAACTGGACATCTGTGACCATGGATAAGTGACAAAAATGGCTTTGCAATGGCTTTGTCAGAGACCTTTCTGTCTCCTGGTACTGTGGAAAGCTGCATTATCCACGATGGATGTTACATCAGCCTCGGAGAGTCTCTTGTGTAAGGCAACTTGCAGTAACTGCTGTGCGGTTGCACATGGGGAGAGTTGCAGAGAACAAGCTGCACCCTAGCATGCTTGTGGTTCTTTTGTCATGAGGATGGAAGATGGCCATGGGAGCAACATAGAACTGGGTCAGTCGACAGTTGAACAATCTGTAGTTCTCCTATCAGACAATAAAGTCTGGCAGAAAACAGAAAGTTGTTGTGGACTCTCTCGGCTGAATAAAAATGAGTGGGATAGATTTCTCATCTTCAAAAACTTCAGGTAGAAGTGTTTTTGAAGTTGTTGAGACATCCTAGGTTAACAATTTGAGTGTGAAAACTGCCCCATGAAACATTTTTTTCTGATCTTAACGTTAAATACACTAAGATATTTGAATGAAAGGAGGCCATAGTTAAAATGAAGGATTTAAAAAATGTTCTTGTTGGCTCAGCTCACTGGTGAATTAGAGTACAAGACTTTGCTCTTTGGGTTTTGAAACATTGAAACTCCCCTAGGATGGGAAACCTCTTCCTACTGTTTGTTCAAGAAAATAGCCATGTAACATTCTGTTAGGTTAGATGGCTTGTCATGGCCTGGGAACATCATCCTGTGTTGTTTGATTTCCTGTATTCAGTGTGTCCTGACACTACTGCAAAAATTCACTTTGGGATAAGTAGCATTTCTCTAATTTTAAATGTATTCACTTTGCTTGTGTTCACACCTATATCAATGCTCAATTTTCTGCACATGCCCTCACAATAACCTGCTGATAGGAATGATGACTGAAGCAGCAAATTTGTAAGGCAACATTCAAGTATATCTGCAGAAAATTAATTCTAAATAAATATATATAAAAATATATAAACCACATTTTTTTCCACCAACTGTATGTTCTATGTACTCACATAAGCAGCGATGGCCTGAATCTTCTGATGATGCATGTTTATAACAAACTTGCTGAGGGATAGGTTACAAAAGGACTTCCTCTTACAGAAACATTTGAAAAAAGAAGTTAGAACTGAGATTTGGTAACGGTAGTCTCTGGGGGAAGAGTATGTGATAACATCCTTTCTTTGCAAATGGGGCTTTCTGACACACTTTCTCAGCTTATGTAGATCATGAAAACATGTTCACCTCTTACACTGCCATAATCTGTGATAATCAGTGCAGCAGTGAACAGTGTTCTATTGAAACATTAAGCACTTCACTAAACCACACCTGAGCAATTTAAAATTTTCAATGTGCAGGCTAAGGCTGCAATTGCCTGCCTGCTTTAAAACAACATAAATTCAAGCTGCTCCTGGAAGATGTGAACCCTCCCTGGGCTGCACGTTCTTGCTGCCTCCTTTGGGCTGTGCTGGTGGTCATGCACTGAACCAGTTCAGCCCTGTGACCCTGCTGGGACCTGATGGAGGTGAGAGGAAGGAGGGTACCCTGGTTTTGGTGCTCAATTCCCTGGTGCAGAGATGGCAACATGAAACCAGAAGTGAAAGAGGCCAGGACATGCCTCTGTATTTAGGTTGGCAAAAAGTGACTACAGTTGCAGGGAGACCTCAAAGCACTGTTAAATCTCAGAGATTAATTTATCCTTTGTGAGACTTAGTCTCAAAAACAAAGTCTGAAATTCTGAAGCATGAAATGAAGCATCCAGAAGAAAATACCCTGTTGCCAGACCACCTGGAGGTGATCCAAAATGGTTTTTGTGTCTGACTCAACACAGGGCAGTTTCTACCTTTTCATTTGTGAGGGAATTGCGATAGATCCGTAGGCTAAAACAGTTTCTGGATAAATCCTCTGATGGCAGCAGAATTTCAACAAGAGCAACTTGTTGAAATTTCACACATAGCAACTGCAGCAACAAGTGTGTTACAGTGCTTCCCCCAAAGACCTGCATGCAAGCAGTTGCTTGGATTGATTAAACAGATGGTCAGTAACAAAGGAGACGTATAGGACAACTTGGACAGTTGGGAAGCAGTAGCAGGTTTGTGGGAGATGCACAGCCCATGACCATGGATTTTTGAGAACCTCACCATGTCCAACAGGTATTTCAGAAGTTAACTGGAATTTTAAAAATTACTACAAGGATCCTATGCAATGAGAGCAGGGTTTCTGACACCTCACAGCCATCAACAAAGGTCCTGGATTTCTAGAGACTGATGTGTGTCTATGTTAACTGGAAAATCTGCTTCTCAGGATGCAGTAGTAGGAGGAGAATGGGGCATGGAAACATCTGCAAGATATGTGCATCACTTAAGTGGAATCACTGGTCTGACTGGTCCTGAGGATGCTGAGAGCAAAGGACTAGGAAAGAATGGGGCTGGCTTGCAAGAGAGGGGAGATAGGGGCTGATGTGTTTAGGATTCTCAGATTAACACCACAGCTTCTACTTAAACATGATAGCCTCTAGTATTGCTGGGGTTTTTTCTGAAATGAAGGATTCATTTCAAGGATTATTTAGAGAGTAACAGCGTTATGGGGGCCCAGAAAAGCTCTTCTCGCCCCATAATCTGGAGGCTTCAGCAGACTTTTGTGTTTGCCTGCCCTTCTAAAGAGAACCTAATAGTTCCTTCAAAAATAAAATAAAATAGCCAGAATTTTTCTCTCTATTCCCTTTTCCTTCTTGCCACTGGCAAAGCCCCAACAGGCCAAAGCCTTCACTAAAGTAATCCCCAACCCCACAAATTAATGTAAAAAGTAGCACGGAGATAAAAAAATAAAGGCATAATTTGGGTGATTTCACCCATTATTAGAGCTGCATGAGGAAGTGCTCTCCATGCTATCAAGAAATGAGTTGCCTTGAGAAGTTAAATAAAGCTGCCTCAGGAGCAGTGAAAGGGAACACAAATAGGTCAGTTTGCTTCCCTTGGAAGCAACTCTGCTCATGCTTTAACACAGGCATAAATGAGGGGCCTGGAGAATGAACGGGAAACAGAGCTGGTGAGTTTGAGCGATTGTGGAAGTATCTTTTGGAGGTAGAATTCAAACTTCATCTGCATCTTCAATATTGCCCTCTTTTTCTTGGGATCCTGTCTTGGAAAAAAAATCCTACTTCACAACCAAGGGAATTAGCAAAAAAATGGTTTAAATCATTAATTACAAGCATCTCTGTTTACATATGACCATGTATTGACCTCTGTATGGCTAGATGAACTGTGCCACTACTTCCTTTTTTCATTTTATCACCTTTTATTTTCAGTCCCTTTTGTCCTTATGGCGTGTTGTCTTGCTGTGCTGTGCCTGTGGGATATTTCAGTCCAGGTAGCAGCCACGTGCTCCCCTTCTCACTGGCAGCTCTTTGACTTGTGTCCTTTCCCACCGCCCGCTCATTCCTCAGTGGCAATAGTGACTTGGCACAGAAAACGATGCTTGGAGCAATCCTTACCAGAGCACCGTCTTTGCAGGGGCAGCCAGGTGTTGATCACGGCAGGAGAAATAAATGTCCATTTTCTTTTTCTCACCCACTCCCTTTCAGTTAAGCAGGAGGTGAACCAGGCCCAACCGGTGCTGCGATGCCTGCTGACGTTCTCCAGCTGTGCATTCTTCATCTGCCTCTGTTCTTTATTTCCCCCCCACCTCCATTTTGAAGGATGAAAGTAATGACAATGTGGGTTTCTAAATATAACCAAGCTGCTTGCAGGTTCTGTGATTGCGCTGTGGGCTGTGTGAAATCTGAGGCAACAGAACGCCCGCTTACAGTGTTGCTTTAGGTGAGAATCTGTTTAGTGCCCTAAGACAAAGTTGGAGACATACAAAAGCCCAAAGGCCAACACACTGAGGGAGATGTTGGCAGTGGTTGCCTGAATCCCTCTGTCTGTTACAGGTAATGTCCCTGCTGGAAAATGATGCATTCGGTGGCAGATCTTCACCACAGCAAATTAGGTATTTTCCAGTACATGAACACTGATCAAGTGAAGCATTTCAGGGAGTGAGCACATCCATCTTCCCAAGGGCGCCCCACGAGTACTTGATCCCAGTGAGGGAGTTTTTTTTTTTTAGGCTGCAGGCCTCAGAGCTGAAGTAGTCCCTTCTGCTCCCTCACCTCCTCCTACTTCCAGCCACTTCTTCCCACTCTCTTACTCCTCCTTCTGCTACTCTGGCACAAGCGTTTGGGCATGTGGTGAAGTGCAAAGGGAGAGCTAATCTGACTTAAAAAAACTCTGGCTGAAAAAGAAGAGGTGGGGGGTTAGCTAGCTCAGCTCCCTGCTCTAATTTATTTGCAGCAACCTAGGAGGTACAAGGAGGAACAATGTAGGAGCAGGGACTCCTTTGGCAGACAAAGCTGCTCAAAATAATGCTCATCAGGCTATGATAGGATTTCCTTTTTGTGATGACTTCTTCCTGCCACCTGCAAGGAGACAAGACAGCCCTGTGACAGTTTGCTTGATGAGGATGGGGAGGAAATAACCTGCTCACAAGTGCTGGGTTCCAAACTGGGCATCAAAGGGGAATTTAGAAGAAACTGTCAAGTGACAGTCAAGATCTGTATTCTAGTTCAACATACAGTTCAGTTTAAAATAAAAGTTTTTAACTAGTGAAGCTCTTCATGGTTTGAACCTCACTACCTCCAAACAGAGGAACTGCCACTTAGTTCAAAGCACTGGTAAGAGAAACCACTTAGAGAATCCTCTGTTGAAACAGAAATGTATCCTTGGTTTATATCAAGGAGTTTTTGATTTGTACTCCAAAACTTAATGGTTTATGTAATTTGTAAAATACTTTCTATGCATTTTTTTTGTGATGTTAAATGTTATCATTGTGTACACAGATGTATTTATATATATCTTCTTAGCTCCTTTGTTTTTCAATCTTAGCTCTTGTCCTCTGGAGATAACTGGAGGCTGTAGAGAGTGTTTTTAATGAGTCAGTTTGAAAGTGACTCTGGGGATCTGAGGTTGCACAAGTGCTTTTGAAAACACGACCAAGGACTTGATATACCTAGTAGCTTCAGGCATTAGGTTAAAGTGAAATAATGCTTCAAAACTAAGTCCTGGCCATCAGGTAGTGATTCCAAGTGAAGACAGATAGCTCCAAGGCCATGTCAGTATGCTGGAGGCAATACCTCTCCTTTTGTTTGTAATCAGTCTACGGGATGATGAAGCCTGTGGGCTGAGGAAGAAGCTCCTGGGATAGCTGATGAGATGAAGATGTGTCTGAGACCAGGTCCCTGACTTGGGACTGCCTGGGGGGTGTCCTTGTCCCTTGCAGATCAAGAATACTGAGCTCTAGGAAGGTAGGTAATGATAGGTGGAATCTTAAATGGAAAAATACAAGCAGTCACTGAGTGGGAAGCAGGTTCCTGCCTTCTGGAAGTGTTCATAATTAAGGAGTCAGATTGATGCTTACTTTCTCACTGGCCCATTGAATCTTGTCCTCTTTGCAGCTCAGTGAGCCAGCTGTCATAGGAGATGCACGGGAGTGGGACTGGGCATTTTATATTCTGATGGCTGGAAGATCTTACCAGAGAAGTGGGAGCTGTGGGAAAGAAGAGTCTGGGTCTTTAACACCCTAGGAGTGTGCTGCAGAGACTGAGTTATCATCAAAAGGCTACCACCATCATCTCCACCCATGTTCTGCAGTGAACTCCTGTGTAAGGCTCGCTTGGATATACTAAGACCATGTTTCATTTTACTTTTTTCCAGGGAGCTTTGCAGAAAGCAAAATTATGAGGCAGCCTTTAGGGGCTCAGTATGTTTCTTCTTTTTCAGAGCTCATGTAAGGTTTATTCCAAAGCGATGACAAAGGTGATACTGATGTGTATACATACATACATACATGTATATGTATACAGTAAGTCCCCCTGGGAGTCATTTGGTACTGCAGTAAGTGGTCAGAATCACTATTTTGAGTTTCCCAAACTGGCTGATTTGCTGGCAGTGTAAATGGGGAGGATCTGACCTTCTGGCTCTTAAATCAGCAGGCTTTTTTTTTGTAGTTGTTGTTGAAACTGAATTGTATTAGAGAAGTCAATACAGAACAAGCCCCTTGTATTAAGCTTTTTTCAAATTTCAGCAGGAATGCTGGTGTCAGGGGTGTGGTGCACAGAGATGACCCATGCCATTGTCATTAGAAAGTAAGTAAGGGTTCACAAAGTGATGATGCAGTGACTGTGTCCCTGCAGTGTGCCCAGCACACTGTGACTGCTGGATAATCGTTATTGCCTCATTCTGTGGAACTCTCAGCTCCTGAATTACATTAGAATCTCATATTTCATCTACAAAGGTGTGAAGCAGATGCATTTTTCAAACAGTACAAACATTTTTCTTTCCTATTTTTTTTCAAGCCAATTCCATACCTTTCCTGAGGGAGCCATAGTGCCTGACTAAGTGGAAAAGTAATAGTGCATTTGTAATAAATAGATAAGATAAAAACTTGCTCTATTGTAAAGGGTGCAGCTGCCTGATTGCATCTGCTTATTTTGTCAGTGTGTGATTCCCACTTTCCTCTTGTCAGGCTTTGAGATTATTAGCACTGAATCTCCACCTCACTGCTTGCATCTGCTGATAGTCCCTCTTACTTTGAACCTCATGGTGTGATAACCTGAGCTGCTGTAATGACAGCTGACTTTATGCAAAAAAAAACCCCATAAACAACAAAACAAAACCAGCTGAGGAAAGGCATGGCATCCACACAGGGCCCAGAGAAGTACTTCTTCCCTAGCTGCCATAAAGAGTGGCTACAAGCCTTTCTCAGAGTGGGAGTACAGACAAGAGGAAATCTGATATGCAAGGATTTACGGCATAGTGGCCGTGCGAGTCTGCCTCAGCTGGGGGTCTGCTTGTAGTGTGGGTAAGTACATTTAATTTAACTTTGATCTACTTTGCTTGGGCAACAAGCAGAGTGAAGAGATCAATGGAATTGCCACCCACTTGGTTAATCACCCCCAGCCCACTCCACGCGGCTGCACCATCACTGCTGCCCGTAGCTGAGATACAAAGATTAGGAATGGTTTGCATGTGTTTACAGGTGCTGCAATTGTATTTTTATTTCCAGTTGCAGAACAGACCTGTTGCACTACAGTGTACGTGAAGGTGTTGTGTGAAACCAGGTGTCCACAGACTTGAAAGGCTTTGTTTTTGCAAACGCTGATGCCGTGATACAGGAGACTCAGAACACGGGGGTTGCCTCTGTATGGCAGTAGTATCAAAACATTTTGTTATTCATTAGAAAAATTCTGTACTTTTTGGAAAAAGCCTAGTTTATCTGCTAGTTGATAAATATTTCAGTGCCCCAAAACAAGTGGAGCTGGATGCAGGGAGGTATGAGTGGAGACACAGGAGCTGGGGGGGGAAGAAGCAGCAAAACATATTTGAGAAAATTATCTTTGTCCATATAGCAGAAGATGAAAATACTGCTTTGGGAAGATGGGTTTCCCTTGATATATTATGTAGGGAAATAATAAGTTTTGAAAGTGACTGAGCTTATGTAACTTTAAAATGCTGAGACTGGCATAAACCTTTATGGTGCTTGAGGTAGAGAAGGAAAAAAAAAGGTGTGAATCAATGGACAACAACCACAGGTCTGAGCACTTGGCAGTGGGTGACAGCTGTTGGATGTTGGACCTGTGAACTTAAAAGTCAAAACAACACCCCACACTCAGCATTTTTACTGCTAAATGGATGAATACTCACAGTGAGTTGAGTCCAACTAGAGATTTGGGGGAATTTTAATATGCAAATGCCCAATAAAGAAGTATTTGCTTGAGTTAGAAGTAAGGTCTAGCTCCAGTTTTTGTGAATATTTTTGTGGGAAGGCCTTGGAGAATGAAGCAGCCTCTTCCACTGTTGGTACAAAGAATATCCCAGGATTTTCATATTACTGAAGAGAGTTAGCCCCTGGCCTCTGTGGAAGGCTGGGTTTCCACCTCCAAGTACTGTGTGCCAGTACCAGCCTCAGAGCCCTTCTGGTGTGTGACTTGTTGCAACCTGAAAAATTCACAAGTTTTTCCTCAAAAGCTTTTTTAAAAATAGTTCTGCTGCTTAGGAAAGTTAAACAAAGACTCAGAGAGATATCTGGTCTAAATAGCAGGGGTTTGGGAGATGAGGAATGGCATGTTGCTTTTAATGGTGCTTCAGACCAGCTATTGCCCTAGTCCTGTAGCAAGGCTTGGTCCGACCCTGTTTTGTGCCTCTGGGGTTGATCCTGTCACATGCAGTTTGGATGTCTACGATTTTTGGACAGCTGTATTCAGCTACAATAAATGTTTTCTTAAAGCCTGATTAGATCAAAATGATGTTTGTGTTGCGTGTGACAGGGCAGCGGTGACTTGGAGAACCAAAGACTTCATCACAAAGAGGCTTCACTGTATCTCTGGTTTGGCTGATTAACAAATGCATTTAGTAACTGGAAAAATATGTTGCTGCTTTGTTAATGTGTTGACTCATTTGATGTATTTTAAAAGAAAACAAACAACAAACTGCTTGTCCAAACGAGTCTTCTGACATGTCTGCGGAGGTAGGCTGGGCTGGAGGATGTCGAGATCGTCTCATCAGATTATTGTGATCTCGTTTGCTTCATGGTCTGTATGAAGAAATCACTTCTCTATTACCATCAGGTCTTCTGGGCCTCAGAGGAGGTTTCATATGGCATCGTTGTGACAAACACATCTACGCTTTATGAACAGCATGTCATGGGAAACTTACCAAACCACGAAACTTGAGCAGGTTTGATACTGATAAAAAACTACATTGCATAAAAGTTATCTGAATGGTATTTTAATGACTCAGCCAGTAATAGGAGAAAATATTCCATTCAGTGCACAAGAGACAATATGTGCAGCTGTCAATCTAGAGTAATAGAGGCTTAGTTCAGTTTGCAGATTTTATTTAAGGATGGAACCATTGGACAGGAGGTTCAGCACACACATATGGGTGACGTACTTCTCAGAGCGGGGGTGTTTCTACATCGTGTGGACCTGGGTTATTGTTTGCATCCTGGAGTACCCCTGCAGGAACTTAAATCTCTCTCTGTCTTGGTGTTTTTTATTTGGGTGACCATACATGCTCCAACAGTGACAGATTCATCGCTGTGTTGCTGCGTTCTGTGCCTTTCTTCTGGGTTTCTGTAGCTATTTCAGGCAAAATAAGCAAATAGTCCTTTAAATAGTGGCACCTGGGAAGTTGCCTTTGCCATGTTAATTTGTTAATTTGTTGTTGTCTAATAATAGAGCTGTGCTGATACTGCAGTCTCTCTTTGAGGGTGATACTTGGCTATTCCCTGTAAGAATCTCTGATTTTCTCTATACAACTCCTGGCAATCTTTCAAACCTCTACCCTTGACTCACATTTGGTTGAAACTGCCCTCCTCATTGGAGGCAGAGAAGAAGCTATCAGATAATATAAACTTTTTTCCTAAGAATACCAAACTGAAAACCCAAAGGAGGAATTTGAAAGTGAACATTACAATTAATATAAAAACTTGACAAATACAGCTGACTCTGTGCTATTCCCATGTTCAATATGGGCAGACTTCTTTTATCTTCCTTAAATTTACAATTCATTAGTGTATTGCTGGGATTATTAAGCAAGATAGGATGAATGGAGTAGTTCAGACCTTCCCCAGGTACTGGCTAGACCTTTTGCTGTTTGCCAGAATTCTTCAGAAGTGCAGGTGTACAATCCCCTGATGTACAAACATGGCTTCTGGTGTATTCTGTTTTAAATTACAGGTGCAATTTTTTGCAAATTTCATGGTGCAGCATCAAAAGGTACATGGAGTATATGGAACAAAATTGGGTGTTCTGTTTTAAAACCACGTGACACAGTTCTGTCATTATATATACATATACAATGTATATGTATATATCAATATGCAGACTTACACTGTACAGTCAATAATCAGATTTTGAGGTAGACAGGCACGTTAACATAGGTGAAAGTGATCATGAGTTTACTGCAAGTCTCCTGGTTTTGCTCACATTTGAGGAACTGCTGCCTTAATTAATGATGAATGTTCTATATAATAATATTTCTCTTTGAATATGAGAACTATCAAAATATAAGTGTATTATTTACATAGGTGTTGCTGCAGCTGATATTCTCAGCTAACACTGGGTCCCAAGTCATGCTGGACTGGCTTCAAATTACAGATGGTTCCTTGCAAAGTGCAAAAGGGCAATTTCTCAGCTGGGGTAAGATGAAGTTGTGAGAATTCAATTTTAAAGGCAAAGAATCAGAGTGGTTTAAAATAAGCTTTTCATAGCCTCTACCTCAAAGGCACTTTCTAAGGCATTCAGCTACCATGGTGATGAATGTGGTATAAATAGAAAATAGATTAGATAGAATCCAAAACGCTTCTGAGTAGATCTAAATTAACAGTGGCCATTCAGGAAAGAGAGGTAGGAAGTCACTGTGCAAAATTTAAGAAAATACACACCAACAGTAAATCTAGAGTGGCTTATAAGAAGAGGAAGGTAGGAAGTAGTTGATTATATCATGGCTGGTAATACAATATCAACAGGAGTATTGGATTCTGATTCTGTTCAACCCTAGCACAGAAAAAGCAGACACAGGAGATGTTTTAGAAACCTGAGAAGCACTGAAAGATTTTTACCTGGGAGACAACAACTTCTTTTGAACAGACAGGTGCCAGAAATGGCAGTGTTCCCCCATGAATCGATGAAGCACACAAGGGATCCCACAACAGTGGGATACACAATTAGGAAAGACACTCAGAAATAAGACACTTATTCTGCAAAATACATCTCTGTCCCCCATCAACCAAACTCTCTTTAACTTGTCTTGTATCATAAGACCCTGATATATTTTAAAGACAGCAAGTACTTTTTTAGACTGTTTGCATAAGCAGCTTGTAGTTTTTTGCCACAGTACATTACGGTCTCTTTGGCAGGAGTTAAAGGCCTCGACATGTAACTTCAGGGACATGCATGGTTCTGTTTTCAGTGGGAGTACTCATGTGCTTTAAATTGCAGGTGGACTGAAGTACCCTGCTGAAGAATGGTCCTAGAAATAGCTGTGCACAGGTATAAATATGCAATAAGCTAATGTGTGGTCTACAGATATATCTTTGTATGAATAGTTCGCATTGTGTTGCTGCTTTTTTGGGGGGGCTTTGCAGCCAAGGGGAAGGTTTAGCTTCTCCATCCCTTTACTTTCTAGTGATTGAGTTAACACTCTATGATTGTTGGTGTGTGAACATCATTACTGGGTGACCTTTCCTAAGTGATTGTAGGATGACAACTGCATAACAGCTGCTCTTAAACTAGCCTCAAGTTTACGACGATCAAGAGATTAAAGACCTGGCTTTTGTGCTGCTACTTGCTGAGCTTCTGAAGTGAGCCTTTTTTATGTTGTCATCGCTTCTGATAGTTAGAAAACAAGGTGGGAATTCAATCATGTATTTGTGACTGAGATGCCAGCACTGGTTTTGGCTGGTCAGATGAACAAAATCAGAGAGGATAGTTTATCTAACTCAAAAGTAATTCACAGAATATGATATGAGAACAGTTCTCCACACCAAAAATGAAAGTTTAAAGAAAGAGTGCTGACCAGCCATGTATCTAAAGATTGAAATTTTAGATTTGAAAGTAATTAAAAAAAACCCCAAAACATAGCTGAAATTATTTTGGATGAAGCATGATAGCTGGACAGTACAGAAGCTTCAGAGCACATGCGATAATGCTCCCTCATCCTCAAGTTAGATGATTCAAGATATTGGTGACCTCTCTGTGAGGAGACAGAAGTGCAGGAGAATGTTCTCAGGGCCTCCATGAAAGTGTCCACTAAGTAAGAAGATGTACACCCTGAGTACTATCCCTTTAACTAGAACTTACCATGAACATGTGGCCTGCAGATAGGTTGTTTGGGCAATGTGAAGACCCACAGTGCCAGCAGCAAAGTCCTTTAGCAGATCTTAGGTGTCATCAGTACCACTGAGATAGCAGAGTGCTTTTACAGATCAGCTCAGCAAGGAGGAAAAGCTGACTGAAGCTCATCTCAAGCAGGGGAGAGGTTGTGTAAACAAAACCTTTTTTGTAGTCTCATTTCTTTGAGGGTATGCAAACACAATTGGTTAACCTGCTAATTCATTTGGTGATGGCCCTGGACTCTGAGCTGTCACTAAGCTTGTGTATCTGTTTCGTTTAAGAACCCCTGTCTCCTCCTGGCAGATTACAGATGTAAGGAAAGCTGGGTTTCCATTACCCCTTCCATGAAACAGCAACATGATATAGCTGGCTATGGCACTATTACCTTTGAAGATGCGTGATCTAGAACACAACTTGCAGTTCATCTTAACACAAAGCATCACAAGCACCCTCTTCTCGCATACTGGCTTCTCATAGCTAAATGCAGATGTGCGTTTTCAAAGTTATCTGAGTTTCTTGGGAGCTGCTCTGTTAGTGCTGAATAAATTCTCATGGGAGTAAACGATTTTCAAAGCTACACCACCTTCTATCCCCTTAGATTACTTTCTTTGTTGTAAACATACAGTAACATCAACACTTTAAGATAAAACCCCTAAAATAAAAAGTAAACCCCCAACCCTCTCCTGCCTACACAGTTCTGCCTTTGAGCCTG
The DNA here is from genome assembly GCA_013397775.1 of Eulacestoma nigropectus. NCBI lineage: Eukaryota > Metazoa > Chordata > Aves > Passeriformes > Eulacestoma > Eulacestoma nigropectus. Next base: position 597,638 of record VZTE01006244.1, on the reverse strand, counting down.
AAATGAAAGAGTGGCAGATACTTAGCCACATCACTTAACACATTCCTGGAAGGCATTTGGATGCTGTGGTGAAAAGGGGTGTAGACAAACCAACATAAAACAACAAAGCTTAAATTATGTAACTCGTGGCAGGCTCTACAGACATCCAAACTGAGATCTCCTTGGATGTCCATTTCCCTTCCAGAACAGTTTAAACTCGGCAACTGGGGTGACCTATATGGTGTTGAAAGCAGAAGGAGATAATGATGCCTGTGCACTTGAAGCATGAAATTACAATTACAAGGGCTGTCTTCTGTGGGAGAGGCCAGGGTATCCTCCAAATGCCACACTGATAATGGTTTTGGAAGAGTTTATCATTCCCTGTATCTTAGATCAGGTGTTTCCTTCTTCCATTTCTACCTGAGAAACTAGTTATTGTTATTGCCATGTAAATAATCATTACATACTAGGTTTCTAATACAGCACTGGGATGAATGAATGTTTTCACACTTCTCATTGCTCTAAGACCATCAGCTGACGTATGTCATCATAGTTTCATGGCACAATTTCTGTTCCAGGTACTCCATGGAACTCTGTGTAACCTAGACTACAGACAGATGTCTTCTGGAACAGCTTAAGATGTTACTGTGTCTTACCCCTCCCCTCACTTCTGCTAACAAAGCAACTTGTTTGAGTGCTCCCTAACCCACTTAAGGCACAATCAACACAGTTAGTGTATGGCTCCTCTTTAAATTGTTTCAACTCAGCTGATTCTGCTTGAAGTGGTTTAGGGAGCACTCAAACAGCTGGGAGAGCTACCCGGGTAGTAATCAATGCCCAAGGGACTCTATAAACAGCTTGAAAAGAGAACGGCAGGGCACAAATGTTTCAAACCTCTGCAGCTGTTTGCAAATTGAATGTCTACAGAGAGCCTGTAAGCTGCACGTGAGCTATTGCAATACCCATTTCCAGATGAGGTGTTCTCTCTCCTCGGCTGTAACAGCTAGCAACTTCTTAAAAAAATAAAATGAAATGAAAGTTGAGAATTATAAGAAAGTTTATGGTGATGTGCCCATATAGCATATGAGCAGATATTCTCTGAGCCCAGTGCAGCATATTGTGCAACAGCATGGGAGAGGGGAAATTTTGGCCAGGAAAGTCAAAGCATATTCTTTCTTTTATCTGTTGGATGCTAAAGCAGCGCCTTCCATGTGCCGTTTGATTTCACCGGCCAGACAAGGGGGGGCAGACAATTTCCATCGCGCTCCAATCCCCAGCTCTGGAGGTACTTATTAGAGTCTGAACATTCGCTGTTTCAACCCACCGATAAGGGAGCCCATCCAACAAGCAAATTGGGCTGCCTTCCATCGTGCTCTGCATCTTCCAAAATCTCCAAGGGGAACAGAGTGAACAAATATGTTGAGCGAGTGTGCTCAGTTTGTGGCAAACGGCGGAACAACCCCCCCAGGACATATGCACAGTCTATAGCCATCGCACCAGTGCTGGGGATGAGGACCAGAGGATGCATCTCATTAATTTTCTTCCACAGGCCTTCAGTCAGCACAGAGCTGGGGGCGGGGGATAGGAAACTGCCCCCTTATGGGAAACACGCTTGCTCTGTAGTTCATGCTGAGGCCAAGGCATCTGGAGGAGCTATTTCTGGCATCACCACGCACTCACAGTGTGACCAGGGCTGAGTCACACATCATTATCCCGTATGCAAATTAGATGTGAACAACTTTGCAGGTGATGTTTGTTGCAGCCTATTTTTTTTGTTTGAAGTGCTCAAGTGTACTAGTACATGGTATTCTGGGCTGACCTGGAGGATCTGTGGGCTGTAGCGCAGCCACCTGCACCCAAAGAAATAGCGTTTTGTGTTTTTACAAGTGATTGGTTCTACCTTGGTGTTTTTTCCTGGGGCAAACCCCACCTTCACGGAGACGTGAACCAAGGCAGGTCTTGCTCTGAGGGGCAGCAGCATCTGCAGCATTTGCTGGGGGATGGCAAACCCCTTCTTCTCTCACACACTGTAGCCTCTGCCATCATATATGGCTTGAAAGAATCACAGAATATTCTGAGTTGGAAGGGACCCACAAGGATCATCAAGTTCAACTCCTGGACCTGTACAGGACATCCCCAAGAGCCACACCATGTGCCCGAGAGCTTTGTCCAAACGCTTTTTGAACTCTGTGAGGCTGGTGCTGTGCACTTTCCTGGGGGCCCTGTTCCAGTGCCCAACCACCCTCTGGGTGAAGAACCTCTGCCTAATATCAAACCTAAATTTTCTAATATCTAACTTAAGAAGCTTTTAAGCTGATGAAATCCATTGTGTCAGGCCATGTAGCAGGGGCCCTGGTTGACGTGCGTGAAGGAGTGTTCTCAGAAGCAGGAGGGTGAGTGTGGGACCTGGGCATGATGCCAGTGGTGTGGAATAAGGAGTGGAACGCGTTGGCTCTGGCTGAGGTTATTTTCTTCACAGTGTCTAGTGGCTGGTTGAGACTTATGCTGAGCACGGGGCTCATAATACAGAGACGTTCCAACTGATGGGAGTTCAGTTTGGAATGGGCAGCCCAGGCAGGTGATGGAGTCACCACACCTGGAGGTATGTAAGGAAAGACTGAACGCAGTCTGGTCGTGCTGGGTCGTAGGCTGGACTTGAGGACGTCCAAACTCTTTTCCAACCTAATTGACTCAGCGGTTCCGAGTTCATCACCCAGCCCCGAGCACGGCTCTCTGCCACACACACAGCCCCGCACCGGCCTCGCCCCGCGGCCGCGGGAGGGCCCTGACCCGACATGGCGGCCCAGGCGCGGGCGGCGGCGCAGGCGCGGGGGGCGGCGCTGG
>VZTE01006244.1:533863-594808 GCA_013397775.1 Eulacestoma nigropectus | reverse complement strand
GCCGCTGCGGGCCCGCCCGCATGGAGCCCGCGCCGGGGGAGCCGGCGGCCGCCCGGATGGTGGCGTAGGGCCCGCACTGCCGGCCCCGCAGCATGGCGAGCTGCCTGCCGCCCTGCGTGATCGACGGCGGCACCGGGTGAGTGCGGGCAGGGGGGACCGGCTGCCGGTCCCCGTGCTGGGGGGGGTGTCTCCGCGCCGCGCCCCTCCGCCGCCTCCCGCTGCCGGCGAGCGCTCCTCGCACGGGGCCGCGCTCCCGCCGTGTGTCCCGGTGCCCTCTCGGCTTGCCGAGGGGTTCCCTCTCCTCCGGCCTTCAGCGGGCTGGTGCCCCTCGCTCTCGTCCTCCGTCTCCCTCTCCTGCCCTTCCATCTCGCTGGAGCGCGGAGCGGGGCAGCCCTGCCGTGTCCCCGCCGTGTGTGTTTCCATGTGCCCTTTTCGCCTCTCGGGACCCGTTTTTGTTTGCGTTCTCTGGCTTTGAAGTATTGCATGATGAAGGTGCTAAAATTGGGGACGGCTGGCTTCAGACGAGGAGAGGAGCCAGGAGCCCGCACTGAGAGCGGTCCGGAGACGGTCCCTGGAGAGGTTCACGGGGATGCCCGACACGGCGCGGTCCTGGCGGTGCGGTGCTGTGCGTGGACACAGAGCCCGGCGAGCAAAGCTCCCCTGCCTCCGGGCCCCTCTCAGAGCGGCGTCCTGCCTCCTCTCCCCGTTTGAAACCAGCCGTTCCCAATTTTAGCGTTTTCAACTGAGGCGGGAGCGGGCTGCCTTCCTCCAGTGATGCGCTTGGTCATTGGGTCATCCCTTCACCTTTCTCGGATCAGTGTGAGATTTATCCCATACTTAACCAAACCACAAGTTTTGTAACTCAAGTCTTTGAGGGCAAGAGTGACTCTGAATTGCAGAGGCTGTGTTTGGGAGGCGTTTCAGGAGCGGGTCTGTCCTACCTCTCTCTGCTAGAGAAGACCCATTCAGCATCCAGTCCTGCTGTGCCTTATGAGGGGAAGTGTCAGAGGGAGCTGTAATGAAGGTAATTCTGAATCTGTAGTATGCTTTTGCTAATTAATACCTTTCCTTTGGCCCAACAGTTAGAGACAGCTCTGAGGAGAAGAAGTGAAGCACTGGTCCATGAGTAACTATTCATGCAGTAGCTTTACTCATCAGACTCGGTGTCACTGATTGCATTAATTTAATCTTTCCTCTGCGGGGAATTTGCAACACTTTTAAAATTTCTTTACTACTTGGAAAGTTATCTTTAAAATCTCCCGGACTAAAGAGTCTTTAAAAAAACAAACCCCAAACTAATCCAACCAAATCAAGAAACTCCAATCCCTAGGTAACCACAGGAAGCACTTTCCAATGTTGTGGTGCCACATTGCTTTCTCCTGAAAAAGTATGTCACATTTTGAAATATGTCTATATTAAACTGTCACGGAAGTTTTAGAAGTTTTTGCCTGTTTCTGCTTATACTTTAGCTTACCAGAAACCAGTTCTTTTCCCTCAGTGGGCAGTACTGGAGTTCACAGTTGGAGACTTTGGAAGTCGAATAAAGACCAGGTTCTACCTTGTATGTGATTCTGCTTTTTCTTTAGGTGCTTCTTGGTAGTTTCCCAGGTTTCTTCTATATGTTTGCTGAATATATTATAAGTATCTGTTCTCCACAGATCTGTTGATATTACAGGACTACTGCTTGATAGTTTTGGAGAGAAATGGGAGGTCTAGGTGGTGCCTTTAAAAAGGGTACAGTATAAACTATAAAATTCAGAAAATGCATTAGATGCCAAGTCTGCCTTTTGGAGAAGACCCTCTTGGCTTTCAGTTTGTGGAGTAATTCCAGTGTTACACTAGCAGTAGATATTGCTGGCCAACAGTTACACAAAACAAATAAGGGTAGGAAATTGCTTATTGTGTCCTTTCAAAGAAATAATAATTGAAGTAGAATTTCTAAAATCTGTTTCGTGCTTGCATGGGTAAAGCTGATGGGGTTTGTTGGGGGGGGGGCACGTAAATTGTTTTGTTTCAGGAAGGGTTTGGATAGTCCCCAAATTATGCACGTTTTTTTTTTCAATGTGTCCAAATGATCTTAATTCATAGGAGACAAAATGATGTTTCTGCTGGTGGGACTTGTGCTTGACTTTGCTGTAGGGCACTCAAACATGGAAGACTTTTCAGCAAAGAGACTACTGAATGTGAAATAAGTTATCTTGCAGAATTCAGGATGAAATGAGTCTGAATAAAAGCAGCCAGAAGAAGTAGCTTGACTCATTGATACGCAGTCTCTGGAATTTTCCTCTGTGTGGGCTGAAAACCTTCTTATTGTTAGAATGAATCTACTTTGGGTTACAAACTTCAAACAATTCTTTCAAATTATTCATGAAAGGGCTTTCAGATGAAAAACTTGAGAGAGCATAGCAGAAAGGGAAAGGTATGTGCACACATGCACTGTGGGACATGGTGTATATAAAATACACTTTTCTCCTTAAATCTCTGCTACTGAATGAGGTGTTCTGTCCAGCCACTAATCCATCTTTTTTTCATGTAAGGGATTTTAAGAAGTTTGTTAAAAGAATGGTTTTGTTGTTGTTTTGTGCATAAGGAGGCAGGCTTAATTTACTATTATTTGCAGCCACAGGCCTCAGTCCTGTAAAATGCCAGAATTCCTCCAAAAAAGTAAGAACAGGTGTATAAAAAATAGCTACAGACCTTCAGTGAGAAACGTCGTTATAGCAGGACAGGATAACGTTCCTTTAGTCTATCGGATAGATGACTTGAATTTCCTTTGCCATAAACTGTTCACTCTTTATTCATAAATCTTGGAGAAAGAGTTAATAATTTGCTATAATCTTTTCCATTAGTATTTGCAAATGACTTGACGTAGTGCAATTTTGATGCACTACATCTTGATTTTCTCTGCATGAGGTTCTCCTTGTGATCAGTTTACACATTGCTGTCACTCTTTTTGTGGAGAAGGGCATGCTATTTTTAGTTTCTTAGGACTACCAGGCCTTTTTTTGTTGCTGTTGTAAGTAGCTTTAAACTCCATAACTAGTTTTATTAATTGGCATTTAGCTGTGGGACACCAGAACAGTAGTAGGTGGGTGAGCAAAACAAAGCTATCTTAAAATACCTCTCTTCAGTGTATTTACAGACTCTGAGGAGTGCTTCTGGTTTGGCTTTATTTTATTGAAGCCATTCCCTTGTAGTAAAGGAAAAGTACTTTGGCAGAGTCTTACAGATGAGTTTAGAGGTAAATACTTGATTTCTGGGAGAAGTGAGCTGGACTGGGTCTTAAAACTTGAAGGTTAAAATGTCTTTTGATGTTGTTGCTATTAAAGATAGCTGGAGCCTCAGAACATGCTATGTTTCCCGTCCTACTAGATTTCTGACGCCTAATGAGTTGCTTTAGCCAAGTATTACCTCTGCTTTTCACATGGGGGACATGTGAACAGGCATTATTGTTATTGCTGTTCTGGGTCTAAGGAGCTGGAGTTAATTAACTGTTGTTTATACTCACAGGCTTCAGTCCTGTAAAGTGCTAGACTTTCTCAAGAAACCCAATGGCTCTACTGCACTCTTTATTCTTATAGTGGCTGCTAGTGCTCTTGGGTAAATGGTGCAGACATAATAGATTTTTTTTCTATTTGATATTTTCTCCTTCATCCCTTCTTCATTCCCATCCCTTGATTTCAAAAGTGCTTTTCCAAACCTTCATGAAGAACTGGTGTTGCAAGTTCCTCAGACATGTTTGTAATAATGATAATAGAGTCTCCTGTGGCAGCCTGGCATCACAGGTGTTCTGGCAGCAGTAGCCTGGTTATTCAGCCTCGTAGCTGTCAGAGAAAGTGTTCTATTTGCAGAGGCTATTTGTTTGTTTACAGGACTTTCTCAAAGCATTCTGCTGGTCCTAATCACATCATATCTATATTTTCAGAGGTTTTTTTGTGTGGATGTAGCACATTGTTTTAAAGATGTGGACCAAAAAAGCAATAGAGAGTGATGAAATACTAAAATAGTCGCATTTGGGCTTTGGTCTTTTGCATACTTGTACAGATAAAAATTGGATGTCTTGTGTTTTCAGATGGATAAAGCAACTGCCTGAGTTTGTGGTTCTCATGCTTTGGGAAGATTTTTCCAAAACATTTATCTTCTCTCTAAAGTGGTTAAGAGTGCAGCATCTGCTTCCAAGTGCAGTCCATTTGTATATCTTTGGAGTCATTTCTTGAAGTAAGTTTTCCATCTTTCCATCTTGGTGGAACCTCAGTAGAGAACAGAGTTAGGATGACGACTCCTCATGCAAAAGGTGGTGGAACTGGCTTGTGCACAAACTCATCACCTGGGCAACACAGTATGGAAGAGACCACAGTACTTTTAGAAATTGCTTGTTTCAACAATGTGTAATTTCCAGAGATTTAAAAAAAATGAGTAGTCCTCCAAATCTCCTTGCATGAAATAGCCTTAGTCTATTGGATCAGCTTTCTGCTACTTTTAAGTGCAGTATCCTATATTTTGGCTAGTTTCCAGTAGGTTCCTGTCTCACTGGCAACAAATTGCTGCTTTTAATGAAATTAAGTTGGAATACTGATTATGTACACATTCCGTTACAGCTGTCTCTGTAATTTACGGATCACAAGATGTTGCATTACCATTAGTCTGCTAGGCTGTAACCCAAGAGAAAGAAAACTATGTTTTAGATGCTTAAATATTCATTGGAGAAGGGACTGGAGACCAGGTAGCCTCTGTAACTGTTTAAGTCCAGAGCTTTTCCGGTCAGTGAATATTTAAATATCATGTAGGAAAGGGAATATTTTCTGTGGGAGGTCCTGGAAGTGGGTCACCCAAACACTTTAATGTACCCTTGAGAGATGGAATGAGTGTGGGTCCTGCTGGGCAAAACAGAAATCTGGGACCAAGTCTGCCGTGTCCTGAGGCTCCTGGATAGCAAAGAGCAGCACAACTGCATAATCTATTTTCCTTCTCTTCCTCAGTGGTCTTGGGAGAAATTTAAATTTCCCTTACATTTGGTTTTGTCAAAGCACCTGAAATGTGGCTGCTTGTTCCAATCTGTCTCTTACTTGATCCTAAATAGATGTTTTTTTTTTTTTTTTTTTAACAGGTTTTGTTTCACTGCTTCTTTGCTTCAGCATTGAACTGAGAATTTAGTTATTCTCGTAGATTTAGTATTAGTCTTTCATGGATTAATGGCATGCAAAAGAAATCTTTCCATGTGTTAACTTCTGCGAGATGAGTTCTTTGAAGAGAATTTTTTTCATTATACTGAGAAATAAACTTACCATGTAGTTTTTTTACTAAGTGAATTAATCCAGGTTAAAAATTAATCTGTAAAATATTGAGCTCTAGGGGTTTGGTAACTTTATAAGTTACTCTGGTAGGGAGATCTGATCTGTTCTTGAGAGGGAAGGTAAAGCTCTTTCAGACTGGTAGCCCAAATTGACTTTACAGAGTGTTTTCTTTTTTTAATACTGAGTGGGTGTGAATTTAGCATGTGTGTTGAGGGGGAAAAGATGGCAAACTGAACTCACCTCTTGGCCAGACTTTAGTTTAAGAAATGAGTTCTGGTTAGACTGCAGGAACCTTTTAATTTATCCATGCACACAGATATATAAAAATCATAAAAAGTGTAAATATGTATTTACATGCATGTGTATGTGTATATTGTCTTTGGTTTCTGTCACTGAGGCTTGAAGGGCTCTTTTTATGGGGTTTCTGCCTAATTGTTATTTCTAAGTCTTGGAACTATGTCTTTTAAACCAAAAAATGTGTTCGTTGGTTTTCATTATGTTCATTTAGTCAAGATTCATTTCAGAGAGAGAAATAAGAGGAAGTGTCCTGTAGTTGTCTTAAATCCCAGTGGAACTCCTGTTGTTGCTTGTTATGTCTTAACAATGTTCCCTAGGTAGGCCTCATTCTAAAATGTGAAGAATCTATGCTATAATAATCATAAAAAGAATTTTTACTAGTAATGGCCTTCTTTACAGTCAGTGTAATTTAACATCCTGATTATGTTTTTCTGAGAGCCACAGCAAGTGTGCATAAACACTTCGGATTAGACTGAAAGCATATGTCTATAATGATGATTAAAAACCCAACAAACCCTTGCCTCCAAAACACAGTCCTTGTCTTTTTAGCCTTGGGGGGAATGGCTTTTTAACTATTGTTTGAAGTCTATTGAAGCTATAGCTTTGAAGAGATGTTGAAAATATAAATATTTAAGTTCCAAGGTCATTGATCATTCAATTTAGATTTAATTCCTTTATCTAAGAAAACTGTGATTCTTAATGAGCATTTTTATACCAAATACTCTGTAAAGAGGAACCTACTTTTCAAGCTGCTAATGAAGATGAAAACCCTCTGCTTTGGCCATGGCATAATATCGTTTGCAAATATTGAGAGTAGGATGCAGACAAAGACTTTAAATTCACTTTAGGACGTAGACTGGGATTGGTCTCATTTAAGAATGTCATGGCTTTAGGTTTTTTGTGTAAAAATGATGTGAACAATGCTGATTCCCTCCAATCATGCTGCTGTTGTACTTCTGTTTCAATTTAATGGCAATATTCAATAATGGCATCAGTCCCTGAAAGCATTCAATTAATTTAGTTGGGTTTTTTCCCTTTTTTTTTTTCCCCCCCACTATTTCTGACATGGTTTTTTTTTGTTGTTTCGGGTATTTTCTTTTTTTTTTTTCCCTAGGAAAGAGAGCTGTTTTTCATAGTCTGGGATGTTAATTGTTTCTAGTTGCTAAAGACCTGGAGTAGCTTGCAGCCACTAATACCATGTAGAAATTTTTAGGTTTTATGTGAAAATTTCTTTACGTTTTTTCTTCCCCCTTCTTTTTTACTCTTCATCCTTTACTTGTTAAAATAGATATTATATGTATATTGAAAGAAATTATCAAGCTTTGTACCATCTGCTGCCTATTTCTAATGCATTTCATCACTGCAGGCTTGCTTTGGTGTAGTATTTGTCTTTTATCACACACTATACCTGTGACAAAGTGAGTGGTTTGTTTAAGGCCTGAAAGGGAATTGTATCAGGATTGTAACAAGGGTTCTCAGCTGTGGTTTGTACTTGTGACATGGTATATATTTTTTTCTCCCGTATTTGAGGATATTAAACAAATACGTAAAGTCTTAAGGCCCTCTTCGGTCATGGTAAATGAAGGGTAAAATCTACACGGTCCTATTTTTACCAAAGGGTGGAATTTGACCTCCCTGTCTTTTGTCATAGCTGGTCAGCAAGATGGAAAAAGTAAGAGTTGAGTTTTCAGATTTGATAGTTCAGAATAACACTAGCAAAATTTGTAAGCTGAAGCTGTCTGAAAAATAAATTAACACCTAAAATATTTACCACTTCTGAGTTTTCTTCTCAGCAGGATGATACTTGAAAGCATAACCCAGAAAATGTGGACATGGCACGTGATGTATGTTTCACCTTCACTTTAAGAAGTGGAGTGAATTGAAAGTATTTTTTTTTCATGTTTTTGCATCTAAGTGCATCTAATGACCTGGTGATATTTTTTTTTTTTATCCTAGGTATACGAAGCTTGGCTATGCAGGAAATACAGAACCTCAGTTCATTATCCCATCATGTGAGTTGATTTTTTTGTCCCTCCAAATTGTAATATACACTGCTGTCACTGAGCACTTCCAGGATTAAATGACGTGCTTCCAACTCCCAACTCAGCCCTTGTAGTCCCTGGTCCATCTGGGAAGTGATATTCATCGTGTTAGTATCTTTGGCTGGAGTGTAGCTAAACAGAGCTCCTTGTTTGCAGTTAGCTAGGACTGTTGCTCATTAAACCAGCTCTTGGTTGCTATGACAAAGATGAAGAGAATTCCAGTCCAATTTCCTTTTTATCTCCATTATTTTTCTGCCAGGACTCTTGAGTAGACAGAATGCAATTTACCTCCTGTCTACCTGACACCATGGTTACAGCCTGGATAATCTGGGGAAGGCTTCCAATCAAATTAAGTAGTAAAGTGCAGGTGGTGTCTGCCTTATTTACATTGTCTGAGACTGTAGACAGTTTAACATTCAAAAAAGTTGTTCCTATTAGAAAATGTTCCTTTTGGGTGTGTGTTTACCAATTAAAATGTTCTTGCACATTTACCATGCTTTTGTTGAACAGATTTACTCTTTAATTTTTTTTGTATGTTAAACTTGTTTAAAATGTTATACTTTTCTGGTGGTTTTATTTTAATTGACATATTAATAGTTCCTCTGAAATGCTGTATATATTTAGAAATAGTAGCATTGACTATGTATTTACAGCTATAATGGCATCTGTTACATCCATTTATGTTAAACACTGCTTTTTATTTTTTGTACTCTGCCAATTAACTACTTACTAATGCTTTTGGACTACCTTGTAGCTACTCATGGTAGAAAGTATAAAGATAAGGAAATTATAGAGGTAATTGGTGGCCAAAGAAGCAAAGAGGACACACGTTCTTCACCAGCTGTAGCTGCGGTACTGCTTAGTCTCACGGTTTTAAGTATTGTAAAATTTCAAACCTAAACCACTGGTAAAGATTTAAATGTCTTATGTTAAAGAAGTGGGATAGCAGGGATTTCCTCTGAATTTGCTATAAATCCTGTTTTATACAGCTGTAAACCTGTTGGGGTGTAGATGTTTTTCCAAAAGAATTGTTTGCCTGAGAGTCATTTTTTGGTGCTAGTAGTATTTGGTGTGTTTGTGGATGATGCCTGCCTACTCTGCATTTTCTGCTGTATGTTATTTAGGTCCTGATTATGACCTATTAAAAGAAAACTATATAAATAAGGTTACGTTTTAGCAGTACTTCATTCCATTTTTATTTTTAGCTTGCCCCAGATTTGATTTTTGCTGTCTCATCTTCTTGCCTACAGCAGCCATCATCTAATAATTTTATTGATAGTTGCAGGCTGCTAATGGGAAGCGTAAGTGTCTCCAATGATTTCTCTGTAGCACTGCAAATTGATTTCTCCCTTCTCTCTTTCCTCTTTCTCACCAACCAGGATAATGACTCCAATACTTATTTTTGAATACACAGTTTATTTTCTTCTTCTCCTGTGCTCTTCCTCTTTATTCTAGAGTTAAAACTCAGAAAATTGTATTGCTTACTGGAATGCCGTGCTTTTACAGGTTTAGTGACTGCTGTAGTCTGGCACAATGCATTTTCAGTATTTTCTGTGAATTATTATTTACATTAATGAGGGATGGGTGACCAGAATCCTGCAGGATGCAGTAAGAATGAACTTGGCTATATTGGCTTGTCGGTAGATCACTTACATGATTTCTACTTTTTATATCCCAATTTTTATTTCTGGAAAAGAATCCTTAAGTAAATAACTATTCATCACTTGGTATTTAGCTGGTTTAAATTTTTTTTTTTCAATTTGTTTTTTGGGTTTTTTTTGAGGTATTGCAATCCGAGAGTCAGCCAAAGTGGGGGACCAGGCTCAGAGGAGGGTAATGAAAGGTGTTGATGATCTGGACTTTTTCATAGGAGATGAAGCCATAGATAAACCTACCTATGCTACAAAGGTGAGCATTCAGGAGACTTGGACAGCTTTTCCCAGGTCTCACATTTTTATGATAAAATGTTCTAGGACTTTTGGGTAGCCATTCAAAACACGTTTGCTGTTTTTGTGAAGTATTTTTATTGATTTTTAAAAACTGCATGATTTGGTTCATGGCTTTACCCTTTTTTAGATACCTGTTTTACTAGTGCTGTCTTGTGTGGTTGGTGTTTGTGTAAATATTCATTGATACAGTGCAGCTGTTCAGTTTTCAAAATTCTGGGCTATTAAAATAGTCATATACGCTGAATATTTAAATCCTTGCTAAAAGTGTACCCTTTTAACTTGGCATGCGAACTGGGAAATGTGTTGGATACTTTTGCTTCAGGGAATGTCACAATTGTTTTGTGAAGGGCTGTCTTCAGTGCAGCTTTTCTGTGGATCATATTTTCCAAACCCTAGTAAAGGACTTCTTGTACTTACAAAGCGTTACTGGCTTATGAACTATGTGGATAAAATCATATTTTATACCTCCTTCTGTGTTACTTAAATGTCAGCTGTGTTCTTAACATTGAACTAAATGTAAACATCATCCCTGCCAGAAGTTTTCGTTGAAAAATATATAGCCTATATGGTCTTTATTTCTTTTTATAATATGGAAAGGCATATTGCAGCCAAGTATGATTCTCAGCTTTATAAATGATAAAATTTATATGAAAAGAGCTTAAAACACAGTTCTGGAACAGACTAATAGGAATAGAGTCTGGATTCTGGCTGCTAGCCCTACAAGGTAGAATTTGGCTTGGAAATACCTGGGAGCAGGAGGTAACTTTGAATTGTGCCTCTAAATTAAAGTCAGGATGGAGGGTTTGATAAGATACCTGTGAGATGAGGTGTTAGACTGTTCCTGGGTTTATTTGTCCTTGCATGATCCAGTGTTGACCAGTTTTCCTGTTGCAGTGGCCTATCCGACATGGAATTGTTGAAGACTGGGACCTCATGGAGAGGTTCATGGAGCAGGTCATTTTTAAGTACCTTCGAGCTGAGCCTGAGGATCACTATTTTTTAATGGTGAGTTAATGAGGCCTGGTAAGGAAATGGTTTTGTAAGAGGAAAACCAAATACCATTCCAAGCACAAGTAGCTCTGCTGGAGGAATCTTCTCTGTATGTCTTATTTCTTCAGCAATGACAGGGTTTGGGTTGGGGGGAGAAAACTAGTCTTTAAAGCTGCATTATAACTATATTCTGTTAATTTTGTGATGCAGGCTACTGCAGGTCAGCTATGTTTTTGAAAAGCTTCAAACACTGTTTAAATTCTGTTTGAAATGTTCTATTTTGAGTGCACTGAGGATTTGAAAAGTTTGGTTACTGTACCAAGCTAATCAAAGCAGGATCCTGTCGAGGTGCTTTTTCACAACTTTGTTTTTGCAGACAGAGCCTCCACTGAACACACCAGAAAACAGAGAGTATCTTGCAGAAATCATGTTTGAATCATTTAACATCCCAGGACTTTACATTGCTGTGCAGGTGAACAAAGTGAACGCATTCTTCTAAAGTACGATATAACTGCAGTGTTTTGGCCTTTTTGTAGGCGTGTGTCTAAAATGTTTGAGACAGTGTTTTTTGAGAGTGTAACTTAGCACACTCTGCCTGCTTCTAAATATAAACCCTCTGTGCTGTAGGCAGTGTTGGCCTTAGCTGCCTCCTGGACGTCACGGCAGGTCGGGGAGCGGACTCTGACTGGAATTGTCATCGATAGTGGTGATGGAGTGACCCACGTAATCCCCGTGGTAAGTAGCAGGATGCACTTTGAAATCAGCAGTGGTTTGGACAAGGACAGGGTTTGTTTACAACAGATTGAAATAAGAAGTGTCAAATGAAACCTTACTTTTAAATTTTTTGTGTTGTTTGGGACTTTTTTCCTTGAAAAAGTACGTATTTCATTATGTGAACTTTATTGTGTAATAATTCAGCTTGCAGACTACAGGAAGGTCACAGTAAGGAACCACCAATCCGTCTTTTAAAAGGCTATTTCTGTGTAAAACCCTACCTTCCGTTACTGTGATGCCTCAATTCTCTTAAATATCAATAATTATCATGGGTTTAGGTCTCCTGCGTGCTACCAGTGTCTGACAAGAAATGTCCTAACTTTTTTGACATCCTGCATTTTGATTGTTTAATATATCTGGTAATGTGTGCTTTTTGTATGATTTATTGTATATTGTTGTTTCCACTGTGCTTGTGTGGGAACAACTATAAACTTGTATAAATACCTGTTTGGGTACATGGTTGATCTCATCAGTTATGTGAAGATGTTAAAAATACAGAACTGTCTGTGCATACTGACATCTGTTGATGTCATTTTGTGTGTTTTTGAACCATACGGTGTCCTTGAATGATCAGGTATTTTAGAAATGAAAATTTGATTCCCTTTAACTTCATCTTGCATTTTGGTGTTAACCTGGTCTTCTCAGTATTTTTATTGCATGGGCAATGCTGTGAACAAACAGCATTTACTGTGTGAAACTCTGAAAAGTGTAAAAAAAAAAAGGAAGGGAAGAAATAATGTGGCTCAGCAATACCAGTGTTTTCAGTAAATGTATCCTAAAAAAAATTCAGCAAGTAGTTTTTTTAATTTTTGTTCTGCTTATTGTTAGATACTATTTAATTTATTTTTCCTTGTCTGAGAAATCTAATAAATTTTATACTTCTTTCTATTCACTTTTCACTCTCAAAGAGAATACAGGTAGTCTATTACGTTTGCTTTTCTGATGATGCCTTAAAGGAACCATCTGATCTGACTAATATGTACAAGACCGTTTATCACTTGTGTATCTATTAGATAGTCCATATCTGTTTCTATATGGTAATCAAGGTCTTTAACTAAAAATGATACCCACTTTGCAGTGGGGTGCACATTTTTAGAGTGATTTTACAGTTTCAATATATTACTTTTAATAGAAAATCAGAGTATTATAAAAATGAATGTTAGTTATTGATACACACTAAGTTTTCCCCTTAAATATGTTTTTTCCTCTCCTCCTACATAGGCAGAAGGCTATGTAATTGGAAGTTGCATCAAACATATTCCTATTGCAGGTAGAGATATTACTTACTTTATTCAACAGCTTCTAAGGGAAAGGGAGGTAGGAATTCCTCCTGAACAATCTCTGGAGACAGCAAAAGCCATAAAGGTACACCCTCCTTTATCTCTTAATAAATACGTAATAAATCTCCGTGAGCTAAGTTTTTGGCTCTAGCAAGTGGCTCTCTTAAAAATGCAAATGTAGGCAGTGTATTATAATTACACCACCTTCTGGTGGTTTATCCAATCAAGTGTGGGGGAAGGAAAAAGAGGAAGAAAATATTCATGCTAGACTGTTTGGAGTGAATATGTTCTGCAGAGTAAATCAGTATTTAAACTTTGGAGTTGTTTAAAATTTGCTTTGTAATAGAATTAAAAAAAAAAAAAAAGTAGAGTGCCTGTGTGGGACTGATCTTGCAGTGAAAGCTTGCCCTTGAACTTCTTTATTGTCACAGACCTACTGTTGGTCATGTTTTCATTTTGAGAGAGGCAAGTGTAGCTGAGTCAGCTTGTGCAGCCCTTTGGAAGCCAGTGGGCCTCGTGCCTTGTCTTGTGGGGTTGAGGCTTCAGTAGTCATTTGGGTGAGAAAGTCCCTTGAGTAGCTCCATCTGTAAAAATGCTCACATTTTTCTTTTCTGATTGTGTTGCACTTTAATTCACCGATGTATTAATCATTTTGGCTGTTTTTAATCCGTGGTGTTTCTTAACAGGAGAAGTACTGTTACATTTGCCCCGACATAGTGAAGGAGTTTGCCAAGTACGACGGAGACTCTCGCAAGTGGATCAAACAATACACGGGCATCAACGCCATCAACAAAACCAAGTTTGTTATAGATGTCGGTTACGAGAGGTTCCTCGGGCCCGAAATCTTCTTTCATCCCGAGGTAAGAACAGGGAATAGCTGTGCTAGGTTGTGCCATTCCCGGTGCCTGGGCGCCATCCCGTGGCAGTGAGGGGCCAGTGAGTCTCCTGAACACAAGCCAGGTGCACTCACAGGTGACTTCAGCACGGCAGAGAAGTGTTTTTCTGATGTCCAGTCTAACGTTTAAAACATCTTGTTCTGTTCCTTTAAAGGCAACCTCAGCCTGAGAAGAAGTTGTTTGAATTCACAGTTTTTATATAGTATTCTCCTCTTTCTTTCAGCGTCAGTTTAAACAAGTCTTCCTTTATGCTTTGCTGCCAATCCCTTTGGGCACTACTCTGTATTGCATTGATGATATTCTAAATACTGGATGCAGACTTTTGATACTGAGTCAGTTTATAAGGCATGGATGATAAATTTATCCTTGAAGGAACTCCATTGAAATCTCTGTTGGTGTGGTCATAAGTAGGATGTACAATTCTGAGAAAGATTACTGTACCTCATCTGTCTGATTTTTGGTAGTTCAGTTTGAATGAGTTTCAGGATATTGTGGAGAGGAAGGAGTTAAGTTTTAATACATTCTCTCCATTCCTGCACACTTGGTTGAATTTATGCAGGTACCCATAGTCTGTAATACTGTTAAAAACTTTTATTAAAATCCACATTAACACTGGTGAAGTTTCCCTTTTTCTACCTTTCTCCTTGGAAGAATATTAAAAAGCTTCTCTCTGTCACCTTTTGTCTAAATTCCAGCTTTAATCTTCTGTTGTCAGTTCGTAGTCATCTGATCTTCTGCCAATATTCAATCTCTGGGCTAAATAGTTTTTCTTCCCTGCTGTTTACCCACGTGATTTAACAGAGAAGCATTGAATTCCATGTCAGACATTATTTTAAGAGTTCCTCTTTCCATAGTCTCTTAAAAGACTATTGGGAACAGGATGAAGGACCCATTTCCATTTTTTTTCATTTCTTGATAGTTTCTTGACTCTGTACTGAAAAAAACACCCAAGCCTGAACTGACTTCCTAGACAAGAAAAATGTAGTACCTGATGTGTACTGCATCCAAAGAGAGTTTCTTGTTGTGTTTCATTAACTCCTCACTTGAAAGGGTATCAACTTAGCCAAGTGAAAGCTCCCTTTGGTAAAGCTGTCTTGTAATGTTTTCCTATTTTCAGTTTACAGAATTTGTGCTGGAGTATTTAATACTCCTGAAGTTAGGTCTTGGGGTTTGTGGTTATCCAGATTATTTCTCCACTTTTTAAATTAGGTATTTTATTTGCCGTTCTCCAGCCATATGGTATTGGCTAGCAGACTGCAATTTTACATTCATTTCCCTTGTCCCTGTTCTGTGATGATGTTATACCCTACCTCTCATTTCTACTTACTCCTTTTTCCCTGCTGTTTTGTCAATATCTTTATGGAGAGCTCAGGATGTTTTCAGGCTGTAGTTCATTCAGATGAAAACTCTGTGTGCAGCAGCACGGCTGCTTACTTCTCTTTTGATTTATGTGGTTTCATTTTTTTGCTTCTTGTATGATTAATTCTTATTGTGGAAG
Source organism: Eulacestoma nigropectus (assembly GCA_013397775.1). Classification (NCBI taxonomy): domain Eukaryota; kingdom Metazoa; phylum Chordata; class Aves; order Passeriformes; genus Eulacestoma; species Eulacestoma nigropectus. The sequence goes on along the minus strand of VZTE01006244.1, from coordinate 579,788 downwards.
TTAGCTTGAATTCTTGGGGAGTGCCCCCATCATTCTGAGGGCTCCTGAGCTCCAAGCCAACTTCCTTTGCTGATTTTCTCTCGGTTCAGTGTATACTTGTTATGTTTGACTATTGTTACTTGTTCATCCAGGTAGATACCTCATCTTGCTTTGAATATAAATCCCATGTATTTCTGTGCCTTTGGAAATGCTTATAATATATCTAGAATAATATATTATTATATATTGGTAATTAATTTAGTTTTTCGGAGTTTAATCCCTGAAAGGGAAAAAACCTGGGCTATTATCAGTTCTCTTCTTCAAAGCTTATGTTAAGTGGAAAATTGCCACTAAACTGTTTTCTAGCATTAGCAACTCTTGACTCTCTAGTATTTATAAATGCAGAAATTTACATTAGCACTGTATTGATGTTTGCCCTGATGGGGGCTTTCACTCAAAACCTTAGACTATGCTCTTTTGAACATTGCATACTTCCTGGGCTTGGGAAAAAATCTGACTTTTTGGTGGGAATTTAACTGAAGTATTTTAGTAGCATTAAAATTATTTTACAGGGAAACATTCTGATTTGCACACTGATATTTTTTATCTCCCTCGAGAGGAAAGGCAGGACCACCGTGCACAGTAACAGTGTGTTTAATATTGCAGGAGAACTCAAACTCATGTCTCAGGCAATAAAAGGCCCATCGTGCATAAATTGTAAACAGTGAATTTCTGACTAAGGAAAAGAATCTGAGTTTCTCAGCAGAAAAAGAAATTCTCATTTCCCTTGTAGAGGAGTGTTTGTTTTAATGTAGAAGTGGTGAGCAAAACTCAAAATTCCCGCTTGTCCCCTATTATAAAATCTCTCCACAGTCTTATTTCTGCCTTTTTTTTTTTTCTCTTCTTTGGATGAAAAATCTAATGCCTGTTCTGTTTCCTTTTAGTTTGCTAACCCTGATTTCATGGAATCCATTTCGGATGTAGTTGATGAAGTTATACAGAACTGTCCCATTGATGTCCGGCGTCCATTATATAAGGTATGGCCTTTCTCTTGTAAGATCCATGTAATTTATTTAAGGACTAAATACTACCATCATGATGAGAAGCATATACATGGATGCCACGTCCTCCACGATGAGAAATGTGAGCTTTGTATAGAAATTAAATGGAGTGCCACTTCTGGATGCCACTAGATATTTCCTGGTTTTTAGTTTCGAAAGAAAAGTATCTGTAAAGGCTTGATACATAGGTAAGTATTGTCCCTGAGGAACTGAGGCAGAGGGATGTTATTTGTATCTAACATTTGTAAAGTGAATTCTTGTGCATTAAGGACTTTTATGTTTTGCCCATTTTAAGGGTTATACTGTGGTCTTACCCCTCTCACTCCCCTCCTTCCCCTGCTTTATTAACTAGTGGTTTCAAATATTTTTTTTACATAGTCTTGTCTTGTACCTGCCAATTGTCTGCAGTTTTAGTCGGTATTGAATCACTTATAAAGTACATGAAAACTGAAAATATTTCAGGAGACAACAGTTAGGCCAGCTCAAACCTGCCTAGGGTGTAGTCCAGAGTACTTGCAGTCCCTGATTTTTTAAGGAGTGAAAAGTAAGGGACTGACATGCATAGTCCATGGCAAGCTCTGTATCAGCAGCACATCCCATGGTTCCCAATGTTCTGCTTGAGCAGGAGCAGTACCATTTTGGAAATAACAGCATAAAGCAATAGCACACAGAGATTTGCCTGCTCATGTAAAAGGGGGTAGTGTTCCTCTCCCGTTAGAATGAGCATTAACTTCCAACTAAGTCATGTCTCAGGGTAATTTGTAACTATTAAAATTTTGCAGTTTCTTCTCCTTGACTGGTAAACACCTTCTGTAATCTAGAACAAGATGTAGCACTCCAGAACAGATCTGTGGGGCAGGATAAAAGGGGTAGTTAAACCACTTAACAGGCTCGTATGTGAGTTCTGCAGTAGATGTCTTCAGTGGCTTCAAGCTTCGGTAGCAGAAGGGTTTAGGAGCCCCTGAGTGTGTGGTTGTGCTTAGGGTCTCTCCTTTTTACCTGAAAGACCAAAGCTTCCTCACAGCAACAGGTTCTTTGCTTGGTAGGGTAGCGCTTGGTACTGACTTAGAAAGTGATGTTTAAAATTTGAGGTTGTTACTTTTGCCTTATCCTAATCAGCAGACAGGTAACTTTCCCTTGGCTTCCCACTGATTGAGACTTTGTTTTTCCTTTTTCTGTTTTTCATTACACTTGATTAATTAAAAGAATGTTTCACAATTACCTGTTGAATGTACTGAGAGATGTCAGTAGCTATTAATGGTAATAGTTGCTATCTTCTTTAAGCAAGGTCACTTGAAAGGGATGAGCATCTCTTGTTCTTGTTGTTTAAAACAGTGTATGGATGCAGAAATATTCCACTCCTACTTTCTCTCTGAGGTTTATCAGTTTCACTTGCCCATGGTGCTGAGTGGTGGCCAGCCAAGGCCCTGTGCTTTGGAGCTGAGTTTCCATCATTTGGATTCTTCCTCAGTGTTCCTGCAGAAAATACCTGAGTACCTAATACCCTTCTTGCAGACTTTATGTGGTGTGTAGCCTTTGAATCATTGTTCCACAACCCATCTTTTGATGTCCTATGGTATTTCTGAGTTTTATTGCCAGTATCCCTGTTTCCTAATCTGATCAACATCTCTCTTACAAGGCCAGTTACGTTACCTCATGTTTGGACCAGCAGAACCTTGATAAGACTTCTTTAGCCAGATCTATGACATCCTACCCTTAAGGGGAGGAAAGCCTCTAAGATTCATAAATGCTCGTTGGTCAAAAGGAATGACGAAAGTCAGAGGATCTGAAAGTTTTATTAATAAATTCCACACTTGGCATGGAAATTGGTCTGTTAGTTTCTGACCTACTATATAAGCACACAGCAGTAGGTTTTGGATAAAGGGGTAGAGTGAAAGGGAAAAGAGGAATTAGAGTGATGAATTAAAGAAAGAAAGAAAAAGGGAGCACCAGTCCTGGTTTCAGCATCAATCCAGCTGCATCAGTCTGGCCAATGACATGTCCAGGGTCCTGGGGCCACCCCCCAGGCTTGGGGTGGGGGTACCTTTTTATGGACAGGTTTCTTTGCCCCAAATACAGGTTTCTTGCTTTCCATGTAAATGAGTTACCATGTGCAGTCTGTTCTTTCAGGCCTTTCTGGAAATGAGTTGGAGGGCTTTGGGGGCCTTTGGTGGTAGTAATCCCACCCTACAGTCCATGCCCACTTCCTCCCAGTCATTCCTTGTACTATGTTGTGGTTCTTTCTCACGGACAATTGCCCTGTATCTGCCTGGCCCCTCTTCTCCAGCCAAATCCTTTTCTTCTTCACAGTGTGTTAATACCAATAGTCCCTGGTTATTACCAGCAATTCTTGTCTGTTATTACCAACAGACCTTGGTTGGCTCCACAGCCATCTGGTATTGGTGTTTGAGACATACACGAGCTCCTTACTTTTTGGGAATTGGGAGCTCAAAAGGATCTCAGTTTGGACTGCTGTTTACAGGATCAATAGAGAGCGGGCTTTAATCATAGTGGTTTTCCATCCTGGCCACAATTTGAGTTGGTAAGTTTCTTTGAAAGTTCAGTAACAGAAATATTATTTCACTTGAGTTGTTACTCAGGCAAGGAAAATGAGTTTCCAAGGCTGTTTGTTAAAAAACAGGTTCTCACTGAACACCTCTCGCTAAACACCTGGGAACAGACAGTGTTTCTCTTAAGCTCAAGAACGGCTTAGTCCAAGTGCAGTTTGTCAGGGCTGAGGCCTAATGAGCTTTCTCAGATCCCAGTGGGGCCTGGGGTGGGGGAGGATGCACCCCCAAAAATCCATCCCACAACTGAAGTCGACTTCTCTGTGCTTCCACACAGAGATCCCATGACCTGCAGCCATTCAATACCAAGCATGTTTAAGTACTCATGATTCAGATCGTGCTGAATCAAATGACAACATCTTTGACCTTAAACTTTCAAGCCAACTTCTCAAGTTGAAAACACTGCATGAGGTGGGGACTGTAGGATACTGGCAAGTGTGGTGTTATATTGTTGATGAATTATCCAGGTTTTCCATGGAAATGCAGGTGCACAGAGAGTGGATTTTGACAATATTGGCTCTTTTCCTTAGGGAAGGTGACTTCTTAGCTGGGTGTGCAGCTGTTGTGGACTCTCAAAATGAAAACTTAGTGAAATAGTGAAGTCGAGCCCGTTGGTACAATTAAGACTTGGACTTCACTTGTCGTGTCAGTGTTCACTCAGCAAGTTAAAACTGCCCAGCTCACAAGAGCCCATCCTCAAAGACTGGAGAGGTCCCGGGTGCAGGATGTTAACGGGGTGGTAAAAACCCCCTGTGATCACTTCTGACTTCAGTTGCTGATAAATAGAAGTACTTGGTGTGAGAGCAGCTCCAGCTGCACAGCGTGGTGGGTAGATGGCACTGTTCGACTGGCTTTGCTGAGCTGTGCTCCAGCACCACGGAAATTCCCTGTTACTGACCCAGAGCAGAGCGGGGAGGCTCTGGGGGTTTGGGAGGTTGGAGAGACTGCCAGGCCATGGGATCTGCTGGCACCATGAGAGGACATGGGAAAGGAATGGCATTCCTGCTGTATTCCTGTGGTATTCAAGTGGAAGCCCCAGGTGATTAACTCTGTCAGTGCAGCACAGGAGTACTGAGGAGAAGCCTTGCTTGTTCCTATCACAGCTGTAAATAAATTTGTAAGATTACTCCTGCTAGCTGGTTTAACAATGGCTCAGTGCACTGGCAGGATTTTCTGGTTCCTTTTGTGTCTGAGGCATATTTCTGCAGAATAGCACAACCATAAGTCATGCTGAAATTTCTTGCTATTACTTGAAATGTGAAATGAACATTAAAAATCATGATTTTAAGGAAAAAGAAATGGTTGCTTTATCATTAGAAGTAAATGTATTTGAAAAATAGTGTTTCTCACAATAAATTTACATCTTTGTATTATATTTTTGGTTTGGCATGAACAGTATTCTTACACTTTCCATACTATGTTGGCAAATAGTGCCGTGTTTTAACCAAATTAATAGAAACATGTAGCTTAATTGATTCACTTGTTAATGAAGTGCTTGGCTTCAGCTTGTGAACCTTCCTGGTTTTACCCATAATAATTTTTATTAACAGTCATATATTTATTAACAGTCATGTTATTACATGTCTCCGGTGGTCTGATTGTGTCACGTTAACTTTAATTTAGGCTGTCAGTTGGAAAGAAGGGAAAAATGGGATATGTTGTTCTTGCTTGCCAGAAAAGCAGGAGATGCTTTTCAGTTTGGTGCTGCAAAGTCTGATGTGTCCAGCTGAGAGTGTGCTCACACCACAGTGCAGTGTGAAGATGCACAGACCAGTTCAGCACCTCATGTTCGGTGGTGCCGAGTTCTTCAGGAGCTAGTTTCACTCTTCGGGATTTTTATGTGAGCTTGATTTAGTCAGAGATTTCTGTTGCAGGAGCTGGGTTGCTTTGTTGGGTAATTTCATATCTCTGCAGCATTACATTTGTACAGGCATAATACCAGAAATGGTACAACGAGAAACTCCGTATCACGGAGTTTGTAAGAGAAGCAAAAGGTACAGATGAGAAGGGAGAAATTTCTTGCCAGCCATCTGAGATGTTCTCAATGATCTTAGAGGTCTTTTCCACCCTTAATGATTCTGTGATTGGTGTCCACTCCCCTAGTCTCCTTCCAGAAATAGCCTACTTTCATTTATTTGCTTGTTGCAGTTAACTTTTTCGGGTGTGTGGAAGGGCTTCATCCCTCTCTGCTAAGGGAACACTTTTTTCCGAAACAAATTAAATGTTCAGCCAGTTAGCTATAAAAGTGAAAACCAGCTGGAGGTTCTTTCCATCAGCAGGTATGATAATTGGTGTTAGCTGAGAAACATGTGGGCTGCTTGGAGCTGTTAAACCAGCTGAAGTGTGTTTGAGCAGAGTAAGCTCAGAAGAAGTCTTCTTTAAAGGAGTCAGCTGGAAACAGATACTTAAAGCCAAACTTCATTGATGTCTTTTTCTGGGAGGCCAGAGGATTCCCTGACAGGCTGAAAACTCAAACATATCTAGTAAGCTTTCTCCACAGATGTATTTAGCATGCTTTATTTTTATGTTTTTTGTTAAGTAGTTATTGGAATGACTCAGATTTATTCTACTGTATATATTTGAGGTGAGGTGGATGGTGCTCCCTTGGTTGTTTTTTGGGATTTGTTTTTGTTTTTTTAATCTGACCATCTTTTCTCACTGTTATTTTGTCCTTTGTTAGTGGTGGGTGTGGTGTTTGAGGGGAATGGATTCTGCTTTCATTGTAAGTGAGGAGTACCTGGCTTCTGACCTTGCAGAAGTCTGACTTGCTGAGTTTAGAACTTACTGAAGGCTGCATGTCAAAAGTCTTGTACTAAAGAGTTAGCATGGATTTGGTCTGGCACTGACAAGAAGTCCAGGGAGCAGGGGAACTGTAACTGTATAATTAACCACCTTCTAAAGGCAGTTGGTGTCACCTAGTTACTTATATGCAGAATTTTACTTAGCCTGGCTGGTCCAGATATGTGATAATGAGGTGATTCATCTTCTCAACATTTGTACCTTGGTGCTTTTGTTCTCCTTGGGTAGTGTTATTGTTGAACTGATTTCAGTGTGTAGAAGTACTTGAATAATCTTAATTTGAAGAAGATGTAACTTCTTAGCTTCTAACCCTGGACTGGTAACTGGGTGGAGAGATCCTCCCAATGATACTGCTAATGCTGTGGTTGCATGAATTGGTCTTGGATGTATTTGAAAAAATATTCTCGGGAATCTATTTTTAGTGGTAGCATTGTCCACTTTATGGAGTATGCTTGAAGTTTAATTTGCTTTGAATAGAATTACTGCTTTCACGTTCTTCGCCAACTTCATTATCTCCAGGTAATATTTTCTGATGGCATCTTTTTAATTGCTATTTCATCACTCGGGTTGCTTGTTGTCTTTTTTTGCCCATTAGCAGTTTCCTTTTCCCAAGTGGAGTGCATGACCACTTTGATGCAGGGGAGGAGATGTTCTTGTGTATGGGAGGAGTAGGGGGAATCCTCCCTCCTGCTTTAACTTTAGGACCAGCTGTGATTTCTGGCTCCTTTCCTCTTCTCTGTCCTCTTCCTTTTGGAAATGTTTCAGTAATGTTTTGGGAACTTGTGCTTTTTTCTTTAAAGCACACCTGCCTTGTTATGCATTCTTTTATACTGTAGATAATCTGAAGCTGTGAAGAAATTAGTTTTTCCTACTGTGATGGTTTTTATGATGTGCAGGGATTTTTTTCTCATGAATAAACAAGAAGCTTTCTTCTGACTTTACAAGGTACAAACAAGATTTCCCTGGTTATCTGTTGCTTACAATCCAAGCACTTATTATGTATGTCTTTGACTCTTCAGATCCATGTGCATGCTGAAAACAGTGGGTCAGGGATTCCTTCATTATTTGCACAGTCTTGGTCTGCAGTGTTAAAAAATGTTACTGAGAGATAATCCTTAGACCTGTGTATGATAAGCTCCTGATCCAAGTTCCTTGTGGACATGTGTCAAAGGCATGTGAGTGGTTTTAGAAAGTGCTAATTGGCACTTGGGGTTGCAGTTGCAGCACTATGCAGAGGCACATGTGCAGTTTTGTCATATGGAGTTCTTTTTTCTGATCATGAATTGCATTTTTGCAGTGTTAACTTCCAGGGGTCCTGTCCAATGTTAGGTTCTAGGATCCTGTTTTGAATCCCCCACCTTTGAAATGGCTTCTGTGTTAGTCTGTGATACTGCAACATTATCAGAATTAGGGATGGGAAGTCCTAAAATGTCTGTTTAGAATCCAAGCAGAAGTCCACCTGGGAAGCATTTGGTTCTGCTTGGAAAACTAAGTAACACCAGACAAGCAAGGGAGAAGGCATCATACCTTCCTCTGTGCTGCAGTTCTCTGTGAAGGTGTGGTGTCTTTTTGAAGAACTCTGGAAATTAAAAAAAAAATAAAATCGAGTTCCAGATAATTTTTTAGCTTTTGTAGTTATGTAATATGATGAGACTTGAGCCTTTTTATTGTCAGGGCTAAAACTGCATGCTGTGAACATCCCCAGAGAAACTTCTTGATGTAGTGTCTTATTTCTGCTGCTCTGCACATGCAGAGTGCTAGCTCATGGTTTTAATGGAATCTTATTTTGTAATAACCCATTCTACATAAATGTATTTAAAGGAGAAAAGTAGGGGAGCCATGAACCTCCTGTGAACTGGGAGGTGCTTACGGTGTTCTGCCTTCCTTGTCAGCTTCCTAATGATGCTGAGATCCAAATACCTCTGCAGTGTTGGCTGGTGGGAAACTTGCTTGAAGATGGGTTTACAGAATGTGTCTTTAATTTCTGCACAGAATGTGGTCCTCTCAGGAGGATCCACGATGTTCAGGGACTTTGGACGACGACTGCAAAGGGATTTGAAGAGAGTGGTGGATGCGAGATTGCGGCTTAGTGAGGAACTCAGTGGTGGTCGGATAAAGGTAAGTGAGCGTTTCGAGTGCATTAATTACATGACTGTGGCAGAAACTAAGTTCAAAGTTTTCACCTCGCTAGTGAAAATACATTACAAAGTCAGTAGGATGTGTTTATGTGTTGTTAAATGCACTGGTAGCCTTGCAGTGTGTGACATCTCTTTATAGGAATAAAATTACTGTGAGCAATTCTGGTTTTCCTTCTAGGAGATGTGTGAGCAGTAGGCAAGAGGGATTTAAGTTTGTGTCCTTCATCATAGTTGTCATGAAGAGTTCTATGACTTGGTCTCCTGGGGAACATACCTGTGTTATAAGTGTGGTTAGTGATGTAAATGGAGGGTTGAAGGTGTTTGGTTCTGACCATGTTAAGTTTGAAAAACCAGCTAAATATGAACTGTTTTCCTTAGCCCAAACCCGTGGAAGTTCAAGTGATAACACATCACATGCAGCGTTACGCAGTTTGGTTTGGAGGGTCCATGCTGGCTTCAACAGTAAGTCTTCATCAAAGTTGTTCTTAATTTTTATGGCATGTTGAATTCTGGCTGTATTTGATCTGAGTACTAAGTTTTAAACTTTTTCGTTGTGACAGCCTAAACTGTGTCACATTCTGGAATCCTTACCCAAGTTTTATCACAGTAAAATTTGTGCAGGGCAGATGGGACCTTGAGTAAGGATATCATGAGTTGACATAGTTCTGAAGTAGTTTTTATACGATAGTTGGAATAATAGTGCCTTTATTCCTTGAATCAGCACTAGAGATTAGTTAGGAGTTTAGGAATATAGAATCCAAATCAATGGTCTTAAATGCAAGAGAGAAGCAAATATGGGAAAATGGGAGCAATTGCTGTCTGCCAAGTGGGAGTTCTTACTGCTGTGTTTAAAAGCAATCTTCTGACCAGACAAACTTCTCTTGATTAATTGTATTCATTCCTAACATTTCTCATTTTATTATATTTCAAAATGTAATACCATGTCGTAAAGCTGCAATCTACAGAAATGCCAAGGTGTTATATATTTTTTGGGTTTTGCTACTTATGTTCTTACGCTTTTGGGGGGATTTGTTTTATATTTTTATAGCCAGAGTTTTTCCAAGTATGTCACACCAAGAAGGACTATGAAGAGTATGGCCCTAGTATTTGTCGTCATAATCCCGTTTTTGGAGTCATGTCATAATGCTCATCCAGTGGAAATAAGATCTCTGATAGATACTGTGCTGGTGAAGAAACTCAAGCAGTGCAGAGGAAGGCAGCAGATACTGTAAATACTGAAGCAAGATGTGGTTAACTCTGAGGCATTTGGATCACCATTGTGCACTAAAGCACAGCTTACAGCCCCAAGTCATTTCAGTACAAGCCATTTCTCTGCCGACTACTCAGAGCCTTTCCTTCTTTCTTCCTAAATGTGAGGTAATTGAAAAAATAGGTAAGTCTCGGTTTAGGTTGTGCAAATACTACTGAAACTGAATGTAGAAGAATAAGGCAGTGTTTTACTGCTTGTGGAAAGATTTAAACCTTTCCCACTTGTGCCCTGAGTTTGCAATCAAACCTTTAGCAATGGAGCACTAAATACCACATTGCCTTTAGGGGAGTTGGAATGGATACAGGTACCTACCCAAATGGAATAGATTGTGGGATTGGGACAGTACTTTGTAAATGTAGGTTTTCATACCATTTTGTATTTTATGATATTGGTAGGGTGAATTGATGACTAGTGCTAAGCACGAACAGCTGTCAATGTCATGGAGTGGTGTTATGCATTTCCAGGTATGAGGCATGTATTGGAGTTGTGCTGGTATATTTTTTTGGGGGAAAAATAAGCCATTTATGATAGAAACTGATCTGTTCATGTTTGGATGATGCAAAGTGATTTACAGTATTGTACGAAGTTTATTATAGCCACTGTTACTTTGTTTTGAATTTTCTGAAACTGTTTTTTAGGAGATGATGTTTTGTTTTGCTGTTGGTGAGTGGTGGATGACACACGGCCCTTGCACCAGTGAAATAAAAGCTGTTAACATCTTTATGAATGTTTGTGGTTGTCCTGATTTACTCCCCCATTTCATCTTAGGAGGTTGGTTTGGCATTTATATGTCGGCATCTGTGGGATCACATACACTGAATGTGAAGGGACCTCTGGAGATTTCTGGTCCAGACTCTTGTTTAGTGCAGGGCTCGCTTCAGAACCACCTCTGTTGCTTCAGGGCGAGTCAAGTTTCTGTGAATGGAGGTTCCTGAACACCTGGGCAACCTGTTCCAGGGCTTAAGTACCTTGTTATGGGTACATGTTCTTGTGTTAAGGGCAGAGCTTTTGTTCTTCTATGGCTTAAATCTACCAGAGTAGGAAATCCTGCTTGCCCTGTCCTTGCTGATACTTATCCTATCTCTGTCAGCAGAGGTTTTGTACAGTTTGTGTAGCCCAGTAAGAATTTTGTAAGACAAATCAATTTGATTTTAGCTGGCATGGAGAGATTGAGACCAACCAATTATTTGTTCAGCATAAGTTAGAAATTAAACAAAATGGGACTGCAGGACTCAAGCCTGCTTCTGAATGCTTTTGAACTTAAAGCTCAGCACTCAGGGGGAAAGCGTTGAAGCATAATTTGCTCAAGCCTCTCACTAAGAAGGAAACGGATATTCTATTACAATGTGTACTGTTTCATCTTGTTCTACTGCTACATCAACTTGTCTGTGTTTAAATCTACATTTCAAGTTTGTCACTGCACTGCTGCCTACTTAAGAGTTTTGGCCTGTACAGAAGGATCCAGAGCCATGAGCACAACGTGGCTGGAGTTGGGCTTCAGAGGAAGATTTCACACATTGGGTGCATTGAGAAAGTGGTTGCTGAGGTACCAGCACACTCACATGGTGCTACAAAATAGAGAATGCTGGGCAAGTAGCATGGGAAGTTACACATGGCTTGCAAACAGCTCTAGCCAGGCATTGAAGCATCTTGAAGTTTGCACGTGGTAGGCAATTTTTTGCTAAAAACTTCTGACATAAGGCATGGGCACCCATTTTGTTTTGGGGAAAAAAAAAAGCTTTCAGAAAGTAAGCAAGACTTGCATTGAAAGCAAACGGGGAAATGTGCTCATGTGTGCTCTTCATTAAAAATGCAGATAGTAAGAATGTTTAGGATGTTTGAATGATCTGAAGCCAAATTTCTGTATTCTTCAACTTTTTGGGAGGCTGAACTGCCTGCCACACTACAGACCATGTGAGTCTAAATTGGGCTGAAAAAAATCCAAGGTGAGATTTGCCAGGGTACCAATGCAAATGTGAGTTATTAGCGCCCCCCCCCCCTTCTGTCTTTATGCTGTTGGGATAATTTGAGTTAAAGGGCAAGTAAGCTTGCCTTTTCGGTTATGTTTGATGGATTTCTTGCAAATAGTTAATGGAAAGCCACAGTGACACTGAAAAGGATCCCCTCACCTTGTGTTTTGGGTGCTGACCTAAGAAGCAGCGTGTGGATTAGCTTTGAATCCTTTTGGATAGAGGAAGGAGTTGAACCCAAGACTGTTAACAAGAAGGGCCAGCAAGTACCTGGGGCGCTTTCAGGCTCTTACACACCAGCAGTTCCTAGTGGGCTTCAGCACTGCATGATTTCTTAAGGAGTGCTCTCTCTCAACGTAATACATTCCTGGAACCTGGTGAGGGTAAAGGTTTGCTGCTCTTACAGCTGTTGTTGAAGGGGTTGTGATCCTGTTTTGTCCCTGGTGATCGCAAGACACTTCTGTGAGATGATTTGAAGTGTTAACCTTGCAGGCAACTTCACCCCACCCCTGCTTTCCTGAACACAATGATCTGTTAGAGTGCTTCACCATGCTTGGTGGAACTGCAAGTTTATGAATAGAACAATGAATCTGGACTTAAATTGGTCTTGAGCTTTGCTGCTGCTTTCTAAATCAATCTTGTGAAGTTGGTTCCTCTGGTTTTTTGTTCGCTTTGGGTTGGTTTGTTTGGGTTTTTTTAATTGGCTTGTAGAATGCCTTGAATAGCTATGTAAAAGCTCTTCAAAGATCGAGATCAACAGCATGGCTTCAGTGGAGGGACTGCATGGAGGCAGAGCACAGGTAAGCTAAACTGCAGCAAGTTTAGTCTGATCTGCATAGCTGTAATTGGGGCTTTTGGCTCTGTTGAAGGCTTATGATACTGTGTGCCCACTAGAAAAAGGGATTACCTGCCCCCCTCAGCCAGTTAGCAGATGATGTGTTCTACCTTTGATTAACTTCTACTTGATTTGATTCAGTGCTCTAGAACTGGAAGGTATTGTTTCCTGCTAACAATCTTCTGAGCCTTTCCCTTTTTTTTCAGTAGTATTTAAAACACTTGAAGCTTTTATGAACCTGAAGAGCATTGTGCATATGTTCAGTGTGGTACTTTCAATTAACTACAATTAGTGAAGTCCTGACATGTACTGGAGTACTGAGCTTTCTGTAAATAATTCATTCTTTATGATCACTGGGTTCTCTCTCATCTGGAAAAATTGCTGTTGTGCCAAACAAGTGTTGGAGATGGAACAAGCAAAAACCTTATTAAAAACCACCAAGGATACTGAGCAGAGGTATGCAGCCTCCAGCCTAATTGGAAAGTGTGTTGCATGATATTAAGAAGTGCTGTGTGGTGCCGTCAGATAGTTACAGAGAAGGAAAGCTCAGGTAAAGCTGTGAAATAGCCACTTACCTCACTTTCATACATTGCTCTCTAGCAAGAGCATTTTTGCAAAAGTTAAAGAAAAACACGAAGTAGTGAAGGGGAGTGTCCATATAACTTTCCAGCTTTGTAGGTTTCTTTTCTGCAAGCTAAACATGCGTGATGGAAGAAAGAATCAAAAGGGTAGGTATTCATGTCTTGCTTTTGTGGTCACTTTTGTTCTTGCTGTTTCACCTCTAATGATTCCTCTGGCAATATTGAGGGCCTGATCCAAAGTCAGTGGAAAAGATTTCTCTTTGGCATTATTGATCCTGTAATATTCTATGTTTTTTTCCATTTATTACAGCCACTTGCCGTGTCAGTCTTGCCCATGCTGCATCACTTCACACAGGTCACTTCATTTCTGTGTGCTTTTTCCTAACCTTTTCCTAGGGACTGCCTCTTAGTCACTACCTTAGCACCCAGTGTGTCTGCTCTGACATGAGTGACAAATCCTTAGGTGCAAATGTCTGACATGGTCACTTTGGCTTCAAAGAGTAACATAATTACATTCTGAGGACAAGTCATCCTAGCATGTATGCCTCTAAAAGAAGTTGGTTCACTCATCCTTAGTGCTTTTTCCATTCAGTTAATTAATGAAATTCTATGATGTGATGCACAGATGTTACATCTAATTCTTAAAGGCTCAAAGTTAGGGGGGGAAGGTTAGCCTGATTTTGGTCTCTGGGCACTGTGGGTAGAACACACTGAAGCAGTGTGGCTGAGGGAGCTGAGGCGGGGCTGCTGCAGTTCCTTGTACTACACCCACGAAAAATTCTGAAGGATGCTGCTCTACTGCTTTGGCCTCCAAACAACGTGACAATTTTTACCTTGATATTGTTTAAATGAACAATCTCTGTGGTCCTGCTTGTGTGTTCACAGCTTGGGTCTCGCTGTGCCAACTGTTACATGTTAGTTACTCCTCCTGCCTGTTTTTATGAAAGATGGAGTAACTCCTGTGAGCTGCAGCTTTCTCTGGTGCAGGGTGAGGGTGAGCTTGCACAGTTGTTCCCGTGTGCCTGGGGACACATGGATCTGCCATGGTGTGATCTCAGAGCACAGAGCTCTCAGCAGCTTTCTCAGCTGTACCAGCACTTGCCACATTGATCAAGAAGGAGGTTTTGTCCACTCTAAGCAGTGCTTGTAGAAGTGGCATTCAAGCCTTGCAGCTCTCTCCTGCTGGGCAGGTGAAAGGCTCTGGAGGAGCTTGAGAGGTTACCCATGTGTTGTCTTCAGCTGTTGTTGAAGTAGAGGTCCAGCTAAATCAGGACATTAGGATTATTTTTCAACTTTCCATCGGGTGAAACTGGGAAGAAGAGGAATTTCTCTTTTAGGGATTTAAATGAAACTTTCATTTCTTACCAATACATTACAATAAAAGCCTGTGTCAAACGGGGGAGAGGCATGGGTTTCATGTAAGTACCTGTAAATAAACAAGCTCCCCTCACCTCTCCTGCTTTTCTCATCCTATTTCCCTTTAAGTCCTTGAGTTCAGCTGGTGAATGTAACAAGGTTATATTATTGGTAATTGTTTCTTACTTAGGCCTAGTTTGAGGTTGGGTGCTGCTTTGCTTCTGATTCCAGGAACCTGTTACATCTTCCCAATTGCTTAGACTAGTCTAAAACTGAAGACTTTACATTTCCCAACAAACATAGTATCTTGTGTTATTAATGAATATACGGGAATCATGAAGGAATTTCCCCCTCATTTTCAATTTATCTTCCAGTTTAAACAGGACAAGGAAGTGACAGAGCTGCCAGTCAGGGAAGGTGTGTCTTTGCACAGGAAACAGTGAGTGGATGTGGATTAGAAAAGTCAGTAAATAGAGGGTATTTACATATATATATCTTGAGTTCCTGATGCACTTAAGGAAGTGGTGCCCTGTTACATGTGTTCCTATCAGTAAGTAAAGGAGCAGAGTGGTTTAACAGGGAGGCTGTGTTCCTCTCAAGCAATTTTTCAGCTCTTTGCTGTGCTATTGTTTTTTCCAGCACCCTGTAGGGTAATGACAAGAGTTGCAGCCACCTTTACAAGGGGAAAATTGTTCACTGCCTTCGACAGGTTGTATGAAGGAGAAATAAATTTTTAATGTAAACCTGGATTGCTTGTAATTCTGTTGCTGCTGGTAATCTGCAGTTGGGTGCAGGGTGTAGTTGGGTTAGTTCCACTAAGAATTAGTTAAAACACAATAGAAGGTATGTTGTTGAGAGGGTGGGCACCTCCCTGGTCCGCAGAGGAGCACAGAACTGACAGCTGGATGTGTGCTGTCTTGTGTGTATGCTGTGTTGTGGTTTCACTCCATTTTGGACTGGGTCAGCATCTACTGCAGTGTAAGTCTTTATAACTTCTTTCCAAAGAATTGCCATAAATCTATTTCTGCACTTTTCTTGGTGATCGAGTGACGTAGGTGGCAATTTATGACAGATTTTTGTCAATAGTTCTGACTTGTGCATCCAGTCAGGTGCTCTTGAACACCAACTACTGATGCAACAAATCTGCAGAGTGAGAGTAGAAATCCTGGTGTTTCCAGGTTGTATATTCTGATGTTTATTTATTAATTAATTAATCCTTGTTTAGCAGCCTGCATTCCTGGCTCTGCTGTTGCTTTTGCTGTAGCTCTTGCACGAGTTTTTAGCACATTTGCTCGTGTAGTTGTGTGGTATGTCTGTAATGCATTAGATAATATTGCCAATTAAAGGATTACAGCCAGGATCTAATTATGGCCCTGTGGAATAAAGTTTTCAAATTATTCTGCTGCAGTCTGTAATTACACTGTGTGTGCCCTGATGCCAAGGATTAAGAGGGGGATTACAGACTGTTTCCTGTAACATGCAGTTCATGGATATGCTGTTCACAACTCGCTGACTTTAAGGAGCTGGTGGCCTCTCATGGGGAATGTTATTAAAGGATACAATCCAGTAGAATGTTTTGTGTTGTGTTACGTTATGCTTGTTTCCTTCCCTCACCCTGAGTTTGCCATGCAGGGACTGGTCAGAGTAGCTCAGATCTTGAGTAGACAACGCTGAAATTGAAGTATTAAGGAAGTGGAAGCAGACAAGCTTCAGTAGCCAACCCTGCACTGTTAAACTCTCTTCTCTTTTGCACTCTTCCTTCACACCTCAGCAAAAAGCTGTGGATTCTCTATTGCTGTGGAATGGAGGTGGGAGCTTTCATGATACATTGTTACATATTACACAAGTAGTAGGACATAAACATTTTATTTCTGTGTATCTGGAAATGATGTACTCCAAGAACCTCTGCAATCAACACTTCTCTGAAGAACTGCAGTTGTTTAGTTGTAATGAAGATAAACCAGTGCTGATGCTATTTGAAATGGGTGAGAATGTAACCAAGGACTCTTTGGAGTAGCAGAAGAGTGTTGAACTGTTGGTTGGAAAGCTCAGGCTGCTTTCTGCCAAATTACAACACGTAAACTAAATGCCATTTAACTTTGTGAATTTGGATGACTCTCCTGAAGGGAAGTATCGAACCTTAGATTAATTTTGAAATGCATCATCTTGTTCCCCATGTCAGTTCGGAGTGATTGAAGCGATGCTTGTAAACGAAACGTGCTCACAGCCCTTCTTTGGCACTGAGAGCCACTTGCATGAAGCAGCCTGTTCTTACTCAACTCCCCTGACTGTGCCGATGAACTGACGACATCTGGGCTGCTTTATGGGCTGGTCTCTGCACTGTGTTAATTCCTGAGCTGTGCTCTGCCATCACTTGGCTCACTGACAGTTGGCCATGGCCAAAATGGTGCTGTGGATCATGATTACAATTTAACAGCTGAGCTGATGGCGCTCCAGCACCTGGGAATGTTCTTGGCACTGTTTAATTTACCAGCATAGATCAAACCTGTGTCTTTTGAGCAGCAGAGTGATGCTAAATATTTCAAACAGGGTGTTTTATTTTCTTAAGACCCCAGATCTTTAGTGTGCTGGTTTTTACATGAATCTGATTTATGTTTTAGAAGAATGCCTTTACTATAGTTGCTGAAGAAATGTGAACCTTGAACTGTCAGATAACAATGATGAATAAAGACTCTCCAGTTTGTTTTAATAAAAAAATAGTTTTTAAGACACTGTTCCTAATGTCAGATTAAGATTTAAATGTGTAAGTTGAACATATGTAACAATAGAGGTTAGCTTACACGCCTCACTTTTTGTAGCTTTTGCAGTTTTTCCTGGTTGACAGGATTTTTTCCTTCCTCTTTTCATTTCACTATTTTGCATGAGTTACCATCATGCAACCTCAGTAAAGCTCTCATTACAGAGATGTTTCTAAGACCTAATTTAAGAATCTTTCTTCCTGATGGGAACATGTGAGAAAGGAAGAACCACCCTGCCTGACTTTCACATTTCTCCGGATGGCTTTACGGAACTAGCAATCGAATAATTTGTTCTGGAGTGTTGCCACAAATAAGGCCTGGCAGCTGGAGCCAGCCTGCTGTGTGCATGGCAGGAACATTAAAGCTCTTCTGTCTTTCCCTTCAAGCAGAAACTGCTTTGAAACTGTAGTAAAAATTCTCCTTTGTCCTTTTGTGTCTGTATGGTATTTTCCCCGTTCCCTCTGCCACCGTTTTCTTCTGTCTTGGTCCTAAGAAGTGGGCGTGAATGATTTAATTAAATGATTAAATTAACAAAAAAGATTGGCTGTGACAAAATGTGACTTTTCAGTGGAAAGGGGAAGACTTTTTGGGCAACTCTGCTGTAAATAGTAATTTTTGAGAACAGGGAATACAATTCTCAGTATTTGGCAAGATGCAGTCTTTTGAACCTATGCCTTCTCAAATTCGTCCAACTTAATGGAATAGTAAAGCAGAGTTAAATAACAGTGCTAGATGGAGTTGCCATTGTGCAGTTGCATAGCAGCAGAAGAGCAGTGCAAAATAAATTGTTAATATCAGCGGATGACAAGTTTGGTGGTGTCATTCTTTGCAAAGCCAAGCATTGCTTTCTTTTTCACAGGTTAGGCTATATGCTCATAATAAAAGCCAAAGAAAGCAAATCTTTCACAAAATAGTAATTTATATCCATCCGGTGAGTTAGAGACCCTGGGTCTTGAGTACTCCAAAGTCTTAATAACTGAAGGTAACAGTGAAATTAATTCCCTTTTCCTCTCCTAGGGCTGAACGTAACTGGGCAACAGCTTGGTCCAACCATCAGTTAAACTGCAACGACAGAAACACCTGAAACATTAAACTAAGTAAACTGCAGCACGGTCAACTCAGTTTTTTTCTGAAGAGAAGGTCTGCTTGTTCTAATAATGGTTTGTGCCACAGGCTTTTATAGCAGCGCTGCAAAAATCTTATAAAAATTGTATTAAAGATCAGCCACCCTTAAACATATTAGGCTTCCAGCTGTGAGCGGATTTGTCCCAGAAGCCCAATGAGTTTTGTGTGAGGTACCTGACTTTATCTTTCTTTAATTGTGTGTATTATAATAATAAAGCTATTTCTTGTTCCTGGGTGTGTACAGAGCAACAAGCAACTTGTGATTAAATGCATGTTAGGGTCTTGGCTGTAGCACTTAGTGATTGATGAGGCATTGTGTCTTCAGAGACAAAAAGAAAACTGCTCCAGAGAGCACACTTTAATTGTTCAAATAGGTACATTAAACTTTTACACTTGAATAATAAATTATGTGGAAGAGGAGCTGTGTCTTTGCAGCCACTTTTTACCTGCTCCAGCCACCACCAGAAATCATCAGGCAGATCAGCAGCTCCCTGAGACCATTCAGGTACCTTCTGACCATGTCCTGAGAGTTGGTGCTCCTTGTTCAGGATTGTTCCCCCATCAGAGTGATGGTTCTGTAGCTCCTAAAGGTAGCTGTCACTTGAACCAGACACCCTAAATTAAACACTAATATTTTTTTTGTTGTTTTTTGGTTGGTTGGCTGCGTTTTTTGAGTTTGGTTTGGGTTTTTTGTTTTGTTTTGTTTTTTGTTTAAATGCGCAGAAGGATTCATGATGGGCTGCTTGGCATTTTCTCAGCCATAGTAGGTTAGTCCAAAAACCAATTTTGATATAGCACTTTTTCATGACAGGCATAATTTTTTTTTTGTGAGGAAAATGTAGTATTTCAGTTCCCAAACTGAAATTGTTCTTTCCCAAATGATGCTAATAAGAGTATTACACATCATGTGATGATTAAGCTGCACTTTTGCTATGATTGGCTTTGGGTGGGATTTTCCTTTCCTTTTGGACTACAGGCAAGTGCTTTCAGGATTTCTATACTTTTTTTTTTCTTTTTAAAGTAAGTTTTCATTTCATTTAAATCCTCCTAAAAGTTTGGTCAAAGTGCTATTTTGGTTTTGTGAGCTCCAGTGAATCTAATGTTTTGACCAATACTGTGTACTGCCAGAGATGCACTCAGCACTCTACCAGGCCTCCACGGCAGTAATTAACAACAGATACTAATTTTCTTCAATCCAGATGATCTCTGATACTACCATGGGAAGGGTGAGTGCTGACTAGGAAGGCAAACATATGGCAGCCTGGCACAACTGCTCAACACGAGCATCTCTTGCTCTAGATCTCTCTGGTTTTTGGTCTCGTTGACCATTCTGTCAGGTTTTTCAGCTCTGTGAAGGGCAGCAGAGTGGAGCTAGATATGAGCAAATCCTCCTGGAAGGGGGGAAGGGTATCGTGAAGAATTTAATTTACAATTTTTCCTCCTGGAAATGTCAGCTCTCCTGTGAGGAGGGTATTCCTCACATTTGATATTCCTGATTCCTTAGTGGATATTCAGGTAACTCACTGTTGTGTGCTGAGAAAACAGAGTTATAATGCTGAGATGATGTGCTGGTTTTTTTAGGACAGAATTAATTTCTTCCACTTTATAATTCTCAGATACCTGATCCTGAGCTCATCAGTTTTGGCTCCCTTTGTAATCCAAGGAGGGAAGTTTGTGCTGCTGAGTGCAATTCACACAGGTCTGAAATAGGTCAGGGGAACGACTCCATGGCACTGCCTGTTTCTTTCCCTGCAGTGAGATCAAGACATGCAGCTGAAACTGGGTGAGAGGAGTTTTCTTCAACTATAATCTGTGTCACAAGCTTGGACTTGAATTTTCTGGTGGTATATTGAGTCTCTGACAAGGACAGACATTTGCTAACCCTTCTTCAGATACAGCAGGCTTTTTTTGAGTCCTGAGAGGATCAGGTTAGGACTAAAATCTCTGAAAGGCTGAGAAAAGCTGTTTATTTCTAGAAGCAGGGAAAGAACCTGCATTTCCTAATGAAATTTCTGGTAATGTTTTCATGCTGCCCTGAATTTTGAGTTGATTCAGACATCCATTTACCAGTAGTAGCTGGTAGTAGCACTAAATTGAGTGTAACCGTCACGATCAGATAAACTGTGAGTGTTTATTCTTTCCATGCATCCTTTCTTCATTATTCCGTAGTACTTTGTGATGCTGTATCTTAGCTGCCCGATGTCATTTGTGTGAGTGTGAATATTACATCTTTTCAAAGGCGTTGATGTACAGTGTCAGAGCTGAGAAGGTTCATTTCACATTGTTGTTGTTTGTGACAGTACTGCTTATGTTTAAAGATCTTCTTTTGATGTCTTTGAAATCATTTTACTTCTGGACTGTAGCTATTCTTGGGTCCTTCCATATTTGTGTTTCATGAATCTGCTTTTAATGTTATTTGCTTCTTATCTTCACTGAGCTGTCAGCATCTCTTCCTTCTAACAAACAGGGCTGCAATGACTTGCTATATTGTGATTTATCGAGTGCTGGGGACATCAAACAAGGCATTTATTATAGCTTTGGAGTTTGATAATAATTCAGATTTGGGGCTTCACCCTCCTTCTCCTAAAGGCAATGACTATTAGTTCATCAGTGACTGTAATTCCTGTTTCTGGGTCTGCATTTCTTGCCACTCAAAGAACAAACTCCTAAATAGCTTTATAAATTCATTTAATATCATTTGGGATTGCTTTAACCTTTTCCCAACCATGAATTAGAGCTTCTAAGAAGAAGCAGACAGACGAGGAGGAGGAGAGCAATATGTTAAACTGAGCACACTGAAAGATTTGAACTAAATCCTGACCACTCCTTGAGGGGAAGGAGGGCAGCCAGTGGAGCCTGTTCCATCAGTATTTGTTCGCTAAATAGATGTTTAGATGGGGGGTGCCAAAGGGACACTGTAACCTTGAACCTGATCTTTTGTTTTTATGATAATCTTGATGGGAGTTACAAGACCTGAGACAGCCACACCATGGCTTTGCTGCATGCAGCCTTTTAAACAGCTGGCCTGCTCTTTTGGACAGCTCTGGTTACCTGTGGTATTGATGAGGAATGAGACAAATACTGACAGGGCTTTGAATGACAATACCCAGCTCAGTGGTCTTTCTCTTGTCCTTACGAAAAGGTGATGCAGTGCTAAAGGTCTTGGTAAAAAAGCTGTACCGTGGTTCCTGTGGTGTGGGCTAAAGTCCCTGTGTGATCTGTTTGCTGTTGGTGCAGCAGGAGGAGAAGTAAAGAACTTAAAAGACACAAGTATTACCTTCATGTAAATTTTAAACATATAAAGAGTGCCAAATCCACTGGCCAACAGTTCAAAAAATCCCTTTTAGCCAGTCTGAAGCATCACTGTGATCAGTCTAGCGCTTGCTGTTCAGAATATTTGGACAAGTCCAGCTTGGTGGTGTTTTCATTGGTGCTGTAAAACCAAATGCGGTGCTTCTGTTCCCTGCTCTCAGCTGCTGTGTGATGGCTGTTATTATACAGTGCCCATCTATCATTCCAGCCATTCAGCTGCACAGTATCCAGCTGTTTGTCTTGCACACTGAAAATTACTGTCAAGTATCCCATTGTTTCAGCCAGATTTGCTCCTCTGCAGTGAACAACAGCAATTGCCTTTGACATCAGACAGTGTGTGTCAACTGTCTCCAAATTTTGAGGTGCACCCCAAGTCCCTCATCAAAAAGGCATGATTCCTGGTGAAGGTAAGTTAACCCATGAAGAATGACTCTGAAGAAGCAAAAGGCAGGTGCTGTTACCTACAATTATCTGTACCATTCTACCTGCTCTTCCAGCCACATCATGAATTGTAAGGTTAAAAAGGGCAGGCTCATAGCAGAGAACAAATTCTGTGTCACAGGAATGACACCCTCCACTTACATGTGGGTTTTCTTTTTGCAAGTCAAGACCTGTGCAAGGTGACTAAATTTTGATGGCCTCTTCACAAGTGGAGAAGCAAAAGCAGAGGACAGTAGATTACTTGCTGTAGGAAGTCCAAAGGGTCAGTGGTGGTGGCAAAATATCAAAGGTTCCTCTCCAATCCCAGACCAGAGCATTTTCCCTGCTCACACTCAGGGCTGTCAATATTCTCTTGCTCTGGGCTGCCATTTTCCTAGCACATTACTCTGAGGAGAGCCTTCTAGTTAAATTGTTTACAGGTGAGTGATTTGCTGGACTACCCACACTTGTCTTTCTGCTGCATTGGTTGGGAGTGCTGGGCACATCACAGGGCCTTCAGGTTCTTGGCAGGAAAATTTTCTCTGTGAGCACACCAGGGAAAGTGCAGCAGCTCAGTCTGTGCTCGCCCTGAATCACTGACAGAAGCAACATGAGCAGCTCAACTGTTGGTCCTTTTGAGCTATAGTGTTGCTTTTCAGGACAGCACCATTTTCTACATCTGGAAATCCATCACATGGATTTCCCATGTGCTGTGGTGGTGTCTTTTGAATGTGTGCGGTGGCTGTGGGATGTCAGTGGTGGAAGCAGACCAATATTTCATGGGTGAATTCTGAATAATGTTCATTTATTTGTTTATTTTTTGGCAGCTTTAGAGCAAAGTTTGTGAGACACCAGCCTGCACACAGGGGCAAATGTCTCTTACCTCCTTGGCTGGGAAGGATCTTGACAATAGATGTTCTGGCAGCAAGGCCTGGGGTGTATGGGAAGGAGTCATCTATGGAAGGCGTGCACTGGGGAGAAGGCAACAGCCAGGATCAAGCAACTTGTTTTCTCCAACCTAAAAATAGAAGAGCAGTAACAGTGGCTTGAAACGGGATCTCCTGTCCCTCACTGGTTCTGGGGAAGGTGTTTCAGTTTATCCTCTTGCTTGGGAGCACAGTGCAATTCTGTTAGTCAAGCTGTTACGATAGTCAGGTGTAACTGTAAGAGCTTTCTCAGGGAGTCAAAATCAGTGTTAATTCACTCCAAACGGCTGCATTAGTCTGGATTATGTTGACTTTTGAACACAAAGTGTTGTGGGGCACAGAGGGATGGGGAGGAGGGTTGTACTGACATTTAATCTAAAGCCCATGGGCACCTGATGCTGTCTTGGTTGCATGCATTTGCTCCACAGGTCCATGGGCCTGCTGGGTCCAATTCTGTGCCCATCTTCTTTTGGAGATTGCTAGGTTTATCATAGCACTACCTTGTGTCCTGCTGATTACTGCAGTGCTTCTGGTGGTCCTCAGCAAGAGCCTGAGCTGCTGTGCAGGTTCATAATGTGGGAGAATATACACTGATTTACCCTGTGTGATCGATAGGGAAAGTATGCTTATTGCTCTCTGATTTTCTCTAATGAAGTTGCTAAAAGTACAAATGCTTTTAAAAAGCTGATTCACTTGTTGTGCTTAATTTGGATAAGAATGTGAAAACATTTGGTTTTCCTAATTTTGATGAAAAACCTTTGTATGAAAAATTTCCTAACAGCCATCCACCACTACCATCATAAACAGTCTGCATTAACCTGTTGGCTCCTGCTTTTTAGTCAGTTTTAAATCCTATTTGTAATGTTAGGATCCTGTCATTACACTTGATAATTTAAAAAAATTCCATTGCATGAAGTTTTAACTGGTGCAAATTTATTATTCCTCGCCTAACGTTTGTATAAGCAAATGGAATTGCACCTCTGTGGTTAACCTACAGGGTGCAAAAGTCATAGATACTGAACAGCAATTTCCTTCATTACTCTGGTTTTTGTGTAAGTAAAGTGCTTCTGGTATATTGCCAACCATTTTTTTTTCCCAAGCTCATTTCTATTTAATGTATCATGGTGCTTAATTCTGCTATAGCTCTGCCTGAGTTGAATTAGGAATCCCTGTATGCTGTAACAATTTCTTTTGAAAGGATACCTTAGTAATACTTCTCAGAAGAGTGAAATGTCCAGGTATTAATATGTACATTTTTTCAGGGATTTTGAAGATGGTAAAAAAAAGCTGTCATACACCTCAATGATCTTTGCTGAAATTTGACTGGGGCACCTGATGGAAGTATGGAGGCAGCCTGAAGTCCTGGACTTGGTTTGCTCTCTCCATTTCAGAAGTGAGTGGGAATAGCAGAGCGGAGCTTTCAGGAAATGTCGATAATTGGGAATCTGATGGACAGATGTTGCCATTTTTATATGCCCTTTATACAGTCAAAATATGTCTCTCATCAGTCCTAGCAGGATCTCCAACTCTCAGTAATGATTCCACCTGTCACTGTCCAGTGCTCGCTGTCCCCTTAGAGATCAAATACAGAATATAATGTTCAGTAGTGATTTAAACTGGGTCTGGGAAGGCTGCTTGGTCCTCATCTTCTAATTTTGTCATCGTCAGAAATGCACGGTTTAGGAGCAGTGGTGGGATAGGATGATTCTGAGGGGATCTTGCAGGTTGTCTGAGAAAGAGTGGTCTCAGTTCTTCTCTGCTGCCTGTGTACAATTCTGAATCTGGCAGGTGGTAATTAGCAGCTTGTGGCCAATGCAATCAGGAAGAGCTGGAATACAACCCCATGCTTGATGCATAGCTACAGTTCACATCCCATTTAGGTCACATATACAATAACACTCTAAGTATAGAAATGCTACAGAGCACAGAGCCCACTGCACCTTTTTGCAGCCACAGGAATGACTGCATAGCTGTTGTCTTCTATAATTAACATTCATGTCTTTGTTTAGAACACATCTAGGGAAAAAACCCTTCAGTAAATGGTTAGAGGTAGCAGGGTGGTGTGTTGTGCTTTTTTGCAGAAAACTGAGTTTAGAAAAATTCAGAATTCCAAGGCCAAGACATTTTGCAGTGAGCAGCACCAAATGAGGAGGGAGAAATAGCTCAGTACATCTGTAGAACAAACTGTTTTAGTTCTGCCTGTGTGTACCAGCCAACAGCTCTTATTTACACCTGCCCTGGAGTCTGTCAGCTTTGCCACAGACAGAACACGCTGTCCCCTGTGTTGAACAGCCTCTCTGCTGTGTGCTTACAGCCACCTTGTGCTACTTGTCAGCCCACAAACCACACTCACCTAACACCTCGTTAGCACCCAGGTCCCAGGCCAAGGGGTCTTCTGTCCCAAGGAAGGTCTCCATTGCCATCATAACTGTGCTGCCCCTCCTAGGAACCGCTCTGGCTTTCAATAAAACCGGTTAACTTTGGGAAAGCTGCTGAGTGGCAAGAGTTTTCCATTTGCTTGGCTGGGCTGTGAAGGGAAGGAGTGGGAGGAAAGGAAAGGAGTGTGTGTGAATTTGTGTAAGATAGTTTCTAATTTCCTGCTTTTTTCTGTGTTTGACTTTCTCATAGTTTGGTACTCAGGAAGGACACCTGACCATAGAATCATAGAATGGTTTGAGTTGGCACCTTTGAAGGTCATTTAGTCCAAGCCCCCTGCAGTGGGTAGGGACACCTTCCATAGATCAGTTTGCCCTTCTGTGGTCCTTGAATTGACAGCCTCCTGTGTGGATTCAATGCAGTAAAAGGAGACTGTAATTAATAACCAGATCCAGCCCAAATTTCCAGAAGACCCTATGAGTAAAGCAGAGAGATTCATGAAAGCCTTCTCATGTATTTGAACGTCTTAAAACAGCCATATTTTTTTCAAAATATTTTTTTGCTTGTTTTTACCTACTTCTTTTCTCTTCTAAAAGTACTATCCTAGATGACAACTGTAATGGGTTTAATTTCATAATTGAAATACTCCATGTAGCAGTGTTTGGCCATCACTACAACACAGAGATTTACCCTGTTGCCCAGATGCTCATTGGTAGATCCCTGTGACTGTGTGAATTAAAATAAACCATCACCCAGCCCTAGTTTGTTAGTTATGGAAAGGGAATTAAGGTACTAATTGGAAATGGAGTGCATAAATTTGACTGGCATGAGTAGGAAATGCCTGAGGAAGCTGGCAATCCATCTCCACAATGTTGCTCCTCAGAAATTCCAATTAGAGATAGCAATTGGGTCCTTTGAATTTTTTTTCCATGTGCACTCTAAGCAACATGAAACCAATTAACTTCCTTATTGCATTGATACATTACTTTATGTACAGAACATAGTGATAGAAGACATTTCCATTTGAATTCTTGCCTTTTGGCCTTTACCAGAAAATCAGATAGTTGCAATTTATTGGACAATTACAGATTATATAGGAACACAATTTTTTATCTTTTTTCTACCAGAAAGGAAACCCTAGACCTTTCTACTTCTAGAAACTTTTTTTGTACAGAGCTTGTGATTTCTCAGCAATTTTCTAAAACCTGATAAGGATGCACATTAATTAAGTTTAGATGAAGGAAACTTCTTTGCAGTTAATCTTTCAGTTTGACTGCTATTCTGAACAAAAAGCTCTCCTTGGCTGGGAGTAGGTATTTAACCAGGATTTTGTTTGGAGGCAAGGCCTGAGTGTGGGCACTGTGCATGTTCACACACAGGATGAGCTATTAACTAAAAATAAGTGTCTTGATCCAGCTTGGGATGATTAATAAATTTAGCTTTTCCTGTTCTGAGTTTCTTCTGTTCGGGTAGGACTTATTTCTGAGGCAAAGTTGTATAAAGCTAAGAATGAAAGTGTTATGGTGATTCCAATCACATTGCCCTAAAAAGAGAAATGCTGAATTGAGGCTGGTGGGGGGCTGGGAGGAGGCAGGAACTGATCCGTCTCAAGACATTTACTCCAAGCCTTACTTCCATTTACTTTCTTTATCAGTTTTTCATTCAAGGCTTATAAATCAAGAACAACCATGATGATTTCTGTGAACCAGTGTCTGTTTGGGGAAACTCAACAAAGGGTGAAAACTGGCGGAGACGGGAGTACCTGGCACTAAATGTGGATTTATGGTGTTAGAGACCCCCAGTCACTCCCCATCATGGCCTCACACGGTGCTGCCTGTACCCCATGATGTGGAAGGAGGAAGAGGCTGCCTGCTCCCATTGTTGGACCCTTCCCAGTGGTTATCACAGCTCTGTCCAGCTCTGACAGATATCCAGACCCAGATCTTTGTTCAGACATCACCCCCAGACAGATGCAGCTGACTGAGAAACCAGTTTCTCTATGGCTCCATAGAGCAATGCAGGGCAGCTGTACTTTTATTTTCTGTGTAAGCTGTGCTGAGGTCCTTGGCAGTGAATTAAAGGCCAGCATGAGCCTTCAGCATTTGCAGCAGCGTGGTCCAACCTTTGCAAGTGCAGGATGTGGGGAGTGTGGCCCTGTCCCTGTGATCTCCAGGGGTGTAACCTTCTTTGCCCTCTGGAAAATCAGCTGTTTTCATCTCTTCTCTCACCTCTCCTGTCCCTCCAGCAGCCACTGCAACCACTCTGTGGTACCAGCTTCCTTCCTGAGAACTGGGAGAAAAAAGTGGGAAAGGTGAGATGGCTGCTGCTGCCTAACACAGCGCAGGGGTGTTACTGCTGGGTGTGTGGGTGTTGAAGAACCAGAGACAGCAACTCAGGTGCTGCCAGGTGCATTTGAAGAGGTCCTGCCTGCAATCGTTTCAAGGAAATTGAGCAATTTCTGCTCTGCCATCTCCTCCCAGTGAACCTGCAGAGCAAAATCAGCTGCATTACACAGATTGGCACAGCAATATTGAGAGATGAGATTTTTTTTGGTAAGATGCTGAGAGAGTTGCAAGAAGGGGCAAAAACTCTTTTAAAGCTAGGTGGGATTTAACATTAAGGAAAATAAACTCAAAAGTTGTGGGAAACTGAACTTAATATCCTACTGGTTTGTATTTATTGTTGTTCTCGATCCTGTGGGAGTGATGAGAAGTGGATTTTCATACTGCATATACTCTGTACTGCAATACTTTTCTGTAAATCCAACTTGCATATGTGCAGTGTTGCTCTGTGGTGCAAGAAATAGTTCCGTGGTACTGAACACTATCTGAGGAGCTAGAGGGAGCTCTTAGACAAAGATATGTACTATCTCAGCCTTGCTTTTTCTCTTCAAAACAGTAATTTTAATATCACCAACCTCTCATGACTATTATTTTCCAAACTTATGACAACATTTAAAGGCCCGGAATAGGTTTTCTGTGTAAAAAATTGGGTTTTGTTGAGCTCGTTTTCCTGTCCGATCTCCTGAAAAAGTTTGGGCACACTGATAGAGGAATATTTCAGCTTCCCTTACGATGAATTCCTGCTACAGTGGAAAGGCAAACATCTGCTTAAAAAAAAAGGTCTCATTTTTAATTCTGAAGTCAGGTGTGTTTTCCAGTGAGAAGCACATCTGCTCATAGGATGCTCCTGTGCTCAAGTGCCTGCTCCTTAACAGCCTGACCCAAAGCTCTTTGCTGTCTGTGGGATGGCACTCATTCACTTCAACACTTTGGCCCCAGTTATTTCCTGCTGGAGCTGTGGTTTCACACAGTAAGAATTCTGTGTCTGTTGTCTTGAAAAGTTTGTGAAGACTGTGGGTTTTATCTTATGAGATGCTCTCACATCTGGGTTTGGTAAAAAGGTTTGGGTGCTTTGTGAATCTTGAATTATCACTTTCCCATGTTCAGATTATCTTTCAGTAATTAGTGAAATAAACGCTGCAGCATCTCACAAGCCCAGCAGTGTTGCTGTTCGCAGTTTACAGGTGGAAGAACTGAGGTGCACTGTGAGCCAACTGTGTCCATGCAAACATGCAGGATTTCTGTGGCAAAGCCACTGAACCCCCAAGCCTTCCTGTGTTCCTGCCTTTGCTGTGTGCCTTGGATTACAGGGCTTGCAGGCTTTTAGATGTTTGCATATGTGTCAAGACTAAACTTGCAACCCTTTTCCCCTCTGGTGAAGAATTTTGCTGTTTTGTTTCTGAATATCAGTACCTCTGTGAAATTCAATGTGCCCAAGACAAAACAAACTCCCTGACTGCTCCATACTTCCACGTCCAGTTTGTTGAACCAGGGCAGTCATGAGATGTCTCAGCTGGGTGTGATGGATTCATATCTGTACATCTTTTACAGTGAGCTGGTACCTTGATACAAAAATGTTCTCTCTTGAACCTGGACTATTGGCATTTGTAATGCAAGGCAGGATACGTTCTTATGTGTGAAGATAATGGGGAACAAGCCTACAAGATTCCTGCACAAAAGCAGCACTAAAATCAAGTGGAGCATGGAGTCCTTTTCAGTGCAGATGAAATCAATGGCTCTTTCAGCTCCAGCTGCCACACGTGATGTCCCAGCCAGGTCTGTCTGTGCAGGAAGCTGGTGATTCAGGGAAGACTTTCACAGGCAGAGGGTTAGGTCAAGTACCTGGTTTTGTACCTGGAGGGCCTGTGTAACTTCACCATTGACATGACCTTTCTTTCCCAGGGAACAATTTGTTCTGGGCAGGACAAAGCATCATTTCTAGGTTTCCATTTCAAAATAAATGCAATCAGGGTGAAAAATAAGGAAGGAAAAAAAAAAAAGAAGAAATAATTAAAAACATACTTTGGAGCCCTTGAAAATTGCCTTATTTTCCATTCCAAGATGTTTCAAATAAACTCCATTCACCACCACTCCCTGGGCCTGGCCATCCAGAAAGGTTTTTACCCAGTGAACAGTACACCCATCCATGCCATGGGAAGCCAGTTTCTCCAGGAGAATGCTGTGGGAGACAGTGTCAAGGGCTTTACTATAGTCCAGGTAGACATCCACCACCTGTCCCTCATGCGCTAGGCAGGTCACCTTGTCACAGAAGGGGATAAGGTTGGCCAGGCACGACCTGCCTTTCCTAAACCCCTGCTGGCTGAGCCTGTTCTCCTATTTGACCTTGTGTACCGTGTGATGGCACTCAAGATTATCTTCTCCATGACCTTCCCTGGCACTGAGGTCAGGCTGACAGGCCTGTAGTTCCCTGGATCCTCCTTCTGGACCTTCTCATAGATGAGCATCACATTTGCTGACTTCCAGTCAACTGGGACCTCCGCAGTTAGCCAGGACTGCTGGTAAATGATGGATATTGTCCCAGTGAGAACTTCCAGCAGCTCCCTCAGTATCTGTGGGTGGATCCCATCTGGCCCTGTAGAGTTGTGTGTCTTTAGTGGTGTACCAGGTCCCTGAGCTTTTCCCTTTGGTTATGGGGGCTTTATTCCTGTCTTCAGGGGAGCTTCAGCTTGAATCTGGAGATGCTGAACCTCAGCTCTGAGAATCAAAATCACAGTTTGAAATATTTGCTCTGAACAACCTGGAGAGGCAAGGTGTGGTTTGCCCTTTCCTGTCCCACGGGTGACTGTAGCAGGACCTGCTTTCTAGGTGCTCTTTAGGAACATCAATCAGGCGCTTTGGTCTGTAGGGGAGCACAGATGAAAATGAAATTTTCTTCCTTATCTAGAGTCAAAGATGCTTCAGTTGGCAGCTGTTGCTGAAGTCACTTCCAATCTCATCTTGCAAAAATATGCTGCCAGTTAACATGCACTGGCTTGCTTTTCTTCCCATTACAGATGCAGCTGCCAGGAGCTGGGACTGGGACTGGTCCCAGTGGGTAAACTGGCCACAGAGCCCGCAAGGTAATGTGTGTATAGAACAAGAAAGGGAGAGTGAGGAGATGCAGGAATGTTTTCTACGTATGCATCTCATCCCAGGGGACCCTGGACCTGGCAAGGTTTTTCTCTATTTGTTTGTTGCTGCTGAGCCTGTTTTGCCTGTACGTGCCTGCCCAGGGTCTGCCCCTCAGAGTGTGCTTGTTCTGGGCTCTGCATTTCTGCAGCACAGGAGGTGATGGCAGCAGTCTGGAGGCTGCTCAGGTTGTGTGGATAGCAGCATCCACATAAAACTCTTCCACAGGAGATAGAGGCTGTGACAACATTCCTCAGAGCTTCATCTGGGGATAAGATTTACAGGGGACAGGCTAAAATCCACCTGGATCAGGACCAGAAGCATATTCCCACATTCCCTGATAAGGACACAGCTGTGTAGCTGTATGGTCCTCCTGCTTGTATCACGATGCATCTGGCCCTGTGGAAAGGTCAGGAGGATTGCCAGTATCACTATAATTGTTTTCAGGCTGGTGGAGCATTGAAACTGTTCCCCAGCCCCAGATTTAATATTTTCTTAAATTCCTAGGCCTGGATATCTGCCATTAAAGAAATCCCTGGCTGAAAAGTTCCTGCCAGTTTAATATTTTCAGGACAGGAGTCTTCTGAATTGTTTGTCTGACCTACAAATAACTTATTATACATATATATGGTGTAAATAACTAATTTTGGGGAAAACTCTTAGAATGCAATTGTTGAGAGATACAAGCCAAGTGGTGAGGGATTGAAGCTGCCCCAGAGGTTTGAGTCCACCGGTTCAGTGGGAAACAATGAAAATTATAAGGGGCTCATTTGATATCTGGTTTAGATTCCTAAGTGTAAGCATCTGCAGGCAAAGCAGATGTCTAAACTCTCATAGCTGATGAAGATGAAGGCAAAATAGTCACTGGAGATATCTGCTTTAAGCTGAATAGAATCATTCTCTAAACTCTGTTAGCTACAGTGGGATCTTAGACACCTGGATTCCATGTATAGAGCTATAGGTTGGCACTTATATAGAGGTTCATTCTCTGGAGCTGAATACTTCTGTAAATTAATACAAAATATAACCTGGAGAGATTGAGATCAAAACTTGCTCAGCCTAAATATGAAAAGACTAGAAGGAATAGTTCTAGCCTTCAAATACACAGAGGACTGCTACCAAGAATAACTTGTTTTTCAAATTCCTGGAGAATGTGAAGAGAAATGCTGGATTTTGGTTGCAGCAAGGAGGATTTAAAATCGACATCACAAAAAAAGTTGGTAATGAAACACTGAATAGAGATTCACTGAGAAGGATGTAGAGCTGTCAACATTTGAGGTATTTGTCAACAAGTATCTGCCAGAGGAGGTTGGTTTGGATTCCTTACAGTCAAGTAACTGAAAGATAAGGTCTCTTTATTATTGTAGTATAATTGAAAGACAATGTAAAAAACACTGCACAAATCATGGCTTCATTTACAGAAACATTTCCTGCCCTGGAATTGAGGATATCACCAGACTGGGATGTTCCCCCTGTGGAGGTTACTGGCGGTGCTTACATTTTCCTGAGGAGTCACTGATGTAGCAGCAAGAACAAGTAAGTCTTTCTGGAGCAATTCAAAGGCAGTTTGGTTTTCAAAGGCATAAGCTACTTGTAAAATGAGTGGTATGAGCATTTCTGCAAGCATTTTGCCTGTTAAAGGTATCCCATCCACCATTTTGAACCTCTCAAAATCAAAATCAATCTTCTGCATGTCCTGCAGAAGCAGTTTCTGAAGGTG
The DNA here is from genome assembly GCA_013397775.1 of Eulacestoma nigropectus. NCBI lineage: Eukaryota > Metazoa > Chordata > Aves > Passeriformes > Eulacestoma > Eulacestoma nigropectus. The sequence continues at coordinate 547,123 of VZTE01006244.1, read as the reverse complement.
CAAGAGTCCTATAGTCTAGAGCACATGGCACCTTTTGTGCTCTATATTAAGTCTGAGAAATTGCAATAGGCACATTACAAATGCTTGGATACTGGATTTTTCTGGCAAAAAATAGGGAGAAATGAAATCTTCAAAGGCATTTGACATAAAGTAGTTTAAGCCTTGTGAACTGCTGAAACAGCATGTTTGGGTAGGGCTATCTACTGTAGCTATTATAAATATCAAGCACTATATTACTGTGGCTGTGTTATCTCTGACAAGATTAAGTGCATTCCTGTCAGAGAGAATTTTCCGATAAAGATTTCATTGCCTCTTCCCCACATACAAAATGATAAGTGACCCTGATATTTCTCTGCTCCACTTTATCAATAAAAATTGTTCTGCTTGGATTATTTCTGTTTGTCTCCTAATGAAGTGACATTTTGTGATATGTCAGTCAATCCTGGACTTGAGAAAGACATATGAACTCAAACCCACATCCTAGAAGTTGTAGCTATGCTCCACACACTGAAATATGCTGTGCTAGGCTTTTAATCTGCTTTGCTCATAAAACCATAAATCACCAATTAAAAATAATTACTGAGGTGAGGGAATAGATTATTTGATGACCCAGAGTGCTCACTGTGAATCATTGCATCACTTGCTGAAACAGACATATGATGGCATGGAGTTGGAGACAGCCAAGCTGATTTAGGAACAGACACCAGCAATGTTAAATCAAAGTTACTGCTTATAGAGCAGAATTTATAGTTTGCTGGGTAGACGTCTTCAGGACTACATGGAGTCCCATGAATATTAGATACTCATGCGTGTGGAAAGTGCAACAGAATGTTCTAAAATATGCACAGGGACCTGAATTGATGACAGTGCCCTCATGTCCTTTTCCTCACTCACTCATCCTGATGCATCCACTTCCAGGGAATCTTGGCTGTGCTAGAGTGAGCCCTCCACACTCAGTTGGGCCCAGCACAACAAAGGGAGTTGGGATTTCCATGTTGGCACAGGTGAGCTTACCCAGAATAAAAGTTATTCTTTGGCATTTGTGTAGCTTGGATAAGGTCGTGATGGCTGAAGCTGCTTCCCAGGGCTTCTTGGGAAGTGTGAATGCCATTTTAAGAATAGTTTTATCAGTGGATATGGCTTTGGGGATGACAGAAGGAGTTAGTGGCCAAATAGGAGCTCAGAATACCTGCCTATTCCTGGCTTGGAGTGTTATGGAACTGCTGCAGGTGGTGTCTGGTGGAGATTGAAACCAGTTCCACCTGCACTGTGAGCAGACCAAGGGACACGAGAGGAAGAAAGGGGAAGAGCACTTAGGAAAGGCTGAGACTGGTGAGATTGCATCTGATTTAGAGTGTGGAATTTGCTATCTAAACTGAGGCAAAGAGCCAAGTGAAGAGCCAGGAAAATGGAGAAAGGAGGTGTGTGTAGAGAACCGACACCATGGCATGGATGGATCATTGATTCCCTCCATATCAACAAAGAGCCATTGGTTCTTCTTACACCCATGGCTGTTCTGGTGGTGTCAGATTACCTGAGTAGCGAGACCAGAGGCTGAGGAAGCTGATGTGAGTGTGCAGCAGTCAGTGCCAGTGGTTGTAAAGGATCTGCAGCTGTTTTCATAGGTGACATAGTTTTCATTGCCCATTATGATGTCAAGTGTGTTAAATTTATGAGGCAGTGTGTTTATTTTAATGTGCAGTGTCTGCATCTCACCAGCCACATATATTTCAGTCTTTAATGCAGCCATCTCGTTGGATTATAACACTCTTGCATATTTACTCACAGTCTCTCTGAATGGAGAATTTAACAGTATCTCATGGCGTTTTACTAATTAAATAGATTGTGTGTTTTGCTGGCAGTGTGTTGTGAACATTACCTTCTGAAAGCTTTTTCTGTTGTGAACATTACCTTCTGAAAGCTTTTTCATTTGTCATTGTCTCATTCCTTGGCATTATGATTACTGCAATTTTATATGTGATAAGACTGTACAGCAAGTTAGACTGTACATCAGAAATTCCTGCCGGCAGCAATCTGCTCCGCGAGATAGAAGTGTAATGGGATTCATAATGTTCACTCACACTCTCTTCATCAGCATTTCCTCCCTCCCCTTGACTGGGTGTTTTATTTGTGTCTCTCCCTGTTCCATTTGGGCTGTGGGGAGGAGGGCTGTGCTCTTTTTTTGATTTTCTGCTTTAACCTTGACTCTGAAACACTTTCTTATCAGGAGGATTTTCGATGGGGTTTCACAAAGGCCAGGATGCTGCAGAAGCATGTGGCTGTGAATAGGATATGTGTTCTCACAGGTACTATCAGATCCCCCGCCTCCTAGAGTGTGGAAGAAGCTGCTCCATCCCTAAACCTCCAACTCAGTGGCACTACTCTAGCAGGGTGTGAGGCATAAAACCCCACAAATGAGCACTGGCTTGCTCCTGGCACTGAATGAGGTTTATAAATCCCTGTGTTGTCTTTAGGTTTGGGATTGCTGTTGCAGCACATTGGTGTTTGTACCTGTCTGGGCCCATTTTCTACTGTAAAAAAGCCACGGCCATCAGTGTCAATGGTGTTTGTATCCCCTAATTTAGGATGTCTACATTACAAAAATTTGCCTCAACTATATTCCAGTGCTGAATAGAAAAATAGTTCAGCTTTGGAAAAAGAGATGTATTCTAGTCCTGATTTCAGAAACTGCTGGTGAGATGCAGATTGTCTTAAATTTGGGGCGGGGTAAACTCTCAGATTTAGATGGCTGTGTGTGAGCCAGGTGCCCAGATTCCCATTTTATTCCATGAAGAACCTGTTGATGGAGAGACCAGATTGCAGAGAGTTGTTCAGCTCTGCATAAATGTAGGATGAGATTAATACTTCCTAGATTTCACTAACTGGACAAGCTGGCTCTCTATGAGATACAGTGGGATGTCACCTGCAGATGTCTCACCTGGCAAGATGTGCCTGGAGGTGACTGTGCTGGATGTCAATCTACTGTGATGTCTGTCCCAAGGGATGGCAGGGACCTTGAAAATTGCCTTCTCCAGACTTCTCATCTGAAAGACACCCCTTCTAGAAAAGCTGTTGAAGTGACCCCCAAGCTTGGAAATGCTTCTTTCTTCTTTGTTGATGCTTCCAAAGGTCACAGCTGCCTCCCATCTGAGCAATGAAGTGCACACAGCGATGCAAGTGCTGTGCTGCTGTTTCTGCAGGATTATTGTGCCTTGATGCCTCTTCTCAGCTGCATCTGCAGGAGCCATCAGTCTCCTCCAATCTGATGAAGTACGTCCATCTTCCTCCCTCTTCTGGTGGCCTCATCTCCTGATGACAATGCCTGTTCTTGTGTGGATGTGTTTTGGAGCCCCTCTAAGCATGCTGATCTTCAATACTTTTTTAATGCTTGTTAGGCTCTTCTATTTCTTTAAGGTAGGGAGCTGCTCTTGTAAGTTATACCTTTTGAATTGATTTTTTTGCTCGGGCAAAATAAGATCAATCAAATCATATGGCTAATAAAATTGATAAAGAACCAATAAAAGCCCGATGACACACCATCTGGCACGCTGAAGATGTATGAGAAAACCAAGCCACTGCTCAAATCTTAACCTTCCCGATCACATTAGAAGCTCATTCACACTTCATAATAGCCCAATATTTCATTTCAGCTACTGAGATTAATGCCAAAGAATACATAATCAGACAATAATTCTCTGTATCTTTCCATCCAGATGCATCGAATGTAGTCATCAAAATAAATGGATCAACTGTTTATTCCTTCCCACCATATTCACTAGCACTGTAACAGCAGCAATCAAAACAGAACCTCTGCAGGAACTGGGGATCCTGCTGTTAAACAAAAGGCAGCTGGAAAGAACAGCTTTTCCAAAGCATCAAAATTACTTAGGAGGAGAACCCCTGTTAAAGTCCACAAAATTTCAAGTTGTAATTCATGGAGCCTCCTGCCGGGGAGCCATCAATGGGCTTTTGAAATTTTTACCTGACCCTGTCAAGAAGGGTGTTACCACAGCATATAAAGCTGAGTCTCAGATGGAGAGCTCAGGTGGGAGCACCACAGTGCAGTCAATGGAGTTGTATCTTACCAAGGGCTTTCAAATGTCAGAAAGGAACTGAAAAGCCAAATAAGGGTTATTGGAGGTCATAGCACTGAACAGCCACATCTATAACACTGAGTGACCTTTTAGAAACTGAACATATCCTTAATACGGATTGTGATCCTGATGCACCCTGAAAATATGGGTTATATTAACAAATATTGACAAATTGTCAGTGTAATCATACCAGACAGGGCTGGAGAGTTAACTGCATATTTAAAGTACAGATTGCTGAAGGCTCCTCAGCTTCTGTCCCACTGCTGACCATCCCTCTTGTAACGCAGGGTATCTTGTAGATGTCTGCTGCAGTACTGTGAGCTGTTCACAGTCCCAGTGACAGCCTTTGGTCATCTATCACCTCAAGTCCTAATCAGAGTGCTGCTCTGCCTGTGATGTGTTGGTGCAATGCATCTGCCCAGAGACAGGGCTGGAGATTGCAAACCCACACATCTGGCAAAGGCACAAGCCCCGTGTATTTATGGATGTGTGTAGAGGGGTGTATGGGCACACACATGGAGCTGTTTCTCTCTTTGGCTTCAGATTAAAATTGTATTGATGTTTACAGTGTAGCTCAGGGATCCCGAAAGAGAGGTGTGCATCTCTCAAAATGCCTGTGGGCCAAAGTAATCCTGGTATCTGCCCCGAGGGCTGCCATGAATCGGGAACAATGACTTCGGTGGGAGGATTACAGCAATTGTGCTCAGTGATATTAAATGACCATTAAACTGTTTATTAAGCCCCAGAATAAATGGCACACTGAATCATCTGAACCATGCAAAATATCTTAAAGAGCTGACTTACCAGGAGAACTCAGTGAGTAGTTACACACAGAGTGTAGCTCCATGCAATGCATTTATTAATGATCCAAAGGAAAAGATGGACTCATTACTAGCAAGGTTTGTGGTTTAGAGCAGCAGCTGGCAGTGGTGAATAATGGTGAGGGAAGGGCAGTTATACAGTGTTCTGTAAGGTGGAATGATTTAAAGAACCAGCACTTTTAATGTACCCAAATGCCAATATGTGCCGCTGGGAAGTGGAGTTGTGCCTGGAGCTGGCAGGATGTGGGGTTGCCTCCTGGAAAGCATCAGCCTGGGGAGGGGATGGGAGGTCATGGTCAATAAACAGTGTGCAATGGTTGTCTGATATGATTGTGTGGCTCAGAGAGTTAGTGGGAGCCTCAGATGTAAATCCAGGGGAAAACGGAACAAAAGAAGGAAAGTGATATTACTGCTGTTTGCTGCTGTAATGTGTTCAATGGCCAGAAATTATCTTGGAGTCTGAATGAGGGTGCAATGCAGTCATTACTACAAGAATAACTTTAAAAAATTATCTGACTTTAGGCAAAAAGCCTAATTACAAGAAGAAGGTTACTCAGAAATAAATACGTGTCTTACTCACAGACTGTGAGCACCTATGTGGGACAAAAAATTACTGAAGGCAGAGGGCTGGGGAAATGTGCAGGCAAAGACATGGTGAGACCCTGTGCCAGAACTTCAAGCTGGATATATTCAGGGTAACAACACAAAACTTTTTAGAGGCTAGCAACTCCATCTAATGATTTTCTGGATTCTGCATCACTGCTGGATTTCTCTTGGTAAGCTTTACTCAGTTCAAGCAGAAATTATGCAGGAATTACCAGGTGAAATGTTATGCCCTGTGTTACGGTGCTGTCATACTCACTGATCCTAATGTTCCCTCCTGGCATTACAAATCTGTGAACCTAAGAAACACATGACTCAAGGGCAGTCGTGGTGCAGTTGCTGCATTCTTAAGTGGAGAAAGCTATCTGGGTCATATCTTGGGGAGAGCGATTGTGCTGTGCTGGGGAGACAGGGAGAGGTGAGGAGTGACCTTTGGCTTGTTCTCAGTGACAGGAATTGCAAATACACGTTCTTTGCAAAAATACACCTTTCCCTGCCAGTCCTAGGCAGCCTTGCTTCTGCAAAGGTCTGCTACAGAGAGAGCTTGGCTGGCTCTCACAAGGCTTTGGGAGGGGTAAAAGGGGGAACGCATTTTTGCAGGGGGGCATACTTAGGGCTTGTAGTGGAAGAAGGCTGTTTGTGTGGCCACAGAGTGAGCTGGTATGGTTATCCTCCATTCCAGCAGCAATTCAGACCAATATTCCCCATGTTTAGCACTTTGCCATCCCCTGCTGTCAATGCTTCTCACAATGCAGCCCAGGATACCATTTTCCTTCTTGGCTACAGCGGCACATTTCTAGTGAATTGACTTTTGCTCAGCTTGGTGTCCACCAGTACCCCCACGGCCTCTTCTCTCAAACTGCTTTCCAGTCAGTCAGCCTCCAGCTTATCCTGGTGCCTGGGGATGCTCCTCCCCAGCTGCAGGACCTGGCACTTGCCTTTGCTGAGCTGCGTGATGTTCCTGTTGGCCCATTTCTCCAGTCTGTTGAGGTCCCTCTGGATGGCAGCACAGCCTCTGGTTCATCAACCGCTCCTCCCAGTTCTGTGTTGTCTTCAAACTTGCTTGCCAGTTAGTTGGCTTCAGTAGCCAAGCTGCTGCTGGACATTCTGCCACATGAAGCTTCTACCAGGACTTTCACCAATGCAGTGAAGGCATCGTGCCCAGGCAGCCCAATGTCCCCAGGGCTGTGAGCTGAGAGCCACATTTGGGACATCTCTACAGAGCAGGTTCATGTGACAGCAGCCCCTTCACTTACACCAGCAAGTGCCAATCAGTGGGCCAGGGGCACAGGTATCTAGGTTAGGTTTCTAGTAGAGGACTGATATCTCCTGTGCTTCATTTTTTGTCAAAATTTTCTCCTTATCCCCGTGGGCTCCCTCCCTAGTGCACAGCTACACTAGGAGACCATCACTTGACCTATCCTGCCTTTAGTCTGGTCAACACCTTGCAGCTGATTTCACTGCAAGCATTAGCGAGTTAATGTGGAGTGTTCTGATGGAGACACAGATCATGTGGGTATTGAGTCATGCAGAGATACTAGATCAGACCCCAACAGCTCATCACTCTTAGCACAGAAACAAACCCACGCTGGTAATCTCTGTCTCTTAGCAAAACTAATGCCCTCAGAGGTGGGGCCATGCTGCTCTGGAGCCTGGATGGCCATCACTTGCTCTGGCATTTCTGCTCTGTTCATTGTGTTGTGATGTAGACACACTCTTACATACTTTTCAGACTCACTAAATCGTGGCAGTTCCCAGGAATGAATTGGGAAGTTGTATTCTCAGGTCCCTAGAAAATTATTGTTATTACATTGTTACATGAACAGTTGGACAGGCATTTTTACAGGCAGATAATACCAGATCAGGTGGGGAGATTAAAAGGTGTAACCAATAAAAAGGACAAAGCAACAGGGATGAAAAATTATTGCAGTGCAGATTAATTGCAAAACACTTACAGATGTAAAGTGCAAGTCATACAAGTCAGGAAGGGAAGAGAGAGCTTGACAGACAAGGAATAAAATGCAAAGTACAGGAACAAATGCAATTTCAACAGAAAGTTTATGGGGAATTATTGCTCTGAGGTAAAGAATTTGAGGCTGGAAGAAAGAGCTAATAAAGCAGAAGGAAAGTAATTTATTATTTGAAGAGGTTAAGGTTTAGGAGCAAAATCTGTGACAGTTCTTTAATATCAGCAGAGATCTGAGTGCCATTATTCCCTTGGATAACCTTGAGACCTCTGGAACTTTTGCAAACTACAGAATGAGACCAGCAACAGCCTGTCCTTTTCGTGCAATAATTGTGGGTTCTTTCTCCATATTTCAACAGAGGACAGAGGAAAGCTCAGAGGTAGCAAATGTGCACCTGAAGGCTGAATGATTTTGATGAACACTTAACTTGCGAAATGCATTGCCCTGAGCTGTCATGGAGCTCACCACATTGAGACAATTCATTGAAATAATGGTCACAAGGAGAAGGCTGCATTGTGGTGACAGTTTGACATCACAGCTGAGCCAGTCTGGCCTGGCGAGCTGGGGGAGGCAGCATGCACCAGTTTTTTCAGCTACCAGGCAGGTGGTGCAGCCATCATCTGTTCGGTGTAGGCAGAAGCTCCTGCACTGTCCACAGGTGACACTCCTGTCACTGAAGCTCCTTGACAAGTCCTACTACAGAACTGTCATATTAAGTTGGCATAATTTTGCTGGACATTAACAGCTAGAGAGAAACTTTCTTGGATGGACAGCTTGAGGAGGATGAGATTGATGATTTTTGTCTTCCTCAGCTTCTCTCTCAGCTATGCCCAGCTAAAGCCTGGGAATGAGACAACAGGCTGGCTGTGGGGTCCCCTTGGAGCTGCCAAGGCCAGTTGTCTTCAGCCACTGGAATTGCCTTCAGCTTTCTTACTAATGTGCTAATTTTCCTCATTTGGTGCAAAGGGTTCCAGCACACAGTTCCAGAGGCTGTGTGTGCAGTATTTACGTTTCTAGGGAAAGAAGAATTTGATGTCTTTTCCCCTGGTAATTAATGCAGAAATTGGAAACCTTTCACTTATACTGATGCCTATCCAAACTCCACTCAGCCAATAGCACTCTTTTTATGAAAAGCGTTTTATGGAAGGTGTTAGAAAAACCTCTGAAAGACTGCTGGTGTCTTGCAGACTTTATGCTATCCTATACTAGGTGAAGGTCCCTGAAGAGTTTACCCAACAACTCCGTCATTTCCTGTGTAAGTGGCTGCCCTATGTACAGAAGGGCTTTCTGGGGAAAAAAAAAAACCATTTATACCTTTCTGGTTTGTTAACTTGTCCATGTAGTAGGAGGCAAGCCATGCTATCAGTCTGAAGGGGGGTGAAACAGTTTTTACTGAATGAACAATTCATAAGAACATGAAAATGACCATACAAGGTCAGATCAAAAGTCCGTCCAAGCCTGTGTTTGGCACAGCCAATAAAGTGGCAGATGGAAAATGTAGAACAGGAGAGCAAGCAGACAATACACCCTCTTTACCACCAGCACTCTATGGATTCCTTATACATACACTTTTTTTTTTGTGATTTATTGTTTTGCCTTCACAAACACAGATCATAATCCTGACACCAGTAGCCATGCTATAGATTTGTGTAAAAATGCCTGGTGCTCTCATCAGGCTGAGGTCAGTAATGCAAGTTATGGCAGAGCTGCTGATCCAATGCCCTTTCTGCTGGAAGAGTCCAGGACTGGAGATCTTGGTGGTTTAAAGACCAGATAGGATTGACTGGCTCTCTGGGAATTGAGACACTGATGTGACATTCTGTAAGAGTAAAGATAGTCCTGGGATTATATTTTACGAATAAATAAACCTTGGTAGTGAATTCCCTCAAATAGCTGTCAAAGATTCATATTGGTGCTTCAGTAAAAATCAGAAGCCTTGACGGTACAACAGAGCTGATGTAGTGAAGCAAATGAAATTTTTACCAGTGAATGCTTGAGGTTCAATTAATCAGTTCTTTAAAGTCAAGAACATTTATTCTTTTCATTACTGAATTTAGTCATATTATAGCAGTAAATACAAAAGACTTGATATAAATTGTGCTGGCCATGTACGGTCAGATTATTTGTGGGAATAATTGCTACATGGACTAGAATTACATTATCTCAGGTTATTGGATTACATATCATGTCCTGCTGAATTGTAGTATCATTTTGTTTAAATGCAAATGCTAAAATAAATCATAGTTTCTGCTTTAAGGCTGTGGATTAGTTATTCAAGATGATCTTACTATTAACTCTGCAGGGAAGATAAATCAGTTAAAGGAAAAACTTGACATCTTATCAATTTTTTCTATATAGAGGTTTTAGTGGAAAAAAATGCTTGTTGCAGCAGTTTCATTTTAGTTCCTTAATCATGTGTTAACGTAAGTCTCTACTAGGAGTTTAATATGGAATTTTAAAGTGCTTGGACCTAATGAAACCAGGCACTGATACTGTGGCAGCAGCAGGACAAGCTGTCTTAGAGCAGGAACAACCCAAACAAGTCATGTTGGCGTTCCTCCTTTCCCTCAAAAAGTTTACCAAAGCTTTTATGGTGCCTAATGGCACCAAATTTGGGTGCCAGAGATCCACAAGAGGGGCAGGTTAGTGCTGTGTGCTCCCGGGACACCTTTCAGTAGCCTTTCAGTACATAGAGGAGGCCTATAAGAAAGATGGGAGCAAACTTTTTAGGAAGGCCTCTTTTGATAAGAGGAGAGGGAATGGTTCCTAAGTGAAGGAAGGTAGATCCAGACTATATATAAGAAATAAATTTTTTTACAATTAGGTGGTGAAACACTGGCACAGGTTGACCAGAGAGGTGGTAGATCCCCCATTCCTGGAAACATTCAAGGCCAGGTTGGGTGAGGCTCTGAGCCACCTGGTCTAGTGGAAGATGTCCCTGCTTGTGTCAGGGGGGTTGGATTAGATCACCTTTAAAGGTCACTTGCATCCCAAACTGTTCTATGATTCTATAACTCCATACAAAAACTTTGAGACAGAAAACTGGGGAGATTGGAAAAATTAGATAAAAGGCAATTTAAATAAGAAAAACTCTGCCCAAACTTGATTCAGTGGAAGGACCGAGCACATGAGGAGTGGTAGGAAGGGCTGGGAGAGCAATCATGGGTGTTGTGGCTTGGAGCAATGGGATGAGGAGGTAGTGACTTCACTCTGCCTAAGCTGGTGTGCCTTTAATCTTCTGGTCTCCCTGGGCAGGTCATAACTGGGACACACTGATGGACAGGATAGAATTCAAGCACAGATAATAATACAGGCTGTAGAGCAGGATTTATGAAGAAAAGTTAAGCACCAAATGTGCACAGTTTGTCTCTGTGACAGCCTGACATTAGAGCAGTGTAAATACAGATGAAAAGAAAGAGGTGTCATTTAACATAATAGAAGGATGCTGTGAGCAAGGGCTTCACACACGTCCTCACTTCAAGGAAGTCTGCACATTAATGAAGACAAAACTCAACCCCTTCTGCATGCCTGGCTGCTGCTGAGATTCCCACCCTCCTGCAACTCCTCAGCCTGAGCCTTATCCCTCCTCCCTGGAGGTAAATCAATCACTCCCAGCCACATCCAGGTGGGATGAAGAGGGATTCACTCTCCTGGGAGTCAGCAAAACTCCCTTCCCATTTCTCCAGAGGCTCGGAATAAATCCCCTTAGTCAATGATGTGCTGCACACGGTCCCCACTCTCCTGTCAACCGTATCTCAGGTTAGGTTTGAGGTGTAGCTGCTGAGGTTACCTGAGTGCTCTAATCCAACACTGCTCACTGGGGCACTGGCACACAAACACTTGGCCCTGAGGAACCACTTAGCCAGTGAAATGGATTACAAAGCTGCCAAATCTCAAAGACTTTGAAAGGAAAACTTTGGAGACCATCAGGTTGAAAGAAAAACCTGTCCAGAGGAGCTGTCTGCAGCTCTTTCCTGGTTCCTCACTCAAGGGTAGCAGCTGTCTAGAAGCTCCTACAGCTCAGCACAAGGCAACTGGTGCTCAGCTATCAGAAAAGCATCCAGAAGTAGTAATTTCTCATTATTTCTTAGATTGCATTTTAATTATTGACAGGAGGGCAGCCAGCATTGGATGGTGATGGCTGCCAAGAGCCCAAAGGCTTTTTGTGTAGGGGGTTAAATTTTGTTAATGATCTGAGTTTCTGCCAAACTCACTGCCACATATCAGGAGTGACACTAACTAGACTTGGAGGCTGTTTCAGTTAAATGCTTGCACTTTATTTACATGAGCCATTTCATATACTGCGGCTCAGAAAATACAGAAGAGCACAGAGAAGAAATAAGGATGGGTGAGTACCTCTGGATGGCTGACCAATTTCCTTCTCCACATCGTCAAGTTATTTTTCTGCAGCTGGGGAAGAAATTGGCCCTTATACTGTCAAATTGATTTAAGAAAACTCCTTCTTTCCAGTCCTACCTGTCCTTCTGCCTCTCACTCCAGGAAATAATTTTACTAGGGAGTTTGGAAATTTTTGTACAAGAGGAATGTTATGATTTTTGGTTTCCTTTCTGAAGTGCTAAAGTGTCTGTTCTATTTTTCCTTAGTGCTCCAGCTAAAGCAGTCACACAAACAATTTAGATTCATTACCTTCCTCGACAAAGTCTTTCATGACCTTCAGCTTCCGTTCTGGTTACCAAATCCACCTGCCCCCATCACCCCACTTCTTTTCCTTGGGGTAGTTGCTCAGCACATCAGTATTTTACTTTTGTCCTTACCCTTGATGTATTAAATTCAGAGACTCATCTACCCAGTTCGAATTAATTTTCCTCCTTCCATTTTCCACTACCTGAAAACCATCTCTCATGCACTACCCAGGGGTTTCCAGGAAACCCTTATGCTATCCACTCTTCCAAGAACTCTTGTGGCTCTCATGCCAAAGAAGATGGTGCTGTTGCTTTCAGAGGATTTCACTGCTACCACCCAATTTTTTGGCCATGACATTTTTCCCAGGACTTCAGTTTTTCTCATCATCTAAATTCTGAAGGATTCAAAATGAATGAGAGTAGCACTGACAATATGTTCAGCAGGTGACCTGAATGCACGTGGTATTGCAACAGGAGATGGTGCTGACCGGATGGGAATTTCAGCTCATCATTCGGGTGGCCAGTAGTGTTGGGGCTGGTTGGCAGGGGCAATGTCAACCTGTCCCCTTCTGTGTCAGCCCTGCAGTTAGAGCTCCTTCCCTGAGCCCTGGACACCTTTGCAACACCTTGTAAAGTGGTTGCTTGGAGACTGCTCAACATCTGAAATGTGTGCCCACTGCCTATACCCACAGCTTCATTGAACACCCAAAACTCTTAAGTAGGATTTAGGGCTGAGAAGTACAAGAAGTTGTGCGATTCCTTACTCTAAGTCAAGAAAGCAATCACCTGTCAAGGTAATCTATCCTCCCTGTTTTATCTTCTGAAAAAAAATACATGGTTGATAAATTTAAGAAGTTAATATGAGCAGGTTATTTTAAAGGAAATATTCACCACCCTCAAGAAATCTTTTCTTCTCAAATTTGGCTGGCCCCCAAATGTCTTGCAGAAAGGTTAGTACTGAGTGTTTTAATTCCCCCTCCAGGCCTCCACAGTTATGAGTTCTCATTTCCCTTCCCTTCCCTTCCCTTCCCTTCCCTTCCCTTCACTTCCCTGAACTTCCCTGAACTTCCCTGAACTTCCCTTCCCTTCCCTGAACTTCCCTTCCCTGAACTTCCCTTCCCTGAACTTCCCT
>VZTE01006244.1:457015-533701 GCA_013397775.1 Eulacestoma nigropectus | reverse complement strand
CTTCCCTTCCCTTCCCTGAACTTCCCTTCCCTTCCCTGAACTTCCCTTCCCTGAACTTCCCTTCCCTTCCCTTCCCTGAACTTCCCTTCCCTTCCCTGAACTTCCCTTCCCTGAACTTCCCTTCCCTGAACTTCCCTTCCCTTTTTTCTTTTTCCACTTCTTATATAAATGAAATTCTAAGTGCAATGCATCTCATTATGGATCATGTTTCATATTAATTTAGGTAAACCAGGAGAGGACATTGTATAAAGCAGTCAGTCGAGCAATAGGCTGCGTACCAGCATGTTGGATAAATAGGAAAACAAATTCCCAGAAGGCTCAGTACTTTGTGTTTGGCTCACTACCTTGCCCAGTTATTTGTCCTGGCACTAGACTCTCAGTAATGTAAAATAATGCTTAATAAAACTTACACTTGAAAAAGTAATTTGCTTGGGCTATTGATTTAATTAAATTGAGTCCATTTGTTTGAGCACTGTTTGTGTTTTAAATGCACAGCACAGAACCCACAGAAGAATGTTCCTCACTGCAGTCAAGTACTCTACGCCTTCCTGGAGTGAGGTAAGGAATGGCAAAGGAGTTTCCCTTGGCATGGGCCCTGTCGAAAATCTAAATATGGAGGGTTGATAATCTATCAGTGGCCTGGTGCTCCAGTTTGGGCTGATGTCTGTGGACTGGGAGCCCTTTGTGCCCTTGGTGTAATGGAACCTGTGGCTCCAGTAGGGAGAGTTGGCAACTTTATGTCAATGGGGATTTTGTCTGTGAGTGGTTTTTCTTGTTATTCAACGACAACAAAAAGGCTTTAAAATACCATGAAACTTGTTCGGCTTTGTAGGCTGATGTCTATTCTACCAACTGCCTCTCTTTTATTGGTAAATTTACTGAGCTGTATTATTTTGTAATGCCAATATCCCTTGATCAGCCATGAATCACAGTGTTTGTCAGATCTGAGGGAGCGGGTTCTGTAAGATCTCACCCGTGAAAGATCTTGGTGAGAGTTGGAAAGGTCCCTCCATTTTGCCATTTCTAAAGTGCAGTTATGCTTTTCTGCTTGGTTTAGTGCTGAGCAACAGTCTACAGGTGGAAGAAACAGCAATAAACCGGTAATATTAGGAAACAACTCTTTAATATAAGAGTATATAGAGAGGTTGTCTTGGATCTATTATTGCTAATAAGGCATGAGAAAATGTCAGACATCTCATTTTTTCTGTGTCTTTTTTTTAAGGCTGAGACGTGGAGAGTGCTACTTTCCACTTACTCATTCTGAACTGGAAGCCAGTAGTGTTCTGCAGAAGTGTCTCTAAAAACTCTAGAACTGATTAAAAGTAAGATTTTGAAGGATTTTAATTTTTTGGCTAGTACAGAATAAAAATGTTGGGTGAAGGTTACAACTGCCTGTTGAATCCTGTGCATCACTCTTATGTGCATGAGAATAAAGAATTACCATCACCCTAAATTACTAAACTATGTATGGAGAGTAGAGAGTCAAGAATATCCTCCTCTCCAAGCACTGCAGAACAGGGTATCACAATTCTCTCATCTGAGGACCCTGACAGGGCCCCAAAGAATGGCCACATCACTGAATTTTTGCCTGGAAGGCTCGTCATCCTAACTTCCTTTCACAAAATCATATTTTGGGTTCACACTCAGATTTTGAGGAATATGGGTGCTATGAGAAGCTGAATGGGATGGAGTAAAAAAAAAAAATCTTTTTATTGTTTCATGTTTAGTGCACCATATTCTTCATAAAGCTCAGAAGATGGGTTTGATTTTCTTCTAGCATGATATAATTGTGTTTTTTGTCCTGATAGTTCATTTCCCTCCTCAGCCACAGAGTTGCCATTTTATACCATCAACTAATTGTTCATTATTGTTGAAAAGGGTGAGAGGAACTTGACAGCTCCACAGAAATCCAGAAGTCACTGGGTGTCTGCGGTTGGGCTGCTGTAGCAAAGCGTAACCTCTGCTCCTCTGTCAGTCAAAAGAGGTGTTCTCCATCAAGCCAAGGAAGTATAAGTAAATAAACACCCTCATTAGGTTTTGCAGTGAGGGCCTCATCACTTAAGTTATTGATATTTCAATTAATTTGGAGAACTCTCAGGATCCTTGCTGCTTACAGACTGCTGACCTTCGTGGGCAGTGATTCTAATGCTCTGTTAATTGTGAACAGGATAATGCCCAGTTAGTTCTAAGCAGGATTATGCCCTTAAAAAGATGCACAAATGTTTTTGCTGTCAGAGAAATGAGTTAACAGTCAGCAGGTTTGTACAGGAAGAGCTGTTGGTATTATTCCTCTTCTTGATTTAGTTTCTCATGGATTTTTTAAGTGTTTTGGTTAGTTTATTTATCTGCCATTATTAAATATCTCTGTGCCTAAAGAGAAGAAAAGCAGCAAGAAGACATTATGATTTTTTGTATCTATTTCCTAGCATGGAAGATGTGTCAGGAATTTTTAAGACTGCAAATCCAAATGTAAAGAAATGAGTAAATCACAGCCATAGCTCTCTCTCTTTGTGCATCATTTAGACAGACATACACGGGGAAAAAACGTATGAAGATGCAGGTAAAGAATCATAAAATTATAGACTAGTTTTTGGAAGGAACCTTTAAAAGTCATCCAGTCCAGCCTCCCTGCAATGAGCAGGGACATCTTCAACAGCTTTTCAATAATTCATATTTATATTAATTAAATAATATTAAAACTACTGACAGCTCTTTTGTTTTATTTTGTTATTTATTAATTTTTAAAAAGACCTTATGATCCAGCCAAGCAGGACTTTTGCAGCCTTAGTGAAAGGAATAATAGAATCCACAATGTGTCCCTTTCTTTCCCATCATCTCCTTGTTGAGCTGTCTACGACATACTTGGCCAGCTGCTGCAACAGGCTAATGCTTTTAAATCCATGCCATCCATCTTGCAATTGGTTGCAATCAGTGAGGTCAAGAAAGTTCTGCAGAATCAGCTTTTTTAGGCTCAATACAGGTAAAAAAATCAAAAGCCCGTAGTTTTGAGCTGAAGAATTCATTCAGTATATTCTTCATTTTATCACAATCAAGCCAAATTTCTATTCAAACTCACTGTGCACTTGACTGCCCATGTAATAGGAACCACAGCAAACAATGAGGTATTAGTTGTCTTTTTTCCTTTCCTTTTCCTCTGACCCTTGAATCTGTACAATATCCATGGAGTGCAACTAACTACAATCTCCGTATTTAATCTTAAAACATAATTAAAACAAAGAAGTGTGAAATGAAAAGCAATCAGACAGAAAATATGGACTCCAGTCAGAGCACTTCTGTCTGTTTTAGGAATATAAATTGGACTGATTGCATACTTGGATCAGTCTAATCAAAGTAGTGCTAGAAACCCAAACCAGTTTTTGAGGAGAAAAACCAGATATATATAATGGTTAGGTTTTCCACTCTACAGTGGAAAAAAACAACCAAGATTGCAAAAGTCTGGTGGAGTAATCACGCATGGGCAATAACTCCGCACTCCTTGAGGTGCAAAGTCAAAATCCTTTATTGCGCAGTCTGAATTCCCTAAATACCCACAGAGAACAGGATATAACATCATGTAAACAGGAAAGATGTTCACCACAGTGTCTCCCTATCACCTGGGGCAGTGCACAGACATTGCCTGTTATGGTAACAGGTAAACAATACCCTATAAGGTCACAAACTACAATCACCACTTCTCACAGGTCCAGCTTTGTCCACAAGCCACAAACCTCTCTCCGCCCATCCCCGGTGACCTGGATGCAGTCCCAGGGTCACCTCCGGGCCCAGGAAAGAGGCTGTCTCTCCGGCCTTCCGGGCTTATCTCTCTGTCAACACATAGTGTAATCTAACAGTCTTGTCCAGCATTGGGTCAGGTTGGGAGTACAGGGGATGAGCCTGTGCTGGGAGTCTATGGAAAGGCTCTGGTTCTCAGTTCCCAGGGGAAGTAGCAAGTGCGAGCCCTGCCAGTTTTGGTCATCACTCTGCAATTGCTGAGCCAAAACTTATTGCAGTGGCCATGCACTCCTGGCCAAATGAACAGCAGCAATGTCTGGCATCTTACTCAGGGCGGTTCTTAGCCTTATCCTCTTTTGTATTTCTGCCTTATCTGATTGTCACTGAGGAGGCTTTGCGGCCATTAAACAAATAGTTTAGTGCTTAATCCTGCCTGTGTCAGCATTCCCAGCCTGCAAAACAGAAAAAGAAAGAAGAAGAATTCTTGGTTTTGGGAACTCTTTGGGCAAGATTTGTACTCTGTATGTGTACACAGCTTCATCCCACCTCAACTATTTTTATGTCACCAGGATCCATATAATGAACAGTTCATGGCCATGCTGTAGATCAGCCCATTTGGCTCAAAAATTAAATAATAGTGATATGAACATCAGGTACTCATAGTGAAGCTCTCAATCAGTATATCCAGGAGTGCTTTTTGAAGGTAGCCAGGTATGGCAGTAACCAGTCTGCAGACAAGGCGAAGGTGTGATACTCAATGCTCTCTTTCTCAAAGTGACACCCACAGGTGTCCATTTGTCCTCGTCTCTGTCCTTATTATGCACTGGCTGGGATATAAACTGTTCAAGTGGCAAATGATTTTTTCATCAGCATTATCTACTGCTCCACAGTGAGGAAGAATCTCATAATCTTACATAAATGGTTTTAAAACAAATCTACTGTGTGTCCTCTCAAGAACTTACAATGAGAGGATCTCCATTTGACAGATTTTGTTCTATTCACTTTGCATTTGGCCTATATTCACCGTCAGTCTTTGCCTAAATTAGTATCAGTTCAATTTGCTGTACCTCTTGGGCGGACAGTGCAGGAAAGCATGCAAATATGCATGGAAAAAAACCTTTCTCAAGGGATATTTTATCTTTATTTGAATCAGGACTCTGAAAAATTTCACCACTGTGTTGTCTTTCCAGGCTGCAAATCTAATTAACATGAGCCCAAGAAGCTTGGGTATTAATCCTGCATTTAGCTATTTTTAGATGTTGAAGGTAAGGTATGGAGAGCTGTGAAGCAGCAGGAGAAGGACAACCTCATCAGCTCGGGAGGGAGAACTGCTCCTTCCCAGCCAGCAGCAGAGCTTACTTACCTGGGAAAACCTGCAGAGACTGGGAGACTGTAGGAGAGGAGGTGACCAGGAGGTTCTGAAGGGAGTCAAGGAGCAGGGCCACATTAAAGCCTTCAAGGGAAGGGAAGGCAGGAAGGAAGGCAGGAAGGAAGGAAGGAAGGATGGATGAAGGGAGTGAGACATTTTCTACAAACCTTGAGGGGTGTAGAGTCCACTGAGCTCCAGAAGCTGCTCAAAGTTCCTGGGCTGAGAACCAGCTGGGAAGAATGGACCCAGCATGTGAGGACTGTGACAGATCTGTTTACACCTCCTTATTTTCCTCAATCATCAGACCTGTAAGACCCAAGGTTCATCCACCTAAAGGTTGCCTCCTTCTGGAGTGTGCTTTGACAAAGTGCAGAACTTGAGTTTTTGATGGGGAAGATGGAGGCAGAGGCTTCTCCACGGCTGACACCTCACACAGCACTGGAGATCCTGGCCAGGGCTGTGTTGGGGCTCAAGCCACGCTGTCCAGCAGTGACTCCACTCTCAATCTCCCCAGCACCAACCTAAGAGCCTCTCTGGCACCAGGTGGTAGAGGATTGGAGCCCTGCATCTTGTTTTCTGAGAACACCATGTGCCTGCAAAATATTGGGAAATGGCTTGGTGCAGCCAAACTTCTGACCACAAAGCCAGACTTCCCCCAGGAGCATTGAGTAGAGAAGAGGGAAACCCTGAAAATTATTAGCAGTGCTTTTCAGTATTAATTTCCATGGTTTAGCAGGAAGATGACTCTGTCTTTCTTCATGGTTTCAGCACGAAAGGGAGGAGAAAAGCAGGTGAAATCCAGTGTGGAATGGAGTGCTGCTCATCGGCAGGGTGTGTTAGCACAAGAGGAGAGTGTTTGGTGAGGGCTGTGACTACCCGCTCCTCCAATCTGACAACAAGACAACAACACAGATGAATTTATGTTCCTCATTCTTCCCACTTCCAATAGTGCTCTTCTCTCCTTTCCTCCTTTCAGTTTTCCTCCTCTCTGATACTCTTCTCAAACTTTAATTCTCTCAGTGTTTTCTTCCCTGCACTGCCAGTGCTCTCTCCTAATTTCTCCTTTCATGGCATGTCCCTCTTATCTTCTTTTGAGCCCAAATTACTTTTGTTTTGTACCACCCAGTTTTCTTTCAGCAGCTCTGTTCTTCCTCTTCACAACCCAAACTCTGTTTACCCAGGAGGCCTGGCTTATCCCAGCTCTTTGAATTCAATTAATTGATCTTCATCAGCCAGATTGCCATTGGCAAAGAAAACCAGCAAGCTGACTGACTTTGTGCTTTAACTTCTGTTTTATCCTCATTTAATTTGTACCCTTTGCAGCTTATTGAGCCCTAATTACCTCTGCTGCCACCTCACTGTATTCAATTATAGCCTTCATCTCACTGACCTGATGTCTCTGTCCTCATCAAATCTCACCTTTCTGACTTTGCCAGTTATTTTTGTATAAAGTCAGTACCCTCCATGGGGAGCTCAGTTCTTCCAATCTCACTTCATTTTCTTGACTGCTTCCCAAGCACTTTCCCTGCATTTCCCTGCCTTCACTTTTCCAAGCTATTATGGGATTCACCAGAGCACAGACAGACCAGGCACTCAGGCAGTGGTTTCATCCAGGGCATCTTGACCTGGCTTGAGGAAAATTGATCTATACACCAGCATCTCATAGTAAGGGTAAAAAAAATCTCCCACACCCACTGCACAAACCCTCATATGCCCATACAAGGCTATTTAATCATTTTTTTGCTAACTTTTCCGGTGAAAGCTATCCCACTGGTGCCTGGGTATCTTCTCTCTGGCTCCTTTCATTCCTCTTCCTATTATCTCTTCTCCCACCATTCCATCCCACTGCTGTCAGGTCATGATCCTCAGATATGCCTCTTTCAAATAGCCTAAATTTCCCATATCCTTCACTCCCTGACCTATTTTTGTGCCGCTTCTGCTCTTTTCGTTCTTACAAACCTGACCATAGTGTGGAGGGGGCCGCACACTGGCACAGCACTCACACCTTCGCTCTTCCTCCTCACTGTCTTCATCCTGCTTTGTTTCTTTATCCCTGCTTTTGTTAACTTCTCTGGAAAGGCTGATGCTTTCCTTGTAGCTAACATCCTTTCCCTTTGCCCCATTCTAATTTTTACCTTTATTCTCATATTTTCTGTCTCCCATGATGGTGAGTTTTGAGTGATTTATGGGCTGTTGTTTGGAAGTGGGGATGGTTCACCACTTGAAAAACTCTTAGCCACAACACAGAAATGTTCCTGAAGGTTCACTTCTCACTGAGTCGACCCTTCAAAGTGCCTGGGTTTGACAATTTCCCTCCTTTCCAGCTTTTCTTGCCTCTTGCTCTGAAGCTCCTTCATAGGGGTGATTTCGGCTCCGGGTTATGTCTGTGACTCTGTCCTTGTCCACCAGCAGGTTTCTGGTCAGTGCTTGTCCTCCTGTGGGTCACCTGCATCAAACTTTATCTACCGAAGCCAATGTACTGTGGTCCATGATGCCTCTGATATCTCCTGATTTCATTCACCTCACTAGCGCTTCTTTAAAAAAAGAAATTCTGGCAACTGCTGCCGTAGTGCCCCATGTCAGGGATGTCACGCAAGAAGGTCTGGGCATGAGGACTTGCTGCAGGAGCCCCAACCTATTAAAAAATGCCCATTTGTGTAATTTCTTTCTGTTTTTGTAATCTGTCTCAGAGGTGAGGAGGATCCCTCACTTACCCTTTCTGGGCTGCGTGAGTCCCACACTCATCAGTCAGGTTTCTGATTCCTCACAATGTTCTGATTCCCATTTCAGCTCATTTCTCAGTTTTATGTTTGGCTTTTTCACTGGTCCCAGGAGCTGCACTGCTCTGGTTTGGCTGAAGAACAGTGCTGGTTTCTCACAGTGCTGGTGGTAAGTGGCCTTGAGGGAGCTTGCACAGCACAGGTGTTGAGTTGCACATAAAACACACCTGCCCTTTGCTGTGCACAGGGAGCCAGGGCCCCACGTCCTGCAGCTGAGCCCCACTCAAGGAAAGTCTCCAAAATAACCTTGAGCTTTCCTCTCCCACAGTGAGCTCTGGGTGGGAGGGCAGCTCCTGAAGTTAAATGCTAATTCCCCAGTCACTAGTGCAGCCTCAGGTGAATATTTGCCTGCGAGGGAACAGGCTGTGAGACTTTCCCTGAGTTATTTTCTCACCTGGGGCTCGCTCCAGAGGCAATGAGCAGAGTTACTGCTCAATCTCTCACTCACAAAGGAGTGAAGCGTGGCGTGCCAGGTTCCTCCTCTGACCTTATGTCAGAAGAGAAAGAGCTGTTCAGTACCTTTTCTTTTTGACACGACTGTACTCCTTTGTCTTCTTTCTATTCTTCCTGAACATTAAACTCCCTTCACAATCCCCTTGCTAACTACAAAATTCCTTTTTTCCTTCCTCCCTGCCTTTAGTCTGCTGTGTTACTAGAGAGATACACGAGAATAAAACAAAAGAATGTGTAAATTTGGAAGACACAGAACTGTTTGGTTATCTGGTTGCTTTTGTGCCATCCTTGAAAATTCTATTTCTGTGTAAGAAATTCTTTTAAATCAGAGGAGAACTTTCTGCCTTCACTGCTCATTGAGATGTTTTGTGGTACACACAGGTACAATAATATGACAGCAGAGCTTCAGGTATGCTGAATGATTCCCATTTATCCTGAAGCTTTGCATGAAAGCAAATTGTTATGAAATCATTGAACAAGTCTCTTTGTAAGGCTCCCAGAGCAGGCAGTCTGAACCCATTCCCTTCCCAGGGTACAATGAAATGAGATCTTCAGCCCTATTGCAATATTTATCCCAAGGCATGAGATGGAATGACAGAGCGTAATACTGAAAGGAATTCCAGTTGCATTTTTTATCATGTCCAGCTTACATCTCAGCCTTGCTTTAGTTTACTTGCCTTTAAATTCAGTGTATTTATGCTTCAAATGTGCACTGTGGCTATTTCTCCCTGGTAAAAAATAGATAATATATGTGCCTACAGCTTGTTGTAAATGTGTACAGAAGCACATTAAGGGGGTCAAATTTCCAGGAGACACAAACCAACACTATTTCATTAATGTGTTTGTAATATCAGCCAAATTTCACTGCTTAGAACTATTTACAACTATTTTCCCCTTTATACAATGCATGGATTTCAAGGTCACAGTTACCAATAAAACAGAAGAATTGGGTCAGACTGGAGTGTCTGCACCTACTGTAAGATGAATGAACTACTGAAAATTGGTGGTGGTGCCACAGGCCCCGATTGACGCATAAATTGGTGAGTGCTAAGTGTGTGGGCTTGGGAACTTCGTGTCTGGAGGGAGAAATTCGGAGTTTTAGTGCCTTATGGGTGTGCTGTGAGTGAAGCAGAACGATATGATGATGACGGCACTGGGTGGGTTACCCAAAGTGTTGTGTGGTTTGGGGCACATCCTTCACCTGGACACACTCTCTCTGCTCACTGGGGTGGAATAAAGGTGCTGCTCCTCTCCTCTCTACTGAGAACCTCAGAATTCTCTAACATAAAGCCCTCATTGAGAAAGACAAGTTGTATCTGTAGGGATGCTTTGCCTGTGGGGCTGAGCACCAGAGCTCCTCTGACTTGATGATGGATCGTAAACACTCCCATCATTTTTTGGGTTCCCAGGGCAAACAGGTAGAAGCAAATCTCTGTGACTTCCAGGAATACTAGGGTTTTTGTGAAAGCTGCTTCTTCCCCAGCCTGGCTAAGGGAGGCTCTGCCTTGCTGTCATGAGAGATGCTTTTATGTGTAAGTGCCTTTTCCCTCCACACTCCTGTCAGTTTTCTTCCAAAGATATCTCAGAGTGGTAATTTGGGAAATCAAGCTTAAAGTTTCCAATTCTTCTGTTGAAAGACCTCTTTCAGAGTCCAGGTCACTTCTTTAATAGCGATTCATCTTTTGCACCCTGAGCAGTAGGTTTCCTATTTCATAAATTTAGAGTTGTCTCGGAATGACACCTTCTGATCTGATGTGATGGTGGAGCTGTAGCAGTGAACACAGCAGCAAACTCCAGCCTGTCTCCTCTCTGTTAGGGTCCCTGCCATCCTTTGGAGCAGGTGGAGGGCGTTTCTTGCTTTTTTGGACACATCTTCTGCATTTTAGGCATCTGTCATGCCTTTGGACAGTTTCTGCACTTTCTGTCCTCTTTCCTTTTAGGATGGATGCATGAGAGGGGAGTGCAGGTGTGCTGAGCATGGGGTTTTACTGCTGGGATTGAGCTGGGAGCAGCAGCTACTTATTTCTCTGAAGCTTAGGCTGGAGTGGTGACGAGAAGGGAAAAGTAGATATCTGGAGATGCTAGGGATATAATGGTAAGGAACATTAATCAAGGAAGTGGTCCTCCATGCAGAGCTTCTCATGAAGAACATTGCACAGGGAAATGGACTGTAGGAAATGTGAGAAAAATATCTTTATTTTTGAATAAAAGTTTTAAGGAGGATATGAAAGCCACTGACGTGTGAGAAGAAAATACTCTAGTCCATTTTTGTTATTTGTAATAATTATATGTGCCTGACTATGTCTTGGGACCAGGCAGCGATTCTGCCTTGCTTTTATGCTTGGAGGGCTGCAAGGACCTGAGAGCCAAGATCTCATTACTCAGGATTCCCTGTGGCTGAAGGACAGCTTCATCCAAGCAGGCAAGGCCTGGGACGTTTTTGAGTATCTCACATTCTGTGTCCAGCTGAGAGGAGTTTGGATGGCATCACCATATACAGGTGAGTTCCAGGTGCCTACTCTGGTCTCCTTCCCTGGCTTCCGTTTGCAGGTGATTCAGTACAAAGGTTGATCCTGCTTTTTCAGTGCTATTACCAATAATAATTGAAAAAATTTTAAGGCTGACATGCAATGGAAGAAGCTCTTCCTGGGAGCTTTGTTCCAGGACCAGAGGTAATTTCTCTGAGGCTGATAACGTTGGAAATTAATAATTCCCCATTTGAATTAATTAATGTATTTCGATTGTCTTAGTATTAGGAATGTAATGAAGAAAAAGTGGATGTAGGGGAGGTGAACCCAATTAAAATGTAATTGTTTCATTCAATTCACAATCTTGCATTAGTGAATCTGTGAAAAGAAGATTTTATAAGTAAAAATAAAAGTAGGTTTGACAATGTCCACCACCACATTTGGAGTCTATCTATACTACAACAAAAAGAAAATCAAGGTGTTTGTGTCTGGAAAGAGCATCTGGCATGTACCCCTCCTTTCTGACTTGCTAAGAGTTTATTAATCATTTACATGAGAATAGAAGAAGCCATTCAAAAGAAGAAAATATGTAATGATCCTTTACTGCCACTTCTAATACTGGAAATATATAATGTATCATAGTGGGGACCCTCCTCCAGCAGGGTAAGGTTTATAAGCTTTATGAAATGACTACCTCCTAACTAAATTCCATCTGTTCCAAATACTCCAGGAAGCACTATATTGCACTAGATTTTGGCAAACTGTTATATGAGGTTCAGCCCCATATTAGCATTTTAATTGCTGGCTGATTGCTTTTATGTTGCAAAACTCAGCTCGCAACAGTATGTAAGCTGCAATTAGTTTTTACTGTGTGATTCATTAGTTCCTATAAAGCACGTCGTGCTGCAACATTTGGAAGGTAATTTGCTAGAAACATTAGCACTCATTCAAGAGTGGGGAGTGGCACTGGAAATGCAGCAGTCCCGCCTTTCACAAACACAGAGCCCACGTTTGCTGGCAGGTCGTTCTCTCTCAAACGAGATCGAGCTGACAGCTGCAGATAAAATTGTCTCACAGTGGCAGGTTTTCCATGTAAACAGCATCTTGGTCCTGCAGCCTGCTCCGTATGGGTTTGCATCTGCCTGGGATCTGAACGGAGCAGGTAGAATGGACAGAGGTGTGAGAGTTCCCTTTCTGGGAGTTCGGCTGCTGAGCTCAGCCTGGTTTGTGATATTCCTCTGGGGGAGTTTCTGACGTCTTTTTCATGCCTCAAGAATCTCACGCTTCTTTTGGAGATGCTGTCGTGTTCACATTGCTTGTGATGGGGAGGACGTGTGTGTTCAGGTTACATTAATCAGTTTTGCCTTGAGAAAGGGGGATAAATTAAGCACCATCTTTAAAACTCTGCTACGTCTATCATACTATATTCCTTTAGGCTAAAAAGCAGGTATTTTGACTGGGTTTAAAACCAGCCAAGACTTCTTAGTCCCATTCTGTTAAGAACAGTGGTTCATTTTGCCTTCTTCCATCTCTTTTGGAAATTGTTGTGTCTGGCAGAAAATTTCAACAAATAATGCATGAGGACATGATCAGTGAGTTTCCTACTGGTACAGGCATGGTGTGACAACTTTTTTGAGTATCCATGTCAGTCATGTTATTTTGTCTTCCCTGACTGGATGAAACTACCCTGGAAAGGTTATTCTGCATGTGGTTGCTGGCAGTCCAAATTCTAAATCCTGGCTGTGAATGGCCTGTCTGGGATGCACCACACCACGCATCACACTGCAGCACTCACTGCTAGCACCTTTCTGAAGGTGTAAATCTCAAAATGTAGCCTATGGTTTTAAGGAGGAATTTGAATTTTTCTTGACTGATGAATAAAAAATGGATGCAGAAAACAATAGTTAAAACATCTCCCCTCTGGGCAACATTGCATGGGATTTTCTAGGTTTCATTTCTTCTGTTTTCACAAACCCTCTGAAAATGTGAAGTCAAACTTCCAGGCTGTCAGAAGTTTTGCATTGGGAGCATTTGCCAAGTAAAGAACAACACTGCTTATTCCTGCAGAAATACACTTAAGTCAAATTAAACTGGTACATTTGTAATTATACAACAAATTAGGTAAAATATAATCTTCCAATACGTCAGCTCAGACTGGAACAGCTCACTCAATTTTCTAGCATATGCTTTACACCTGTAGGAGTCAAAAGCACCTGCAGCTGTTTAGTCTTCCCCGTTGGCTTTTTATAAGTGGCAGCTGCCTCCCAGCCTTGATTTTCATCTCTCGGTTTAAGCATCTTACTGCTCACACCAAGTTATAATGCAAAGCGTGGTCTGTGCTGGGACATTTGAGAAACATGCCCTAGTTGTCTGTTGATAACTCTGATTGTGGAATAAGAGTTTATCCATTTCTTTCAGCTCTAGCTGTACAATGTGTTCTCTGTTGTGCCAGGACAGAATGACTGCTGAGGGCATGAGCGCAGAGGTCAGCTGCCAGGTAAGGTGGGTCGCTCCAAAGGTTTTATGTTACCTCTGAGTCAGAAGTACAGGATTTATGCCTCTTTTCATGTTTCTGCTGCCTGGAAAGTGAAAGCCATGGGAGGTATACTGGCAGCAGCAGAGGTAATGCCAAAGTGGGAAAGATGGGAATCTTTCTCCTGCTGCATTCTCCTGTTTTTATAGTTTAAAGCGCATGGAGCCCAACCAGCCAAAATCTTCCCTGAAGGCTTAGTTGGTAGTCACTGTTGGGCTGCTGTGCCAGCACTGCCTGTGAATAATTTCTGTTTGAATTTCTGTGGAGTGGGAGCAGGTGGAATTTCCCAAATAAGAGTCTGCCTTGCTCAGGTTAGAGGACTAAGTCCCACTGACAGGCACAAAGCAGCTGCTCTGACTGCAGTGAAACACAAGTGACTTGCCCGTGTGTATTTAAAGTCCTGCTCCAAATATAACAGTGCTTGAAAGGAATGGCCAGGGAAATCAGGAGCACCCTTTGCTCTGCTCTTCCACTGCTGGCCCACACACTGTGGGCAGTGCAGGGTAGGCAGTGTGTCTAGGGGAAGGGAAAATGATGGGCTGAGATTTGAATGGTGCAAATGCTTATTTGGTATCTGAGATGCAGCAAAGTGGGCACTGAGTCTATTGAACTCTACTGAGTCTGTCTAACTGCCCTGGATTTGGTCCTGTAGTGTTACCCAGACTCTCCTGGGAATGGTGATAATTCAGTACCCAGCAGAGGTGATCTCCAGGAGTGTGGCTAAGACTCTTGTGTATCATGAAAATACAACCATAAAAACATAACTCCTCCTCTTGCAGTTGAAATATTTTTCTTCAGCCCAGTTTAAACTGGTTAAAATGATAACCTAAGCTGGAAAAAAGTCCAAAAGTCTGTGTTACACTTGAGTAGGACTGTCTATGTGTTGTATGTATATAACTGTAAGTAACTGAGAATTACATAGGGCATTACAGTGACCAAATTTACTGCAGAGGCAAATCCTTAAGCCAGAACATCTTTGTTGGACAGCATGGCTGGAAAGAGTTTTTTCCACAGTCATTTTTTTCTTTATAAGGTATAAAGGAAAATGCTGATTTTTTTTTGATCTTTTATGCATTTATATTCAAGAAATAAGAAAGTAAATTAAGAATTTTCTCTAAATGCAAAATTATTGATTTCTTTTTTTATTTTTGCCCTTTCCCAAACATTTCTTTGGTGAGGAAGGGCAGGATGGGAGGGTTGTCAAAATCTTTTCCATCCCAGCACTTTCAGTGGGTGGTATTTAATTTCAGAGGATTCCTCCTTCTCTCTCTGCTGTTCAAGCTGACCTCAGAGACTCCCTTTGCCCCTGCAAAAAAAAAAGAGGAAAACTTTTGGAGATAAGGCATTTGCTTTGTGCCACCAATGGGTAAAAAGGGGAATAAAAACTAATGACAATATAGGTCTTGGTACATACTTAAAAAAAAAAAATATATGGCAGCCCAGTGCTGCTCAGATTACCAGCTTTCTTCTGTTATTCTTTTTTCTTTTACAAGCACAAGCTGTAGGTGGGGGACGTTTGAATGAAGTTGGCAGAGGCATTTTGTGTGAGACTGTGCTGCTTTTAACATACCCCACGTATCACTGGCAGTGTTAGCCAGCACTGCTTCTTTCGTGAGACTTTTGATGGTGATATAGTGGTTTGCTGAAAAGAGTCAGACATCCTGTGGAGAGACAGATTTTCTATTTCACTGTGTTTTATAGACTGTCTTTTGCAAATATGTCTTAGTCTGGTGGACAAATGAAAAAGTTGACTTCTTTGTGACTCTAATATTTAATCACATGGCGTTGTGAGGGGTGAGGGCAAGTGTTCCTAGCCCAGATTTACAAATGGAAAGTGGGTGTGCAATTCTGCATATGGGAGAAGAGTTGTTCCTTGTTTGGATGCCTGTGGGCTGGGGGAGAGGAGATTAAGGCAAGCCTGGAGTCAGGCTGGCATGGGTGCAGGAGAATGTGCTTGATGTCTGTTTTGCTCTGCAAGGCCATGCCACCTGCAAGGAGTGGAGACATCATCAGCATTGCAGCACAATGGAAAAATTCAGTGTAACAGACAGTCTGATGTTCACAGAGGCCAGCAGGAATCTCCCAGAGGAAATGGGAGCGAAGGAAATTGTACCTTTAAGGAGAATTTTTATGCAGGAGTGACAGATCAGAGATGGCATAAAGCAAATGTGTAAGAAACCCCCACATGCATCTGGCTTTGGAGTGAGACCAGCCCTTTTCTTTGAGATGCCACACAAGTGCCTAGCGATGACAAAAGCTGATTGTAAGATAAAAATATGGCAGTCACTTTCAACCCATCAAACTAGCTGACATCAATGCTGCAGCAGATCAGTCAATGGTTGATTTATTTATCCATGTATTTCTCTGGCCCAGCCCCTGTTTCTGGGAAAGGAAAACATTTGTGTGTTTGCATATTGTAGGAGTTGATTTGTCAGTGGAGCCGCTCAGGATGCTGGTTAAGTGAAAAATAATTTTGTGTGTTTTAGTAAATGCAATTCATCAGAAGCTGTGCAGATTAACTGGGTAGAGCTACATTGAGCACAATGGCATTTGCAGATAAAAAAATGATAAATTATGATATTAATCCTGCTCTATGATTCACTGGGAAGAACTTAGAAGCCAAGCATTTTCTTCAAAGAAATTATTCAATGAAGACTGAACTGTGACTATAAAACAATAAAACACCTCCTTTGCAATGGTTTTAAATATTGTTGTGCATAAAACCTAATTTATATGGTATTAAAGGCTTTTCTTTGGACTGCAAATCATCTTTGAAAAATGCATCTTGTAAATGGTTCATCAGCTGCATCTCAAATACTTTTATGATTATTAGTAAATGGAATTAGAGCACCTTGTAGTAGTTTTATTACATTTTGCACAGCTGTAATGGATTACTGAGAGGCTCTCAGTGCTGTAGCTCAGGCTGCATAGTAACTTCTAAGTCAATACACGTTTTTCATAGGCTCTTTGTTTTTTGGGAAGATACACTACTTTGCTCTGAAATGATCCATGCCTGATGCCAGCTGAAAGTGGGAGCAGTCAGATGGAGCTTCCCATGTCTGTTAAGAAAGCTCATGGTATGTGTAAATGTCTGGCCTTTGCCTCCTGTTTTTGTTTCTTTCTTTGTCTGGCAGGTGGAAGGAGATCTGCTGCACCCTAAGGAGGTGCGAGACAGGGAGGGGTTCACCTCAAGTAATGTTGGTGTTAATTGTGAGGTGTTCAGGGATCTCACTCCCCAAGCTCCCATGACACACTGTGGTTCTAAGGGAGTCACTCCAGACCAGTGTTGTTCTGGGATGGCATTTGGTGGCCATCTGTGATAACACACAGTGCCCAAAGCAGTGCTTGGCCCTGATGTTTACGGGGCTGGATGTAGCCCCCTCTCTGCAGCTGAACTAGTCAGTGTAGGCCAGGCTGGAGAGAAATAAGTACATTCAGGGCATGAGTTATTTCAAGTTAGGTGTTTAGCTTGTGTCTAGTTAGCCTGCAACATCAATATCTTCATGAGTACAGAGAGGTGGCTTGGATGGACACTTGAATTTGGTCAGATGAAACTCACGTGTTTAATCTAAACTACTTGTGTGGGCTTTTCCAACAGAAACAACAGAGAAACAGAGCGTGGTTCATCCTACCCTTATTGGAAACCTCCAGGTGGGATGGATTCGTAGAATCAGTAAGGCTAGAAAAGACCATTGCTAACCCAGCACCACCATGTTCACCACTAAACCATCTCCAGGTGTCACATTCATGCATTTTATGAACACTTCCAGTGATGATGATTCCAGCACTTCCCTGGGCAGCCTGGTCAAATGCTTGGCAACCCTTGCAGTGGAGACATTTTTCCTAATATCCAATCCAAGCCTCCTCTGGTGCAATTTGAGGCCATTTTCTCTCCTCCTTGGCATCTACATGTGTTCTCCACTGACTGCAGGCAAATCCTGAGCGAGTTGTTTGGACAGCATAGCTTACCTGGCACCAGCTCAGGTCAAACAGGATAAATACTAGTTTTACAGACCCGTAAGAAGATTCCTGCTGCCTAAAGTTTACAAGTTTTATCCAACTGCATTCCATGTAGTAAAGAATACTAATTCCTCCAGAACTCGTGTATATTTGTCCTTAACTTGCCCTAGTTACTTCTTTGTGCCAAGATCCATCTAGAAACTGGTCTTGGCTTCTGATTTATAGAGGTATTTTAAAAATATAAGCCGTTATCCAAGTAATATAGTATCTTATCTCAGTAGTGCCTGGCCCAATAGCATTGGTGGAACAGTTCTCACTGCTCCCACATTTTTCCTTGTTCACGAGAGGACCCATGTGCTTGCTAGATGAGTGTTGAAGTAAAGCACCATCACATAAGTGCTTTGCTGAACAGAGATTGATTAAAATACATACTTTGGGGCCTTACTTAATTATGTGTTGGGGACTGCATAATTGGCACTGTACTGAAGGCATTTAATAGCTTTCTTCTGATAAATCTGTACAAGCACAGCAGTCCTGAACTGTAATTTAGCATGATAATGCCAGCTTCATCAAGGCCTGTGGAAAAAAGCAGAAAGACGTTTGGCTCTCTGCGTCCTTGTGAGGGGACTGGATTAGTGATTGCAGTCTCTGATCTGACAAAAAGCAGCTTCAGTGTATTTTTCCAGTGAAATAGCTTCTTATTTGAGCAGAATGAAGGAGGCCCTGCACAGCTGGCAGAGACTGAGCTTCCTAAGGTAGTAAGGGAGACTTTCAGCCTCTAGTCAGAGTCAGGCTGACAAACAGTGGCACAAGATAAATTCACTACAGGACTTGAAGGGATTATAATGCCCTCAATAAGTTTTAAATAGTAGTCCGGTGTCTGCTGGGAGACACTAAAGCTTGGTGTAGTAAAAGATATTAAACTATTTCTAAGCCCTCTGCTCTGTATTTCCAGGCTTAATAAAAAGCTACTACACTACCAGAAGCTTCACAACATGTGCATATTTGGTAAACATCTTTCGTTGAGAAAGAGTTGTGACTGTTTTCTTCTTCTCTTTGTTGCAATACAGAGAGAAAAAGACAAACTCTTGTGCAATCAGAGTGCACACTGCACACAAACAGAAAGAGGCGGAGAGACCCTCAAGGAAGGTGCAAGCTGTGATCTAAAGCCTGCACGGGTCACTCTCCAAAGCGAGTTCTGGCTGTGACTGCTGGCTTGTCACTCCCAGCTATGGACAGGGCTTACAAATTCTCTTCCTTGCCACTGCCTTTCTTCTAAGTCATCCTGCAGGGCAGCTCCCCTGTGTCTGTGCTGGTGGGATCATTGCTGCAAAAAGCCCAAACAAAGGCTTGTCAGATGTGTTGTGTTGGGAAGAAATGTGCTTTTCTTTGCAACTGAGAAGGCATTGAATTTTATGTTTGAGTTTTCCCGTGTGTTTCTGGAGCTCAGCGAGTGTTGTGTTGTGTAGTGCAGGGAAATAAGCCTGTGCAATATCGATACCCCTGTGTCCAGGGCATTCAAGGTGGGTGCAGGGTCCTCTCTACCTCCAGTACTCTGCAAGAAGGAGACAGGTGAAGCAAAAAGTCATGAGGTGTCTAAATTTGTTAAGAAAATTGGCATTTGACAAGAAAAGCTTTTGAACAGGCATCACAAAAGCATTAAACATTTGCTCTGAAGGGTAAGTTTCTACCTCTACCATGCAGTGCTTCACTGCTCATGGGAAGGGGGGGGCTCTGCTTGCCCTGAGGCCCAGCTATGGATATTTGTCATGGGGTTCATCCCACCAGCCCACATCCAGGGCCTTGTTAAAGAATGTTTTTTCTGCTGGGGAGAGCTGATATCTTCAGCAGATATTTCTTTACTGTTCATTTACCAGAAACGTTAAAAAAATCCAAGTTCTGTTCCCCTAAAGATTATAGAAGTATCCATTGGAGGATTTTACTACTAGCATTTTATTGTTCTGTAGCAGTGTTCCCACAATCTGGTCTCTTTCTTCACTCAAGCTTATAGAGAAAATATTTGACTTATTTTCAATAAATCTGAAGGCCAT
This sequence comes from Eulacestoma nigropectus, assembly GCA_013397775.1. NCBI lineage: Eukaryota > Metazoa > Chordata > Aves > Passeriformes > Eulacestoma > Eulacestoma nigropectus. Next base: position 514,355 of record VZTE01006244.1, on the reverse strand, counting down.
TAAGCAGTATTTGGTTTGTTTTTCTGGCTTCTCTAGTGCTATCCTAGTATTGGGTTTGTGCATTGGTAGGACCAGCTTGCATCAGAAGAGGTTGTACAGTTTTTCTTTGTTTATAAGCATGTTGCTGACATAAATATTTAATATCATTAAGTGGCTTCACTCTTCATGAGAGTGCTAAATATCATGTGAAACTGAAATAAATGTTACATCAGGGAACTCTAGGGAGCTGTAAGAAACATAGTCTTTAAAACAGGAGCAGAACTGTAATTCATGTTTTACCTGATTTTGTTTCCCATGAAATTATCTGGTTTTATAGTCTAAAAAGAATGACCTTGTCCAAAGGGGAGGCATATTTTTCTGAATTTTGTCTTACCTTAAATCAGGCCTTACTGTTCCTTGAGTAAGGTGAAACAGATGTTAGCACAGCCTAAAAGAAAAAATTTCTGACAGTCCCCTGAAGTTAAGCAAATAGCAAGCAATTGTTAAATGGAAGGTAGGAAATGGGAAATAGTTTCCAAGGGTGACTTCTTCAGGGGAAAAAACCCCAAAAAACAAACCCCTTTAACAATTTCAGGAGGTTTGAGAAGGGTGAAAGCTACAATCCAAAGAGCTGTAGGTGTCTTAAGAGTCCTTCTGTGACTCCTTCATAGCCAAGAGAAGCTCAGTAGTACCGACTCAATCACCATCAAAGAGTATCCACAACAAGACAGGGATTGTGTTTGTAAGGTCCTTCCATGGGGAGGAAAGGGATTTTGGGCTGACAGCTCAGCTCCAGCAAGTTCCATCTGTGGATAGGTGGGAAGTTTTTCGGCTCTTGAGAGAGTTCTTGTGTTCTTGAGAGAACAGGAGTTGCATGAAGGTGTGTAGGCAGGGTACAGGGATGTCTCCATGTCCTCCTCATCCCACAAAACTGCCCAGGTCCCAGCATCCTCCATTACTGCATCTCAGCAGGAGTGCACAAGATGAATGGCAGGCATCTAAATTTAATGAAGGGTGTACTGCAAACAAAGTACGAGGAATATTAATTTGTTGAGAGCTAAGGAGCTAATAGAGAATCACAAAACTTCTGGGAATAGACAGAGATGAGGATTAAAGAGTTGTGAATTATTAACTTATTGCCATGAGATATGAGAGGCACAGTGCAATTGATCCTCTCTACTGCTCCTTCCCTGTTACGTGTGACTTGCATTCACCTCAGATTACAGAATCTGCCATGAAAATTGAATTGCACTGCTAAGAGCCTTCCGAGGACAAAGAAAGAAACATTGAAGGATGCTCCCATCCCTTCAGATGCTGGTGCTCCACATATTCACTCAGCAGTTCAGATTTGCACCTCCTGCAGGTGGTGAAAAATCTCATTGTTCCTTTGGTCCCTGCATCTCCCTTGCAGAGTGTCCCCTCTGATACATTCCTGCAGAGACAAAAATTCAGTGTAAATGAGCATAGCTCCATCAGTCAAATGCACTCAGCTGTAGCCAGCCCATGTGAGACAGTCACATCTCTCACACAATCCTCTGGCTGTGTGTCCCCAGTTGTCCCCCAATGAAATTGTCCCTCTTCAAGTACCTGGATGATGCTTCTCTCTTGCCAGCCGGATGGGATGTTTTTTCCCAGCTATGCCATGAGAATGGAACAAGTGCTGTTGAACACTTTCATCCCTTGTCTTAGCTGCATGTATTTAGGGTACAAGAGAGCAACCACCCAGACCTGTCTCTTCCCTGCATCCCAGCTACCTGCTGTGCTTGTCTGAAGGTGAGTTAAATCCGTGAATGACATATGACCCTGTTATTGCCAGCTGAATTTTCAACTGTCAGTACATCCTGCTGTAGCCTGAACTGCTGCTTCTAGCCTGGCATTGAAATTCCCAGACAGACAGTGCAACCCAGCGCTCCCTTATGGGACATGAGTTTGAGCTTGCATGGCTTTGATTTTCCCCTGCCTCCTGCGCAGTACCTTCTCCTTCATGCTGCTGTTACCAAAAAAAGCAGAGTTACCAAAAAAAGAGAGGAATTGCATTTGCAGCAGATTTCAGGTGGAAACAGGCCATTGACAAATGCTGCTAGGTCTTACAGAACTTATTTGTGTTCTGCTCTGCTCAGCTGCGCTATCAGCTATCAGTTGTTTCCGGCTTCATTATTATCAGGCTGCTACAGACACCTTAGCATGAGGGGCAACGTAAATTAAACACAAAGAGGTGTACCCAATAATTCATTGCCTTTCTCACTTCTAATTCGGCATTGAGAGAATATCACTTTCTAATACAACATTTGGTGCCTGGCCAAACACTAAATTTAGGTATTTGTTGTCCCCTGTTTACCATTTGCATGAGGAGATAAATATTGGTCATTGAGTCACTGTTATTACCTTAGAAATAGCTCAGCTGCCCTAAAAGCTTACCCCTTAATGGAAATGGGCAAAAGGTGTGTCAAGTACAGAAAGCAAAGCAGCTACCAGAGGGGTTGCCATGCCCTTTCCTTGCATACAACTTGGTTAATTCTTATTGTTTAATGCCTGGAGGAAAATGTTGCAGACCACTTCTGGGTAAATATTGTAGGGCGTGACTTAATTTTTAATACTGGAGGCTATGACACTGCATTTATTATCATTTTCTTAGCTATTGCAATTTGTTTTTCCTGACAGGCACAGATCCCAAGGTAGTTTATCTCACAAGGACATTGATAATGAGGAAGTGCCTTCTTTGGACTAGGAACTCTTTGTGGGAAGATGAACAAAAGAGCTTCTCCTTAGCACTGTTCCCTTCCCTCACTGACTCTGGTAAGCAAAGAGCAAGGGTGGATCATAGCTTGTGCACAAGAGGTTGTCTGCAACGTTCCAGGGAACTGTGTGGGCAATGAGAGCCTGTGGCTATGGGTAAAACACAGCCAGTGCATGGGGGTTTGACAGGAGAGACAGGAATATTTGTATTTGGTGCTGCATTCTGAACATCTTCATGCGCAAATACAGATGTCCCCAGCCAATGCTTTGTGACTGACATTGCAGTATTCAATGAGTAAATCACAGATTGGCCCTAGAAGTCAACACAGCTGTGACTGAGGTTCATGGTGAGCAGCCACTGCCTGTGGCTGAATCACATTTGCTCACTTATATCTTGTATTCCTGCATCCTTATGCACATCCCAAGGGCACACCTCGTACTCCTGCATCCTTTTGTACTTTTCCAACTCCTCTTCCACACAGCACACCCACGCCTTGGAAAGGACTCCTGTACCCCATCGCAAGGGCTGTGTTTTGGTAGTCTTTTTGGTTTTCCTTCAACATTTTTGCCTGCTTCTGTGCCTCACAGTAGCAGCCAGACGTGCATTCCTCCAGCAAACAACATGTCACTTCCCTCAGCACCCCTATTCACAAGATAAACCTCCTGAATTCCTGATCAAAGCTTTGGGTTTGGTTTTTTTTCCTCTCTCTCTCTCCAGTTTTTCCTTCTCATAAGGATTATCTTTGCTCTGTGTTTTGCAAAGCCACAGACAAGGAAGGTTGGTTTGACAGTGGCTCTGGGTGCTTCTGCATGTGGGTGAGCCACAAGCAGTCCCTCCTGGGGCCAGAGTAGGTGTCACAGCCACGAGCTGGTGTAAAGGCACAGCTGAGGCTGTGGCTGTATCCCTGCCATTTCTTTTCCTTGCTGCTAATGTGCAGGAACTCTGCTAGGAGGATGATATAGCTTTCATATGGGGGCTCAGTTTTGCAACGGTTTGTGCTGCTCAGAGCTGTTCAGAAGCTGCAAAGTGAATTTTGTTTGCAAACCATGTGAGCCTCTTGCTTGTTTTTCTGGCAGGTGCAGGGAAGACACGGGCCACTTGTTTGCTTCCTCGTTTCTATGCGAGAGCATGGTGACATCTGCTCTACTTGACATTGTCTGCGCTGTGTGCAGGATGCTGAAACATGGATTTTATGACTGCTGCCTCTCTGGGAACTCCAAGAAAATTAGATATTTGTCTCATGAGGTTCATCTGGTGGGGAAAAATATTTAAATAATTGCACGAGGCTGCAGTGATGTCGTTCTTATCCCTTAAAATGAGAAAGCAGATTGCTTTGCTTTTGTGCCTGGATTTTGTCTCGTACCCAGGCTGATGGTTAGCACTGACAAAAAGAGGACAGGCTCATTTCCACAGAGCTCTGGGCAGCGTTTATACCACTGCATGTGTACCAGTCTGAACACCCAATAAAAGCGCTAGATGGAGATACTTAAATTTATATGAGCACCATGGACCTCTGGCTATGGCTCTTCTGCCCACACCTGTGCTGCTCCCCACAGGCCTGGTAATTATTTGCCTGAATTTGACAAGAATTGGCCATGTTTGTGTTAGGAAAGACCACTCAGAGGAGCTGATGCTGAGTACCCCCTTTAGCCTCATTCTCTGATAGATTTTATTTCAAACCAAACTTAACCTGGTGCCCTGGAGTGAGTTTTTCCACTTTATAAGTAGCTTGAAGCTGCTCAAAGGCTCAGCCCTTGGTTTGTAACCCTACAACCCATTTGGGAGTGGGATTTGTACTGCTTTTGGTGAACACCTGGGGAAGAGCTTCTGTTGTAGTTTCCTCCAGAGAAGGTTTATTTCACACATGCCAAAGCTGTGCTGCAGACCAAAACAATGGGATTCACTTCAGAGCCTCCTTGCTTCTTTTAACCAAAAAAAATATCCTAATGTAGACCCAACCGTCATGAGTTAGACATGGCTGGGAGTTTTTGCACACTGTGCCCTGTCCATGCTAACTAGAACAAATCCACCTGCTCCCACCTTGCCTGTTGTTTGGCTGCGAATGGGAAAAAGTAAACTGAGAATGCTGTGGCACTTAGGAATTGTGCTGGAGGTGAGTTGTAAATGCTTTGTGACTGGGCTGCGTGAGCCATGGTCTTGAGCTGACTCAACTTGAAGATGTAGGGGATGGGCAGCCAAGTCTGGGATCTGGCCCAAGTACCAGGACAGAAAATACAACACCAAAATCTCCACTAGAAACTGCTGAACCACGTGAGAACCTGTATTTCTGGGCAGATCTTATGATATTTCTCTCTCTTTCTTCCCTCTCCCATCCCCCTTTTAATTCATAGTGGTTTAAGCTTTCTTTTAAAGTTCGACATTATCCTAAGAGAATGCTTTGAATGAACATCATTTTCCAGTAGAAGGCCTTTATTAAACATTTTTGATTGTTGAATTTTAGAAGATTTCCTCTTGGCATGGTGATTCAGGCTTTAAGAAGGAAATTTCTTATGAAAGGGCTCAGTGGTTGGTTATAAAAAAATGCAAACAGATGTGGTTAGCAATAAAATTGCACCATGATGTCTTTTAATTCCATATTAATATGTAATTGAGTAATAAAATAGTAGCCTAATGTTTTGCATGCTGTAGTTTTACATACCCGTAATTTATCCTGTAATGTTACCTGGCTTTCTTAATCTCATCACAGTATAAAATTGGAATTTCATTATTGGAATTAAATTCTCTTTCTGCTACACTTTATATCTGAGCCTGCCAGGCAGCACTGAAAACCTTCAGGACAATTTACTAGAAGCTAAAATTGCTGTTTTTCTTTCAACATAAGACACAAATTAGACAAAACTGCCTCTTCCAGTAATGTGGATAATACACAGAAGCTGAGCTCTATTGAAAAAAAAAAGGGTTTTATTTATAATTAAGAGTAGGATAACCACTAAGCCTATAAAGCCATCATCCAGAGTTGATAGTGGGATTTTTATGCCACAGATATTCTGTGTTTTTTAGGAATCTGTAATCATTCAAAAGCCGTACAAAGCTCTGGAAGCTCTCTAGGAGAATTGCTTACCAACTTATTTTGAATGCATCTGAAACAGATTTAATTTACAGTGATCTTTTGGCAGAGCTTCTCTATAGATTCAGTTCCCTCCGGCTTGCTCTTCTATCTAAAAGTATCTTATAGAACAATCTTCCTGGCTTTAATGATACCCAAAATAAATATATAATTATGCTTGTTCCTGTAAGTCACTACCATTTCCATAGGATGAAACAATACGCATGTGATTTGTTTGAATTTGATGTTAACACAGTCACTGTTGCAGCTCCAAGTGCTCTGCAGACAGAATGCTTTTGACTGCAGCAAGAAAATTAAATTAAGCCCACAAAATAGAGACCTTTAGATAATTCCAAAGCTCTTTTGTTATCTCTAAGCTGGGCTTTTTTAGAGATGCCTCAGTGAGGCACAGGGTTTCTGAACTGTAGGTTTTACTCATTTTCAACAGCACATTAAGAAAAAACCACAGAGCAAATGAAAAATGGATACTTAATTTGTGGATCTAGCAAACCATAAATATTGCATTTAAAAGCAGAGGTAGATTAGAGTTTTTGCAGGAGCTGCTGTTATCTGAAAAGTTTTACTGGAAAATGAAGTTTTCTTTTGAAAATGCTCCTTCAGCAAAGCTGTGTTGCCAGAGGCAAAGGCTTTGGGAAGCACTGTGGGCTCTGTGTGCAGCACCATGGGATGGATCCTGGTCTGATGTGTCCTCCAAAATGTTACCTGTGACCTTTGGGGCCTCACTGGCTTTTTGCCAACAGATCACAATGGACATGATCCTGAGAAAAAATTTTAGACAATCTCCCAGGAAAACAGCATTTCCCTTGGTAAATCAAGTGTGTTTTATCTCAAATGTATATTTCTGCTGCTTTGAAATATACTGCCAGTCACCACAAGCCTCAATTTACTGGTGAAAATGCTGCATGTTATCAGTTTTTATATATTTCAGTACATTTTGTTTTCATAAACCTAATCATAAAAATCCATACCTGTTCCGCTGACAATTTTAATAGAAGTTTAGCCTTAGCAGAATCCATATTCAGCAAGATGCTGCATCTGCCCAAATCCTTTCACAGAGGAAAATATTCTTTCTGTGGCTGCGTAAGAGATAGGAAAGGATGTAATAAATTCCACATGTTTTAAAAAACTTGCAGGAAACTGATGTTGAAGGTTCTGGAATATTGTGTGTGCTCATTGTACTGAGCTGGTAGGTAAAAGGTATTTCTAAAAAATATGTTCAGATCCAACCTTGTATTAAAATTTGGCCTCTCAGTGTTTGGGACCTTAAAAGTCAACTTTTTTTTTTCTTCCCAGAGAAAAAGACTGATTCAGGGTAAGTTTATCTTATTTGTTATGAAATCAGGTGTTCATGAGCCAACTCATGCTACAGAATGAAATTAGTTTTGAGATTTTTTTTTTCCCCTGAGATGTTTTTAGATAAGTTACACATCTGACTAAAGAATTTATTCTGTGATTTGGATTTGGGGTTTTTTTGGTTATAATTTGCTTTTAACTGAATCCTTTGTGTCACAGACTTGAGCACATCCCAGATGAGACTATTCTACTTCTAAGACAGCACCTTGAAATTTTTAGCATGGAATTTTAGCACATAATTACTATTCAGTCAAAAGTGTCTTTCCACTATCTTCATCTTCACCACTGTGAAGAAAATGTAACCCTCACCTTGTCTCTATAGAAAGAGGTAATTTTTGGAAAATATTTGAGATCCTTTTCATATACATGTAATTATCTGTGTGGGTGTGCCTGAATATTTTGCTGTGCTGAAGGCTGACAAATGGATTTCCTGTAATTTTGAAATTCTTCTGGCACATGACAAGTGACTGAAAACTGAAGTTATGTAAACTTCCAGATCAAAGGATGCTTTTCTCAGGGTGCTCTGCTGTGTCACACTGTACGAGAATGAAGCACCTGACTGGAAGCAAATATTTATTCTTGTTTTCCTTTGAACATTAGACACGTTAAAAATAGCAGCCCAAAATGAGGTTGTATTCTTGAAGTCTCAGCCATTTATTTGACTGCAGTAACCTTTTTACACCTGCAGCTATCCTAAATGAAGTTTCACTGCTGCCTGGCAGATCACCAGGCAATGGATTGTTTCCTTTTGAAGCACAAAGAAACAAGCAGTTTTGGGAGACATTTTTGTGTATCCGTGATTTCAAGGATTAGTGGCAGTGGAGAAAAACAAGCTCTTTTCAGCCATTTCATGTATGGGTTTTTTTTTTTTGGTTGGAAATGGTTTATATAAATGTGTAAGGTATATGGGGGAAGAGCTGATAGATTCTGGCAAAAAACTGTGAAGATGGATCCTGTTACCTTTAAGTTCTCTTCTCCAAGGTTCACACTCCACCTTTGCAGTTGCTCTTGGGGTATTCATATGAGTGACAGTGGATAATGCTAAAGAACACTTCCATCCCTTCTGTAGCCTTGTCATTTCCTATCTCCTCGAAGGACCTTGGCAACAAAGTGTTTCAACTGTTTTGCTGTCAAAACCTGTGGAAATTTTTAACATCTACCCCATTTGCATGTTGCCTTTTGATGATCCACCATGAGCAACCGAGAAACTCTGCCTGCTTAAACTGCAATAAGCCTCAAGGCAATTATTGCTTCCCTCAGTGATCCATGGAAAATCATATCTCTGCTCATTTAAGAAAATGCAAAGCTGTTCCTTCTTTCAGGGCTTATGTCTTGCCTTTCTGATGGCATGGTAACACCTCTGGTGTTGGTCATAAGCCCTTTAAGGCTCTAAAGCAACCAACTGTAAATACATAAATAATCCACTGATTTGACTTCATCTGCCTGTGCTCCCTCTGTGTCGGCTTAGAGCTTCCCAGGCACACTGGGATTGGTGCTCACCACGGGCAGCCAGTCCACAGCTGAAATAATTTTTGGAAAGTAAAAGACCGTGTGCATATGGTAATATCTGTGCACTAATCTTCTTTCCTGGCCAGGCTGAGGCTACTCTAAGAAATTGTCTCGCAGTTGCTTCTTTTTTTTTTTTTAATGTGTCAGTAGTGGCTGAAATTTCATGAGTTTGAAGTTTCTAGTGAAGTTTATGATCCATTGTTCTTTGAAGTGTTGCGTGAATGAATGATTTTGCCTGGAATCTAAAATGGTGAAGTTGATATTGAGGACTAAAGTGTCTTAGAGGTATACTTCAGTCTTCCCTGAAGTCCAACTTTCTATATGTGTGATAAAATTGCCAGATGAGTAACTCCTTCCTGATAGTCACCGATGCTGTATCCTGTGGTGTTTATACATCTGATATTTTTAGTTTTATTTGAAAAGTATCAGTAAACTTGTTTTGCTGCCTACAATGTATTTAATAATTTTAGATCACATGCAGGTGTCATCTGAAGAGGTGGGCACTGAAGAAGGAATCAGTATTGTTCCCTTCCTGGCAAGGCACAATTGCTACTTCAAGAATGTTAACTGCAAATTGAATGTCAGCAATGGATGCAATCTGATGGGATATTCTCCTGAGCTTCCCAGGTCCACAGATGTTTCCATTTCCTGATACCTCCAAAGGTTTGTTAAGACGGGAATGCTAGGTGAAAAATTTTCAGAACTAATGAAGTGTTTTTTTGCTAAAAACACTTTTGAATGTAATAAAAAAACCTGGGCATTAGGATTCTAATGAGGGAAACTTTTTGGGAACTGAGATGAGCTGCAAGTTGATCGTCAGCAGGTGAGCTGCAGTACTTCTCTCAGAAATAAAATGTGTACTTGTAAAGACAAGCACTAACGGAGCGTTGGGTAAGTGCAATACATTAGATGAGGATGGACAAGTGGAAAATAACTTGGTGAAGATGATGGGTGGAAAGATTCCTACTGTTAACCTGTATAAATACTGCAGAAATTTTGTGTCCCAGCAGTTATTAAAATTGTACATTAAAGCAAGAAGAATAAAACCAGAATACTGTTAACATCAGCAAGATATACACTGCAACAGAAAATGTTGCATTTATCAGAAATGGGCCTTTTGCCAATATCTTCCTCACTCCAGATTTCCCAAAAGGACGAGTTGAAGCTTCACAGGTGAGAAATGACATCTAAGTACAAGAGATGGTCTTCTTGCTTTGGAACATATCATAATCATATCTTCTTCTGCTAAATTATCAAGAGAGACAAACAAATGTAGTTCATCAACCAGACCAGAAGTACTAATAAATTATTTGATTGATACCATATGTAAGTGCAGGTGGAAAAAAAAAAATCTACTGAAAGAACATTCTGCTTTTATTTGCTCTGGTCGCTAGTATGGATTTTCTAAAAACAGTGGTGCCATCATTCTCATAGTAAATTAATGAATTAACTATACAGTTCTGCAGGATTTAGCCATTGAAACTCAGGATTTGTTTCATAACAAGATGTTGTGTTTACAAGAAACACTAATCTTGTGTGTTTGCTACGCCAGCTTTGAGAAAAACGAGAAGAACAGAGAGCTGAGTGAGTGTGGGTGTTTATTTTACACTGAGCTGGAGAAGTCTGTTGGTTGATTTCTTCACCTGGCTGTTAATACTAGAAAGAGTAAACAGGGAAAAGTCAACATCACAGCACTGTATCTGCAGAACAACATTTAGAGAAATATTTCTGGATTTCTGCTTTACAGATACCAGAGAAGATTGCAAAAGCTGAGAGGGAGCAAAGAAGGATCTGCATGCTCACATACTTTATCCTCTTTGTTAGTTATAGGTCTGTCCCACTTATAGAACAAGTGTGGCTGAAACAAGAAGTGCTGTTAACAAAACATTAGCAGAATGGAATGTTTCTGATCATTAGAGCTCCACGAAGACACAGAAAGTCATAGAATTAAATGTAGTGTTCAGATTTTACAAGGAAATGTCAATTAGAGATGCTGAGAAATGAAAGCGGGGATAAACACAAACATTTATTTCAAGAACACAGCTGCAGGTTACAAATCTCAACAGCAAGTCAAGCCTTGCCATGTTCTAGCTAGGAAAATGAGGGGAAAATGGTTGGAAAGATGTGGCGTGCACCTCACCTATGGTACTTGCGAGCCCTTCTGATTCCAGTTAAATGGGAGCACTTCTGCCTTGTGGCCTGAGGACTTGGGCTCCAGTGGTTTTCTCTGTGTGGTGTTAACATCTGGTCATGGATACAGGACAGTCAGGCAGTGCTGGAGAAACAGGGAGTCTCAGGCTCTCTGCCTTGTGTTCACCCGTGGTAGTCACTGCCTGGTGTAGTAAAAGTAGGGAGGGACTTGGACATGATTTATTCACGTTAAAGAATTCACATTCTTTTTTTGAAACAGCTGCATGGAAAACTCTGGTTTTCCTGCTTGGCTTTTCAGGGGACTTTGATAAATGGGACTTTAGTATAGATTTTGCTGGTGAGAGAGAGCTGGTAAACGGAAAAACTTTTGCAATACCAGTGTCAGTGAATACCTTTACCAACCCTCCTGTGCCAAACGGGGTGAATGTGGAACTGATCACCCTGTTCCTGCCCATGGGATGTGCAGACCCAGGCTGTTCCTGACTGGGGGAACGCAGTGGTGGGCATGACAGCAACAAGATGCCAATGGAAATTGCTTGGGTAGGTCATCATAGCAGGGTGCAAAGCTGCCTTGGAGACTGTGAAATGCATCTCTCTCCATTTTGGGCAAATCACTGGATGCAGGTGCACTGGCGAAGCACCTGGGGGTGCAGTGATGCACAGGTATTACCAGTCAAAAGGCTGATGCTGAAGAGGTAAAGAGCTCCTTAAATTACTTCAATGAATAAGGTAAGACAAGAAGGAGGAAAACAATTTCCATAGTGTTTGAAGTATTTATGAAGTGTCTTACAAGTGCCTTACCGTATCTCTGGTAGTCTTTTATCAGAAGAAAATAGTGGGTTATGCCACTTACAAAAAAGGAGTGTATTATATATTTTTAGTTCTTTGTATTAAGCCCCTCCTTTTGAGTAATAAGCAGTAAGTTTCAAGATCAAAACTAAATTTATTGAAAGATTAAAGGTTATCACTGTTCAAATCACCATACTTGTTCTGAGCTATACTTTTGGGAAGGATATCTTACCTAAATCATATTTGTGCCCACAGAAAAATTCAAAGAGCATTCTCCGAATTGGCCTGAACATGTAAAGTCATAGCAACAACTAAGTTTTCTGAAGTGGGTTCGCTGGTGACCACCAGAGTTTTCTTTCTATTGCATGGCATTTCCTTACTTGAATGCAGGAGTATTTACTGGGAGCAAATCACATTTTCAGAAGCCTTAAGAGGGAAGCCAAACCCTTATTTTTTAGTTTATGCTGTCAATTCAATGAGGGTTTATCCAATTCTACAGAATTGGACAATCTTGCAGAGAAAGAGCTTCCCCCTTTTTTCTTCCCCTTACCTTCTGTTGGAACACTGGGTGTGTAAATTTACACACCATTTACACATTTACAGTTTGTAAACCTGTTGGGAATGCTAGGAAAGAATTTCTGCTTTTTTAAAAATGTGTGTGTGTGTGTTTTAAGCATTTCTGGAGTTCAGAGCAAACTCCCAGACTTTGAGGTTTATTCCTGTCTTACTGAAGTCAGTGGGTGTTGTGCTATTGATTCCCACAGAGGGAAGGATGAATTGTCCAGAACACAGCTCTGGGTCTGCCCCTTTGCTGTTTTCCCAGTACTGGCAGAGGGGTGATGTGGATGAGAGCAGAGTGGGTGATTTGAAAGCACCAGCTGAGACACTGATTTTAGTTTTAGGTCAAAAATGACTGGGGTCCAGGTACCTAATGAGAAATCCTTATATGATGCCAGGCACTTAGCTGGGGTTTACCTGACCATCCTCACTGAGGAAAAATGCAGTGCACTTCATGAAGTGTATTCTCTGGGTAACTCCTGCTGAGTTAAATGGGACTAAAGCAAATAATTTAAGTTTCTCTTTGTAGCTTTTTTTTTTTACCTTGACCAATGTATTTGGTGGCTACAAAAATTACTTTTTTTTAGCATGGTGTGCTAGCAGGTCCAACAAGCTTCCATCTCCTTGCACTTCTTCTGATAGCAGATTTTCCCCAGAGTACTTCAGATGTGTGTGAGGAAAGCCTCTTTAATCTGGCAAGAGTAAACACCTGCAAAAGTATTTTAATTATTTTAAGATGAGTTGTTTTAAAGGCTTTCTTCCAGTCTCCTTAGGGTTTCTGTTTAGTTCTTATCATTGAGAGAATGATGTTCTTTTAACTTTAGCTAGAGAACAGAAAGTTTAGGACAGGAATAATGAACTTTTTGTTTATTTATAGTTTATTTTTTAAGCTTAAATATTACTGTAGTGGATACTTTCCATGGCACTAATAATAACAACGAAAGATCAGCCATAGAGCATAGAATTTTGTGATTTAATGAATAATGTATTAAATGCGACTACATTTTCTTTTAGTCCGAGTCAAGTTTAAATTACATGTGACATTCAGATCAATGAGAGGATTTTGGATTAAATGTCTCATTATCCTCTAATGGAACAATAAATACTAATGTAGGTGTTCCTAGGTAGTAACTCTTTTTGGAATATGGTCTGACTGTAGAATGCATTAGTTCATAAAAACATTTAATGTGTTTCTATGTTAACACCAACAGAAACAAAGGTGGAACAATCCACAGCTGATCCTGAGGCCTGTGTTAATCCTGGGTTTAGCCTGATGTTAACCCAATCCTCATTTGCTGAATGAGATGGAAGGAATTGAGCTCTTGTCAATCCAGTTAAACCCCTTAGGTATGAAGGGTTTTGTCTGTGAGCATTGTGTCCTGACAACTTTAGTCAACTAAAAAGAACATGTTGGAAACCTTGTTTGTTACAGGCAAGCACAAGACTGTCCCCTGAGTGTGTGCAGCCTCTGCTGGAGCCTGTTAAATCACACTGAGCCAATGGCCAGTGTCACATCCGCCCAAACCTGGCTCAGTTCATATGCTCAGACCTTTGCTTCCCTTGTACATTAAATATGGCTAGCCTGGTTTAAGCTCTTGTCACAGTTTGATTAATGAGTATATAAAACTCAGATCTTGTGAGGCAGCAAGGAGTGATAGCAAGAATGAGTGAGTTTCTGTCAAAATGTGTAAAGCAGAGCTAAAGAAAGTTTCTACCTGACTGAAGCCTTAAATGTTTAAAGAAACATACACACATCTTCTGTTAATAATCAGTGGGGAAAGCCTCAATTCCAGCTGCATGCATGGATTCAAAATGATTTCTCTTCATAAATTAAGGGTTTGGCTTTGCTGAATTGATTCCAAATATACCAGGGTGAAAAACAGCCTCTTGCCTAATGAAGTTGTGAAAATGGCTGAAGAAAATTGTCACTGGGATTTTGTTTAAAGAAGTGGAAGAAGAGTTTGACTGAAAAGCTAAGTACACATGAAGTTATGTAATTAGGAGAAGATGAGTTAATATTGTTTATCTTTTCTTTCATTTGGATTACTTGTAGCTGGGGAAAAAGGTGAAATTTTATGTTTTTTGAGAAAAGTGTTATGTACCAATTGAAACTTTTGTTTCCACAGAAATGATTATTTTTCATTGGAACTGGCATTTTTGACTGTCTGCTCTGGCTGTCAGTTTATGCTGCAGCTCTGTATCTTTGCCCTCAGCGCAGGTTTGGTGGTCTGGTGGTCCTGTCTCCTCACTCAGTAGCTGTGAGTGTGTCAACACTGACTTAATCCACTGTTGCTGAATCGATGGCCATCTTAATCCCCTTTGTGCTCAAATTGAGGCCAATGGATTCTGAAATGAACAAATCAATAGGCAATTGAAGTCTTGGAGGAGATGAAAAATGAAACTGGACTTGAGAAATAGCGTTACAAGATATACATAAATACGATGGTGAAAATGGCCTTAGGCAAAGCAGCTTCAAACAATTTGCTACACCTTTACCAAAGAACTGCTTGCATGTTTGCTACATCAAGCAGAATTTGCTGATGGTTTTGCACCCTTTCTTAGACAGGTCACAGTCTCTGCCAGTTTTTCTGTCCTTGTTTTCTCAGTTTGATGTGTTTTAGTAGGTTTTTTTTCAATAATTTACCTGTTATTCTGAGACTACACATTGTTCTGAGCCTGCCAACATCTCCTCCCATCTCACAACTTTCTCTTTTTATCTTTCTCTTGCTTCTGGCATCCTTCTACCTTTTGTGCAGTACTCCACAGTTTTTGAATCATTTTCTTGCGTGCTAATTGCCATTCTTACCCTTCTTAAAATCTCATATATATTGTAGGGCTGTAATAAAAATCCCTTAAAGGTTTTAACCAACCATTTTAAGATTGGTTGATGCCTCTTGTGTTGACCACAGCAGCCTCTGGATGAGTCTTAGTTGCTTTCTCTGAATATTATAATTCATTAATCTTGAAGATCTTGCTGGTGAATATCCTTCTTGTGTTCTAGCCTGAAAAATCTAAATATTAGAAAAACTGGCTCATGAATTGGTGTGAGTTAGCTCTCTAGTGCTGAGCCCACAAGCCTTAAGAAGAGCTGCAGAAGTGAGATCCAAGCAGGTCTAAAAATACAGCAGTGTGCTCTGTGACTGAGGAAACTGAAATCTTGGTTTCCTGTGGCTTTATATTGTGTGGCTGGATTATCTTCCATCAAATTAAGTGCAGGTTCTGACTCAAACTTTTCCTGAATTTCTAACAGCCTTTGTACCAGTCTGTACTCAGGGGGATTCTCTGATGTCTGGCTCCATAATTAAAGTAATGCTGAACTAATTTAAGTTTCTCTCCTCTGCACTGGAACCTCTTTTCACAAAACTTTCGAGGTCTAAATGCTTTTAAGCCTTCAGTTTCTCTCTTCAAATTTTCACTGGATCTGGCTGAGTGATTCTGATGTTAGGAAGATGCACAAAGGCAGTGGGATTGCCCAACCCCTTTTTGTCTCAAATCAGCCGTATAAAAATGGTTGGAGCAGGACTCATGGTGCAAATATTTTGAAAATTGATGGAGATTTCTTAGCTATGGGAGTGGAAGGAGGATTGCCTATAAAAATCTCTGCTTGTCTTTTGGTGTAAAGAGTCAGTAACTCTCAAGAGATACTTTCTGATGGGCATGCCTTGGAAATCACATTTGTGTGTCAGAAGGTGTAGAGAACAAGGCTTATTCTTGTTTTACATATAAATGTTAAGACAGTTTCATTCTAAGCAAACAATGGGAAATAAAACTTTGTAGCAAACTTAAAATATATTTACCATTGTGACAGAGACTTATTTTTTAATTCCTAAAGAATTATTCCTCATAGAATTAGAAAGCATGGCCAATTTGTTTATAAATGATGCAAAAAGCAAGAATGTAATTTTGGAAATTATTGGAGAGAAATCCAGGATTTCAGGCAGCCAGAGAGCACTTGTACACTTGATTTGAAAGAGATTCTGCTTATGTGTGTACAGTTCACACCTGGCTTTCATAGTTGCTGGACAGCACAGAGGGGCCTTCTCACTTTGATTTAGGAACTTGTTCTGAATGGAGAGATCACAAAAGGGGTTTGGCAGAGTTTGGGTACTGGCAGAGAGTGGGAAGGAGTGGGTTACTCTTGTGTGTAGATAGGAAATAAAATACTCATGTCTGCCCATCTAAGAATGCTGACTGTGGAAATAGTTTTACACTCTCTGATGAACCCAGGTGATGGTGCAAAGTTAAATTTGTCCCATTCCTGTGTACTGGATTTGAACGGGCTTTGAAGCAGGCAATACCTTCCTGTGTTGAAAACCCAGCTGATGGCTGATGCCTGTCTGCCTTGTAGGAATGCCAAGAGATAAAAGCAAAGACATGGTGGTTGCTGTGAGGAACCACTTGGAGACCAACTTCTGAGATGCTTTCTGAACAGAGCATTATTTTCCTCTCCAGAAACAGAGAGAAAGAGTCCCTGTAAATGTGTTTTGGGATTTGAGCAAACCTGTGTTGCATTAAGTCTCCCTGAATGAATGTTATTTTCCCCAGACACTGCATTTTAGAAAGATTTTTTTAATTGGAAGGGGTGGCCTCAGCCTTTTAGTAATTTGTAAGCACCCTATAGTGATTTGTTTTTCTCTCCTAAAAATTTGCTTTTATTTTTTGCTGGAATTTGTTTCACTTTGACATTGGAGCTTGTTATGCCTTTGTCTGCTGACCTAAAGATCCTGTTAAGTCAGAAAAATCTTTCTTAGAGTAGGTATTTATAGACTAATTCATCACTTAAGCCAAACTGAATGTTTTTAAAACTCTTGGTGGAAAGTTGATTTTACAGACCTTGAATAATTTTTTCTTTATCCTTTGTGACCCCTTTGTTGACCTCTACACTCAGAGAATGATGACAAAAGTGTAATGGACTGATCTCCAGTCATGGTGCCTCCATGGTCTCAAAAACAGGCAGTTGTGTATTCCCATGGGATATTTCTATTTTTAGATTTCACAGTTCTACAGCCATCCCAGATGGAGTGTTATTAACCTGAGTTATAGAGAGAGGTATATTTATTTTTTGGACTTAATAATACAATGCTTTTCTTCTCAATTTTCACTGGAACTTTAAGGTAAACGATAGCATTTTTCTTTTCATACTCTCCTCTAGCCTGTTTATCTGAAAATTCCACAGAAATTAACTTTTTAAAGTGAGCAATGCATGTTTAGAGATAGAAAAATATCCCAAAAGGATTTGTTTTCCACTCTTTGTTGTACCCCAGCCACATCCTGAAAGCCAATGAAGCAGCAGTCTTGGATTCAGAAGAAGTCAGGAGACAACTATTCGTTATTCCTCATTATTTCATTGTGTGTTCCTTATTCTGGTATTATCAGTCAGCAGAGTTAAAACAATTTTTTAGTTTTCCCTTTTTTCAAAGCACTCCAGCCCAACACACTCCAAGGAAAGGATCTCAGTAACAGAGTTCAGGGAGCTGTCAAGTTTTTACTCTCTGGGCAATAAGCAAATGTATTTTCTCATTATTTCTCTTTGTTGTTAGTACATTAATCTGAAACCAGAAAGAAAAGACCAACAAGTACTAAGAGTGATAAGGGATTTGCTGATGTTTCGTGAAGGCAGCTAGATTGCTGCAATACAGCTGGGAAATAGGGAACAGTAAAGTCTACCCTAAGTTCTATTTTACGATAATGACTCATAAAATATCAGTTCTTTGCTTTAAGACATTGTGGCTGTGTAGTAACTATGCATTTCAGGACAAAGTATCTCTAAGTTGGATGCTAAGACTAACTTATCAAATTGAGAGGAAATGAGGGAAAGAGATTTTTTTTTTAAGCTCAAATGTGATTTTTCTGGCCCCAGATTTTCAAGTAAAAATCGAAGATAAATCTTAAGGAAAGAAAAAAAAAAGTGGACTATAAATGTAATAACTTGCTAGAGCATTTTACGAACCCTCAGTGCAAACAATATTTCTTGTGATAGCTTTGAAGATGGAATTTGGGTCATATTTCATGTGCTGATGCATACAAGAGTGGCTGTACTATATGACAAATATTTCTCCCTTTTTTTTTTTTATAAGAGAACCTAGAACTCTTATTGCACTTTATCTTGTTCACTATAAACCTGCAAGTGTTTTGTTGAGGGGAAGCAAACAACAGCAAAAAAAAAAAGGATTATAATCTTTCATTTTAATTGAGATCTTTGTTGTACTCATTGCATTCAAAATGGACTCTAGAAATGCTCTTTGTAATGAGACCATATCAAAGAGCCTGGTCTTTAATTCATGGGAGTAGTGATGCTCTGCAGTGCAGCTCCACAGAACTCAGCAGAGCTGCTTCAGACAGCCCCAGAGGAGGATCTGCTTTATCTGTTTGGTGTCAGAACAACTTAACACAGGGTTGGTATCATTCTTCCCAGGTTCAGTTTACTGTGCAGTTATTAAGGTATTCATCTCTGGATGTCTGCAATCAAGTCATTTGCAGCCAAACCCAGACAACTTGTGCTCCTTTTGGTCAATAGGTCACCTGAGTTGGACCCTAAAAGTGTTTGTTCCAGGGAGCTAGATGAAGTAGGGATCTAACCTTTGGAAAAGGGGGATGTTTAGTCTTTTGCAGATGGGTTATAAGCTTGTTTTGCTCTTGATCCTCATCTGAAAGAAATGGACTGTTATTAGTGTGAATATATCCTGCCTTTGACCTGGGATATACCTGGGATATATTACCTGGTGCAATATGTGGACTGGTGTAATATGCTGGCTGTCACCAACCCCACGCTGTGCATGGATTTAGTATGAACCACCAGTGAACGCGGTGGTGTTGGGTTGATTTTGGACTCAATCATCTGAGAGGTCTTTTCCAATGATTCTGTATTTTTTCATTCTGTGATTTACATGTGCCGATAGAGCAAGCTGGGTGAGCAGCTGAGCCCGCACCGCCCAGGCTGCCCCTGAGCTGTGCAAATCCACAGTTAGGTCCTGTGGGATATGAGAAAAGCTGCTGCAAAAGGGCATTCTGGCTATTTTGACCCCGCAGAGCACTTCTGTGCTTCACAGGCAGCGACTGGCACTGCAGCCATGTGAAGCAGTATCCAGATGGGGGAAGGGGGATGCTCCATGTGGAATGCACAGTGCCCAGGACTGGACTGTGGCAGGGAGACAGCACACAGACAGTTTTCATGGAAGCACACTTAATTACACCACATATTTTCCTTTCCCTTGTTGTGCTTCTGTGGAACTCCAGCTTAAGGAGGCTTCCTGTGCCTCATGTTACTGTTGAGCCTTCACCATCCAGACAGCAAAACCGGATTTGGGTCAGAAAAACAAGTTTCGGCCTCTTGCGATTACTGCAGCCCAGTGAAGGCTAAACAAGTGTGGAATTTTTTGTAAATGTGAGGGGAATATGAGGGGGGCCTACGAGCTATATTATTCCTTTTCCTTGTGATTTGTGCTATTTTGTTTTGCTGCACCTCCTAATCCCCCTCACAGTGGCTGCCCAGTGAACACGTGCAAATACAACCTAGAGCTCTCCAGGAAGGGAAGGAATACCGAGACTGACCTTGCATGGCAACAAGGACTACAGTGCTGTGGGCTTTGCAGTTTGTGTTGATGGGCAGCATCAGTATCCTTAAATCTGACTTCACCCTCAGGAGGAGATCCTGACTGCAGAAGGTTTAAAGGGAATGGTCAGGGTGGCAAATACTCTGCTAGACAGTGATTTTTGCACATTTTACCCCAATACCTTCTCTGTCTTTCCCAACAAAGCTCAAAAAAGGTGTGAGGGAGAAGAAACAGTTGACTCATTGGAATCTGTGTGTCCCTGCCAGAGCTGTGACCTGGGACAGTGGTTCCACTGCTGAAGGAGCAACGTGAGGACGCTTTTGTAGGGACAGGTTTCAGCAAATTGTTGCTGGTCCTGCCTGTGCCCTGAGCCACTTTGAAATGTGAAGTCAGAAGTGCAGTGGTGCCACAAACACAACCTATCTCCTCCTGTCAGCTTCCACCCAACACAGACAGTTGTTCCAAAATTTGTCACTTGGAGAAAAAAAATTTCTTTATTAAAAAGTCCTTATGTATGTTTCCAGAGATAGACTAAGTTGTGCACTAATAGAATTTCTGCCTTAGGAACTGGGCAGTAATCTAAATTGGTCCAACATACAGCAGCAAAATAGGGAGGGGGAAGAAAAGTACTCTTTTTTTTCCCTCAACAAAGACTCCAAGAACTCCAAGGTACTGATAACATTTAACCTTCTCTCCTCTTCTGTAAATATCTGTCTCCTGAGGACAATGGCTGAAACCCGATTGTTCAGTCCAGCAGAGCTCTAGAGACATCCTGCTGTTCTAAAATTGTAACTGTGAAACAGGATGGCAATGTCTCATTATAAAAATTCCCTGTGATACCATTTCTAGATCAAGTTAGTATGCAAGAAGTGTCTTGGAGCAGGAGAGAGGCTTTCCTGTTTTTCATTCTCCTCTGATATTGTCTGTGTGGGAGGCAGCTGTTGGAAGGCCTGCAGGAACTTGAGAATTTGACTGAAAGCCGTAAAATTGTGCAAATACATTCAAAAGCTTTATACAGTTTCTATTGGAATCTGGGTTGCAAGTTTATGGTGAAACCTGAAAACTTCATCTGCCTGTTATCTTTTTTGATGTGAGTGCTTTGCTGTGAATATTTTGGAACATCTAATTTGAAATATTAAAATATATCTGTAAGGAAGAGGTGTAAATACTTCCCTGGAATCAACTCCCATGCAAGAAATTAATTAAAGAGAAGAATTCTCTTCAACATCTATGTCTGCATATGTCTGTTTTCATCTAGGGCTGCTGTTCGCTGCTATTCAGAGGTGCTTTCCAACTGTTTTATCATATTGTGTTAATTAAGATGATGTTTTCATTAGTTTCAGTTCATATATTGTTGGAATCTAGATTTTTGAAGAGAGATTTTAGCAGATAATGGAACGTGGGCAGCACAGTGGAGGCCACAGGGAGCTCATTACCCTTTTCTCAATTCATTGTGGTTTCATCTGTCATTAATTCCACTCTAAGATCCCTGTTGTTAGAATGTACATTGTGAGTGACTTTACTTTTCATATTCAACAGCGTGCCACTTTCCATACATAATACAAAGGTAGACTGTAATTATTGGTAGCATTAGAATACTTCAAAAGATTTAGAGACGTGGAAGAAGGCTCCCTGAGGAGGGTGCGGTTGAGAGTGTTTGAGACAACAGCACAAATAACCTTGTAAGGCTGGAGAAAAAGGCAGTGGAGAAAAGGGGTGATGTTGAACTTGCTCTCATTTCACAAAGTGATAGAGTGAGTTAGGTTGGAAGAAGACTCTCTGGTCCAAGGTCCTGCTTAAAGCAGGGCCGACTTCAATGTTAGGTGATATTGCTCAGGGCCTTTTCCAATTGCATTGTAAATATTTTTGAGTACGCTGATTTCAGGCTTGACTACCCTCAGGATGTTAAGCTTTTACTTTTATTTAAAGGGATTTTTTCTTGTGGTAACTACCATCTCTTACCCCTTGTCCTATTGCGCTTCACCTCTCCGAACATTTTGTATGTCTTCTGTCGATACCACACCATAAAGTAGTTAAAGACAGTAATAAGATCCTCCCTTAGAAGTTCTTTCTTTTCCAGGCAAAACCAAACCAGCTTTTTCAGCTTCTTATGGTACTTTATGTGCTTCAGGCTCTGGAACATCTGCTGTACTGTCTCTTGTGTGTCTGTGTCCCTCTTGCATACGGGAGCCCCAAATGAGACACAGTACTCCATATGCTGTCTTGCAAGTGCCGAACGCTGATGAGAAATCACTTCTCTTGACTAGTTGCCTATGCTTTTGTCCAATTTTTGGTTGTTTATATTTGCTGCAGTGGTGCACTGCTCACTTGTCCTCAATTTGCCCACCAGCACCTGTGGATCCTTACCTGTGGAGCTGCTCTCCAGCTGCTTGGCCTCCAGGCTGTGCCAGCGTGCAGATTATTCCTCCACATGTACTGGAAATTTCCTGAACTCTGGGAAATTTCTTCCAAATCATTTCTCCAGTCTGTTAAGCCCCTGCTCCAACTGCCTCTTTCCATCCTTGAAGATGCATATAATGTTTGACATCACCTTTGGATGCATCCTTTCTGCTCTCATGTACCTTGGTACAGGCTTGTGTAGTCTCTAATTTGATGTTCTTCTACCACAAGCAGCAGTGCTTCACTGCCCTTGGCTTTGCCCTCAGCACAGGAGTGTGAAGCACTGAAATGTGTTTATATCCATACCCACCCAATTCACACACAGGGGCCAAAGGACACACACATACAAAACCTTGTGCCCTGACATCCCTGTCTCCTTGTACCACTGCAAATGGACCATGTGCATACTAAGGCTCACACCTGGGAGCTGGAAGCAAGCTCCCCAAAATGGATTGAAGTGATACCAGACTTATGGCTGGGCTATTGTTCAATTAATATATTTAATATCCTCTTTTGGTTGATTACTAGATGTCACAGCATGGCCAGATCCAGAAGTGAAGGCTCTCCCTAGAAAAGTGAAGTGATGGCTGGTTATAGGTCAGGTCTCAAGCAGATGTATGCAGAGAGAGGTAGGACAGAGAGCTACCAGCTATCAGGAAAGCTGAGTATAATCCTGGCACAGTCCTATAACTCACAGAGCATATTAGGTGCTGAAATTCTTATTCCTCATTTTCTTGACAAATGATGCAACAAGAGCAGAAAATGGCTAATATGGATCTTGTCTCAAGACTGTGATTACAGTGGTAATAAGGAATGATGTAAACTTAACTCGTTCCTGTTACAGAGTGCTAAGGAGAGGGAATTGGACTTCAGGAGCAGTGTGCAGCCAGAACAGAAGCTGGCTATGAAATAGCTGTTAAATAACCCTTTTTCAGGATTTTTGAATTCTGTTTAGCAAGCAAGGCTCTTGTGTGATACTCAGAGTGACAGAAAACAAATGCTTCTTTGCTGTACCTTTTGACCACCAAAGAAAATTTTGATTAAAGGAAGGACATTTTTTAAAGATTATGGAATCAGAGAATGGTTTGGGTTGGAAGGAACCTTTAAAGATCACCTGGTCCAACCCCTCTGCAATGACCGGGGACATCTTGAACTACATTAGACTGCTCAGTGCCCCATTCAACCCGGCCTCAAATGTTTCCAGAGATCATTCACCACATCTCTGGACAACCTGTTCCAGTGTTTCACTGAACATTATTGTAAGAAATCAAATTCAAAAAACTTCTTCCTTATATAGAGTCTGAATCTACCCATGCAGGACATGAAATACTTTATCACAAATACCATCTTCTGGCCAGACTCTCTGTGGGTTTGCTTTACTTGAACATGAAATCTTGCAGAAAACACAATACACGATACAGAAATCATGGCAAAAGGAGGTCTCAGTTCCTGGAAATCTCTCTTTACTGGTCTGGCTTTTGATCCCTTTCTGTATTTTCTAAGTAAACTACCATTAAATTAGTAAGCTCTGATGAATCCAGTAACTGGTAGAGCCCTCCAGTTTGCTTTCAGGCAGCAATAATGTATCTCAGTGTCTTAGGAGGGGACACAATCTTTCCAAGCCACTATTTTGCAGCCTTTTGGGGCAACACTCTGCTGAGCTGTCAGTGCATGGATTATCAGGTGCCTGCCCCTTTCACTTCCTTCTGTCAAAAGGCTTCTCTCAAAAGCTCGATTCCTTTAAAAGTCTTGTCTTCCTCTCTGCTTAGTGACTGTGATTGAAATGATTCTTTCTGGAACATAATAGCTTGGCTTAGGAATGTCCATTTTACCAAATTCTTGCCATTTTAAACTGTGTAATCAATTTCCCTCATTTATTTGAAAAGTTTTGTTTTAAGCATCTCTGTTCTTTTGGTACTTTAGTGTTTCTTTAATGCCTCCATTTATCTGTGGCCAAATGAGAACTATCTCATTTTATTGGGATTTTCTGATTCTGGTATTCCTTCTCTGACATTTTTCTTTCCACCGGTGTAGAAGTTGGTTTTTTCAGCCCTGAAAAGCATCCCAGCCAACAGTGTTAGAATTTTGACAGTAGAAACATGCACACAGACCCGTTCTCTTCTATTTGCAATGTTTCTTCTCCAGTGATCTGTTTCTAGTTCATCTGCAGACTTGCAGATTCAATGCAAAGCTTTTTATCATGTTTGCATGCAGATTTACTGCTTGTTTCACATCATTAGGTGCTCTTTAAAGTGTTTGTGGTATTACTAATGGGACCCAAGCTCAACCTTAGTTGTGATTAAGTACTTCCATATTTGCAAAATCCTCTTTGGAGGTATCTGTTAGTTTCTCTTTCGGGTCTTACAGCCAGTGCTCATTGATTAGTTTCTGCTTTGAAACTGCAGCTCCAGGGGAAGCTTGAAAATGTTATTCATAGATACTTACTTGGGTCAATATAGCAAATGCACCATCTATTTCACTTTGTGTACACATCTTCCAGCAGCTCCCAAACCTGTGGGTGTGTAAGAGGCTAATAAACAGCCTGCTCTGTGATTCTGCTGCAGTTCTGCTCCCAGCCCTCCCTGCTGCTTCTGTAAGGAGAGTTTGATTTCTTCCAACAGGTCAGAAGTTGGTGTTTTCTGCTGATGCCAAAAGGCTCTTCTTGTGCTGTAGTGTCCAGGGCAGTTTGCTAATCTAGCACAGGTTCTGTGGGCTTTGCAGGGGGCTTACATTTTTCTTCTGATTTTTGAATCATTTTATATTGGAGTATTGGCACATGCAGAATTACTTGAAAACGAGGTCATAGGGCAAGGGTTTTTTGCACTTTAGAATAATATGGCTCTTGCTTGAAACTAACATCTGGTCTTTTACGGCTTAAGACCCTTTGCTTCAATCATTCCTAGTGTTTGCTGCAGCTCATATCCCCAGGCCATCAGCATGCCCTTTCACATTTTTGGATGAACTGTGTCTGGCTTGCTGTCTAGTGAAATTTCTATACAAATTCCTGTATAATATTTAAATTCTACTTTACAGTCATGAGGTGGAAATAGATGTAAGGGTTTCAGCT
The DNA here is from genome assembly GCA_013397775.1 of Eulacestoma nigropectus. Classification (NCBI taxonomy): domain Eukaryota; kingdom Metazoa; phylum Chordata; class Aves; order Passeriformes; genus Eulacestoma; species Eulacestoma nigropectus. The sequence goes on along the minus strand of VZTE01006244.1, from coordinate 489,171 downwards.
CTGCTCATAGGTTTAGCATCCTGCCCTACCAGTTTCCTCTGTCATGGGGCAGAATTACAAAAGTGTCATTTTGGATCCTTTGCTGCATCTTGTGGCATTGTCCTGAGGAAAGGAGAATGCTCAACTTCTTATGTCACTAAACTTGACACTTCTGCATAATTTTGACCAGCTGCATCTCAAAACCAAAAAAATTTTGCAATCCAAGATAATGGCCCAGAATTCTTCCAAGGTGAAGAAAACGGTTCCTACTGCGATAGAAAATGCAGGGAAACTGCACAAAAAGGCCTCTTCCCTCTGATGGTGTTGTGCAGGTACACCCAGGCTATCCACATGTGACACTTCTCTAGCCTGCCTTCCCATATGAGGAAGATTCAGTAGGTTCTCTAGGAGGTATCAAAAAGAATTCTGTAATTCTGATTTAAAATTACCTTTTTCCTTGCTTTACTGGTAACTAAGGAGAAATCAGATCCATTAATTGGGTTTTTCTCTGAATATTGTTTCCTGCTTTTGCATGGCAGATGCCACATGCTCCCTGTCTTTTCTGAACTCCTGTGGTTTTACTGGCATGTGTTGTTTCAGGCTCTGTATAGGATACTCTTTTGGTGAAATTTAATGGTTCCCACTGTGTTTAATTCAGTCATTGTATTTAGCTACACTTGTTCCTCTGTGTCATCTTGTGTGCATTGTGTGTCTTACTGTAATGCTATTTAATTAATAAGATCTCTCAAAAACAATGATTAAAAATTCCTTACTGTGTTTAAAACACGTATTTCACTGACTTTTTGGTGCACTGGAGCATAAGTTTTGCACATCAACACAGCTTTATTTTCCATTGCCTGTGCAGTTGCCTGAACTTTTTTTTCTGTAGTCTTTTTTTTCCCCTGTAGTTGTGCTGATTGCTGTGTTTCTGCCATTGCTTCCTGCTTTCCACCATTTGCAAAATTCACCTCTGTTGCAGTTGCTTTACAATTTTGCTTACAGATTCTTATCAATATATCTTCTTGGCCTTTCTCTCGGATTCTGTGTAGCTATTTCTTTTACTGTTTGATATATGCCCATCTGTATATATCTTGACTACAGTGGTGTGAAATCCTTCCCTAGAGCTCACAGACTTGCTTTTTAATAGTTATAACCTGTCTGGTTTTTAATAAGAAAGTCTTTTATGACCCCATCTTCAGAGAAAAGAGTCCTTAAATTTGCCTCTTCATTTTGTCTCTTCCTCATTGCAGTTTTTAGTAAGTAATGCACAGTGCTCTAGACTTGCTGTGGATTTGTAAATGCATTTCCTTCTTTTCTGGGCTTTTGTATTAATGTTCAAAAAATACACAGCATTTACAGGATGAAGAGAAAAAAGTGTATGAGACTTTCTTCAAACAACAGGCAGAAATTTCAGGTTCACAAGCCCTGGACCTCATGGTGAACTTAAGCCACCATGATATGTGCTGGAAAGGCCCAGCAGGGCCAGGGCACAGGCAATGCAGCAGGTTTCTGATGACAGGACTGATAAGAGCTTCTTGACACAGGTGATTGAGAACCTGATGAGAGTGGGAAGACACTGCTGAACCTCATGCTTACAGTGCTGGGACGTGTGAAGTTTGGCAGAAACCTTGATGACACTGACTGCATGAAGGTAAAAGTCAGGATTATGAAAGGAGGGAAAAAAGCAGGATAACAGTTCCAGACTTCAGTAGAACAGACTTTGAGTCTTCAGGGACCTGGGTCTTGTTCTGTCCAGTTTGAAAATCTCCAAAGCCAGTGATTCTCTGAGCATCACTCTCTCTGTGAATGTCTTTTTACCTCTTCCATTGTCCTGTCTTTTGTCTTTTCATGGTACAACTACCGGATCATCCCATCTCTTTCCAGCAGCTAAACTCCTTTCGCTGACCTGTTGGAGTCAATCGATCTGCTGTGGTCAGCCATGTACGCACAGCTTTCTGTTTCACTGGCCCATTCAGGTTTCCTGTCTTGTGGGGTTTTACTCTCTTCAGTGAATTTCAGTACTGCAGCTCAAAGTGGTCATAAGGCTGCTGGGGAGAGGCAAGGATGAGAGAAACAAGAGCATAGCTGGTGTTATTTTCAGCCTGTTCAGTCTGGGATCAGTGTATGGGGAGTGACAACACACATCTCGGAAGTAAATGTGTGGCTACGTACCAGGAGGTCTTTGTTTTCCTCACCTAAGAATGATGTTTGACAAAGTGATGAGTAAAAATGGAGACTAGTGAAGATCTTTAACTTGGAATTAATCAGTCCAGAAGTGGCATAAAAAATGGTGACTTAGGTGGACATAAAAACCAGGCTGGGTTGTTCTTCATAAAGTCATAGGAGTGGAGAGCACTCACTGTAATGAAAGAAGGATGATGAACAAGCAGAAGGAGCTGTAAATCTTAATGCAGGTTCTCAGTTACCCACATATCTGTTGCAAACAAAATATATTTCAGAGGGAGCCTGTTCAGCAAGTTCTTTGAATGTGTTTCTGATGGACTTTGGTAAAGATACTTAGGTAAGTAGAATAGGGTGGACTTTGATTAAATACTGACCCATAGGAAGAAACTGTTTGACAATGTTTAGACAAAGATCATGTTAGCTGAGAATGATCATGAAGTGATACATTTATGATTCATAGGACCTGAAGGAACGTAAGTAGCAAAACAGTAACAATGGATTTCAAGTAGGAAGGCTTCAATACTCAGAAAGTTGTTGCCTGGGAGGCAAGCCTGACAGAACAGGGAATTTAAGAAAGCTGGCAGTTCCTTAAAGAAGAATATTAATAAGGCTCTCTCCTTGTGGAGGAGAGATAAGAAGTCAGTAAGAGATCAACTTGGCTAAATTATGAGCCTTTCATTGACTTCAAATACAGGAGAAAAGGATACAGAGAGTAGAAACTAGGTCAGGTTACTAAGGAGGAGAATAAAGGCATTGCAAGAGCTCTCAGTGACCTAATCAAAAAGGTTAAGACATGAAGTGAGATGAAATAGCAAGGCACATTACTTAGGAGAAGTCCAAATGTTGACACTTAATAGACAGATTTGGAGAAGCCTGAAGTGATGAATGCTTTATTCTGTGCTGATCTTTACTTGCCATCAGGTAGACAGCACTATTAATGCCTGTGCACAAAGGAGTGAAATGACAGCCAGAGCAGGAGAGCAAAACAGCAGAGGGAGTTCTCAAATTGATCATGTAGTTTTTCTGTCAAAGGCATTTTAGCAGCCCTTAGCATCCTTTTTCCCTTGGGAGTGCTTGGAGATAAATGAGGTACCCAGTGTAGAATGTGGATGGACACTAGGGAAGTGTGGTCTAGAGGAAATGACTGTAGACTGAGTAGTTCTCTCAGAACAATATAACACACAAGCATTTCACCTTGAAATGAAGGATGCAGTCAGTGAAGTCCTTCAAGGTTTCCTCGGGGTTTGGCTGTGACCAGTGTTTTTGTTAATGACCTGTACAATGGGGAGGATCCTGAGATGAGAATCCCCATCAGAATGATACAGACCATAATTCAAAATAATCTTGACAGGATGGAGGTATGACCTGAAAAATGAGAATATTATTTAATAGGGAATGATTGCACTTGTGAAGGAATAATAAAATACGTGAGTGTAGGATGAGAAGAAAACTCTCTGGACATTCTGAGAAGGGTGAAGAGGCTATAGAGAACTGCAAACTAGACAGAGATGAATGACTGCAAGCTTTTCAAAGTAGTTAGTGTCACAGGGAATGTGTGAACAGGAGCACAGGCTGCCATGTGATGTAATTACTCCTGTGTAGCAAAAGGACTGCCTTAGACAGAGAATTGTGCCATTTTTAGTGCTGTCCTTCAAGCCAGAGATGATCTATTCTCTAGCTGAGAACAGTTTGAAATACAACCTACAAAGAAATATTAAAAGAATTGGGCTTGTTCGAGCTAAAAAAAGAATGCTGATAAGAACATACTATCTTCCTTATTTAATTTTCATACTACTTTTTGCTTATTTCCCCCCCTATTTTCTCTCATTAAAGAAAAGCAGGTGAGTATATTTAGCTTCTCTAAATGCATTTTGAAAATGGAAAAAGGAAAAGACGACCTTCAGCAAGGAAGTTTCAAGTTGGGCTGTGGAGACTTTGTCATTGGGGCTGACTTAGTTGACAAATGTTCATCAGGAATGCCTTGGGCAGGGAGGTGGGTGGACCAGGTATTGCCCTCTTGGATATCTTCCAGCCTAATTTTCTGTGGTGTGAGTGAATGAGGTTTTTATTTGCATTACTGTTTGGAGGCAGTGACCCTTCTCCCTGCTAATGCCATACTGGCTTGTGAGCAGAATGACATGAGGATGAACAGGAATACTGCTGGCAGTAATCACTTGTTGTTGCCCTATCTTTACTTTCAGATATCTAGTCACAAAAATAGAGGGATAATATCCCATGGCACAGCTGATTTCTCACTTTATACAAACAGAGAGTGAAATTCGTATAGAAACCTTTGATTGAAAACTGTCTATTTCTGTGTGATGTGTAAATACCACATTATCACTTCACAACTGATGAGTGAGCAGAAAAATAAACATCTTTGTAATCATTTGTAACACAGGCAAATCTGTTCACATTATGAAATGAAATAAATTTTGCCAGCTTCTGAGTATCTTCTTTTTTTTTTGCATTGTTTGTCACACTTCAGAATGGAATAAAGGAATAAATCTGAAAGAACATTGTAGAAAGGCAAAATATAATTGCTGAAGAGAAAAACTGGCAAGGAGTTGGGACTTGTCTATCATTTGTCATTTATCAGTTGCAGAGGAGGCATAAATGACTCGTTAGACTCAGATGGTTTGTATTAAGACAGAGTTTGTTGTATTTAATTGCATTAAAACTTTCTGTGAGACAATATGTTTCAGCCTTGTGGACTCTCAGTTTTAGAAAAAAGTTGTAGACAGAATTTCCTAGAAATAAATGAGGCTGTGGGTTGATTGATACATACAAACCCAAAGCCCCCTAAGACTGTTTGGCAGCTAAAAAAAACTCTGAGGAACCAAGGACAAGAGTAAGACTTTTCTTCTTTATAAATCTGTTATCATGAACCATGAATAATTCTGATATCTAGGACGATTTTTTCAGGACAGAGAGCATCATGTTTCAGTGTTTGATATGGTTACACTTACATGTCATTTGCTCCTGTACATAGGAAATAGCTGTACTCTGTTGAGGGATCTGCTTTTAATACCGTCAGAATGCGTAATCAATGGAGTTTTTAAATATTCTTTTTTTTTTTTGCTTGTGGGAAGTTATGCATAATGCAACACGTGAGAATACCTTTAGCACTGCTGCTAATGAAAATCCATTTTTTTTAAAATCTCAGGCCTTAACGAATGCAGGAATGTGTTATTCCTTGCAGTCATTATTTTGAAGATTATCCCAGGTTATTAGATTTGATTAAAGGATTTTATGCTTGGCTTGCTTGAGAGCTGAGGATTAAGCAACAAGGAGCTTTCTCCTATGCTGTATCTTTGGGCTTATCATTTCAGTACTGCAGGGCTTTGATTACTTACCAAGTTTTGTAAAACATACAGATTTCGTTGATTTACAGCTTTTTCGATCAGTCAGAGCTATTAAGCCTGCTGGGTGATATCCTGCCTGACGAGCCCTATTACAGGCTAGGTTTGCTTCTGCTGGCTGACCAATGTATGCCTTTTGTCAATACAGAGCACTCAGTCCTTGTGGGGATCCCGATTCCTCCATACAGGGACTTCAGTGTCCTTGGGGATTGAACTTGCCTCCCTGTTAGCAAATAGCCAGAAAGTTTTGGGGGTCAGAAGCTTTTTTTTTTTTTTTTAAGTTACATGAAGGATGTGAGGTTCTTCAGCTTCATCCAGAGACCAAGACTGATACAAAGATGGTTCAGCGGATGCCTGTCTGGATTGTTTGTGTGCTTTACTGTAGAACTACCCCTGATCTGCCTTTGCACAAGACCAGGCTTCATCTGGTGCTTTCTTCCAGAGGGTTTGGAAGGAAAGGTGAGGAATCCAGATGCTCATTTCACTGTTACAGTGGTTTACAGACAAGAGGACAAATGTGTTTTCACTCTATGGATGCTGCAGACAGAGGCTATAAGCGTGTGTCTGTATGTTCTCTTTGTGAAGGCACTGCAGAGGTGGTCAGAAGTGCACGAGCAGGGTCAGAAGATCACTATGAATTACTCTCCTAAGGATAAAAACTGATTTTGCTTGTGGTTCTGCCTCCCATGTACCAAGAGTTAGGGCTATAAAAGGTCTTCTCCACACCAGCGGGTGTGCCTGGCTGTTGTGCTATGTTTGTGCTCACCCACAGCCTGTGCACTGAGGGTGTCCAGGTGGGAATGCTGTCACTCATATCCTCCAGCCAGACCTGCAGCAGTTTCAACAGATGCTCTTCTGAAGGCATCTTTGTAGCCCAGTCTTCCCTGATACACTACCAAAGAGCAGGTCAAATTCAAGGGTGTGGGTTTGTGTTTTGGGTTGGTCTTCAACACCAGTAGATGCACTTCACGTAAATATGGTCTTTGTTCATGGCAAAAGACTTTCCTTGTCCCTAAACAGCTGCCTGAAGGATACAGGTTTTGTTTCTCAAACTCTCTCTTTTGCTGCTCCTTCAGCTCATTTCCAGTGTGAGATGAAGGACCTTGGAGTTTAGAAGAAAACAAGACCTCTACTTCTTCAACCCAACCTCCCACAGACAGACTGCCCAGGCTGCTTTTTGATATTTAAAGACCCTGCATGTATATAGATTCCCGTGATGTTCTTCGAAATATGTGGGCTGGTGGTTACTTTAGTGTTAAACTTAAGCGTAAAGCAGCAGATAAGTACAGTTGCTGAGCTTTCACAACCTCTAATGCATTTAATTGTTACTGCCCTGTCTGACTTGATGTTCCCACTTTGGTCTATGATTTTGATTTTTCTTTCTGGCTTTGACCTCTTTTCCATTATCAAAGAGCTGAAAACCAGACACCTTTCTTTTGCTTTTTATTCCTTGGGGTCAGTTCATAACTTATTCAGCGTATTAATTGCGTGTTACACTGTGCTTGGTTTATCTTTCTTCAAACAACTCATTTGCAGAGCTGCAGTTCAATCTGGTTCCAGTTCTCATTTGAAAGAAATTAAACTTAGATTGACAGAAATCAGAGTCTGTAGCTGCTAACCTATGGGAGCTCAGGGAAAGCTCTGTACTGCACAGCTTTTGTCAGCTTTTAATATGTAAGGTGGTCTGGGTGGTGATGGGACATAGAAATCGGTTATAGCAATGCCAGAGGAGAGGCATGAAAGGGAGCCAAGACATTTCTAATGCTGTTGATTGTGTATATTCCTTTACTTTCCTTACTTGCGGTTTCTTGCCAGGACCCTTCTTCTTTACGTACTGTCCTTGGTAGAAGCATTTTGACAGGTGGGATAGTACAAGGGTGAATGTCTCAGAATAGTTTGCTGAGCTAATTTCTTCTCGGTTGTCCTTCTGCAAGTTTGGGAGGTGTGGACCTGGGCAACCTTAGGGAACAGTGAAAAAATTCCAATGACTACGAAACTCCTCCTGAATGAAACACACCGTATTTGTTTTTGTTTCGGTGTTGTTTTAATCAATCAATTGGACTTACTAAAATGTGAACCATATTCAGACATTAAAAACCTCTCACCTAAATTAACTTTTGATAGAACCATTTTATTGGTGTTCTTAGACCTCCAACGAGGAGTAACGATGGTAAATCATTAATATATATGCTGCCATTTTAAAAATTAAATCTGTGCCCTGGTGTGTTTTACTGCTTTATAGCTATTATATGAAGCCCCTTGGGATGTTCTCATAAAAGGTGCCCCATAAATTTTGTATAGCCTTGTACTGCATTATATTTTATTGCAATATTCCAGCTTTTCACAAAACCTCCAAGGCATCGTTTTCTTTTTCTTGAAGGCCTCCATGGGAGAAAGACATCAAAATTTGTGTTGGCAATTTCTAGGGAAAACACCTACCATTTGCAATTGTCATCGCTGTTCTCAGTGACATATTACCTTCTGTCATTTTCGATGGAAAAAGCTTAGGTGTAAAAGATACACATGGAGATGGATCTGAAGGAATGAGAGGGATTTATTTTGTATGTACTTCTTCTGTTTCTGATTACACACCAGTTGGTTTCTCTCTGCTTGTTTTACCCTCCTGCTGAGCTTTCACAGGCTTTCCTGCAGTTTCACTGCTATGAAAAGAGCCAGGGCCACATCCTATGGGGAAGGACAGAGGCAGATGCTGGGTGAGGTCCATATGCTCCCAACTCCTAATGATGGTCCCTGGGGGTAAGGAAATGAACCCTGGGGCAGCATCCAAGCTTGGGGAGATTGCCCCATAACCCCTCTTGGTAGGAACAAAGAGAGAGATGCTGATTTTGTCAGCCCTCTGGAGACTTCTAGTCCCTACAAAGGAGCAAAGGAATGGTCTCCTGGATGGCAGCCTGAAATTTAGTGCATGAGGTTAATTCCCATATATGCCACAAGACACTGTCTATGCACCGGCATGACGTTAGAAGAGAGCAGGTTTTTAACATGATTTTGGAGGCCTAAAGGTGCAAACCCTCTTTGTATGTGGAAATCTGAAATGTTCTGGGGTGCTTAAATGATTGAAAAATGGAGATGGGTGTGTGGAGAAGACTCTGTGACAGATGTCATCTCACTCTGAGTGTGCAGTGCCCAAGGCTGTGGTTCCTGAAGGGAAGGGAAGGAGTCCTTCAGGAAAGCCACACTGCTGTTCCTGCATTGCAGTAATAGCAGCTGCTCCATCTCCAAACTCCAGTGAGGAGGGATTGCAGAAACCCAGAGGCTCAAAATAGACTTTTGCAGACTTTGGGGAATATAGAGGAACATCCTCAACCCTGTGAATGGTCTTCAAAATCACATCAATTGTTTCTTAATGTGGAAATGATTTTCCTGCTACTGCTTTGCTCAAGGATTGAAATTAATCCTTGCTTGAATTGCTTTGGGGCATGCAGAAAGGAGATACTTTCCAGGTCTTTTCAATTCCTTCAAGAGCCATCAATGCTTCTCCTTGAAGCCTTACTTGCAATGTTTCTCAGTTATCAAATAAAATGCTCTCCTAGATTCCAAGTTAAGATAAATACTTAAATCAGAATGCTTAAAGCGAAAGATAATTTCAGAAAGGTCCCATGAGTTTTCAGGCTCGTGATGTTTCTGAGCATTTGTCATCCTCTTCAGCTATTTTTGATGGGACCAGTGAGATGCCAACAAATTCTACCCCTCAACAGATCTGACAGTACTGGACATATCAGAGTTCTGCCTCTGAGCAAATTACTTGAGACCTAATACCTCCTAAGCTGTGCCTTTTTGAATGATGCACGTATCTTCTGCACCCCTTGACACCCACTTCATCTATGATCTGATTCAAAGAGTGAACTCAAATGGGAAAAAGAAAGAAACTTTTGAAACATGGTCACTTCTTGTAATTTTACCTACTGAGTTTTCCCCTTGGGATCTGGTTTTGCTCTTGCATTAGGTGTGCTGATGGTCCTAATGCCTCCATAAACCCATTTACAGTCTCACTCCTTGCTGTTTGATTCTGTTCATCATTATTATCCACCCTTGTCAGCAATTTTAATCACAGTGATGAAACCAGATTAGAACTATTTAAATATGCTAATATGGTGACAGGTAATTGAAGGGCTTCTTATAAATGACTCAAAATCAAACATAACTTCCTGTGCTTTACTGCACCTTATTAGCTGTGATATTTCTGCTTGTCAAATACGTTATACTGCCACTTACTTTCTTTGTGGTCTGACTCACCCTTTTGACTTCTCTCCCTTTATTTCCTATTCTTCCCAAATTGCATTTGTGCATTTCTTTCCTCACCAAGGTGAGTTTGTAAAACTGCACCACAAATTGCACCCAGTTGCAGTGCATAGTAACTTACCAGAAAAGCAAGTGGTCAGCCAGGAACAGTTAAACAAGCACTAAAGGTCTTCGAAGACTGAATCAGGAATTCTTGTTGTCTATTTTGCAGCTATGGAGGCTGGAGATTTAAATGTAAGCTTCAGAAACCACCAACCAGCACAACATAGGAACACAAAGGTATCACAGAGTTGTCAAATCTCCTGGCAAGGGGCTTTCCACTCCAAATCAAGACATGTCAGACAGTGACAGGACAAGGGGGAATACTTTCAAACTAAAAAGAAGAGATTTTGATCAGATGTTAGGAAGAAGTTCTTTATTCAGAGGGTGAGACACTGGCACAGGTTGCCCAGAGAAGTTGTGGACACCCCATACCTGGAAGTGTTCAAGGCTGGGTTGGATGGGACTTCGAGCCACCTGCTCTAATGAAAGGTGTTCCTCCCCACAGCAGGAATTAGATGATCTTTTGTGTCCCTTCCAACCCAAGCCATTCTATGATTCTATGATAGTTACAGGACTGAATTTATTGCCAAGCTTAATTTGGTCCACTAGAAGTGTAACTTCATTTCATGCTTCTGACTAATCTAATTATGGTAGCAAAACATTGAGATTAGCAGTCTCCAGTGTAACCCTAAATGAAGAAGACAGCCCAGATCCCAGTAGAGATCCTGATCTGTGTTATAATTCTGGCAGAGTGGGAGGGAGTGGGAATAGAAAAGCAGTGTGTCTGTTTTGTGGTTGCAGCAGAAGTGCTTGTCCTACACAGACTTACATGGGAGATAAAGACTTTGCTAGAGGATGGGGTCTCTAGACAGCTTTCCTCAGGAACATGTGGGTTTTTTCCATGGTTACAAACCAAGCTAGTAAAGAAACTGTTTGCAAATTTGTAACAGAAGAATTGAATATATTGACTTGGGGGGGGGGTGTCTAGATGCATGTTAATGAAAACTAATTTGTAGCATTGTAGAGGGAAAGTTTTTCCAGATATTAGCATTTCAGAAAAAGTAGGAAAACCTAATTTTATGCATTATCATTTTCTGAGATCTTCATGACCCTTGGTGTACTGAGCTATTCTTAACTCATGTGTAGGGCTGGGAGATATGTGTACAGGTCATTACTTGGGAGAGACCGGAGGTCCACAAACGTTGTAGCCAGCAGTGGTGACATCTCAGCAGAGTGTTATAGACATTTATCTGTGAGACATTTGAAGAAAATGCTGAGCAGAGAGACCCTGAAATATGATCTCCAGAAGGAGAGGACTAGAAAACATGACCCAAGCTTCAACTTACTGATAATAGAGAAGATGAATTTTGCAGTGCCCTAGGAATTGGACAAGAAGTAGTGAGCTTAATTCCTCAAAGAAAGGGAGGTTCATGTTAGAATGACACTGAAGTTAGGAAGAAGTCTTTTTGGAAGCGCTGTAGAGCTGTATCAGAGATGTACAATTTCCATCATTGGAGGTCTTTGAGAAGCACTCAGCTCAGCATTGCTTGGGATGATTAAGGCATGGCAAATCCTCAGCTGGGACTTAGCTTATAGATCTGCTGGAGTCACTTGCTTTCTATGTACTGAACCAAAAGGGGTAATAAAGAAGTATAAACTCACAAACACCCAAGATAATTTATTGTCTCAAACAAAATAAAATCAAAATAGAAAATCTGAATTCCTAATTCTAGACTCTGGATAAATGAATGTTAGATGTATTCCAAGACAAACTTGGAAAGTGCTAGAGAGATTAAATTGCATACATGTCATTCTTTTCAAAGCAGGGTGTTGTTTGCATGCTTTATATCAAACCAAATACTATTAAACTGCAGTGGTTTGCAAAGCCTGTCTTCACTCAGACAAAAAAAGTCTCTTACTGTCATGTATTCCAAAGTAAACTCCCTGAGAGTGAGCTGCGAGGGAGAGGGTGACCTTCAGCAGAAGAAGGAGGTCATGTGTTGAGGATACCTTGGGATGCCTTGTCTTGTTACATCACCATTGCAAGCAACGAAGAAAGCTTTTCAAGAGGTAACCAAAACCCAGCTCTTACAGGGATTTACAGTCTAACAGGATAAATCACGTTTGCTGCCCAGGCATGAGAATGGGCTTGATGCTATTTCTACTACTCATAAAATCAGAAGCTTGCTTTATGTAGGAGCAGGCATTAAAACTGGGCTAATAATTCTGCCCTGCTCTGCATAAATATAGCAAAACATCTATATGTCCAAGAACGCAAGATTTGCCTCTGAGTTTAAAAAGCTAATGGAAATAAATTAGTATATATAAAACCAAGAGAGAAATGTAATTAATGCCTCTCAGTGCACTCTTCTCCAAATAAGAATCCCCTGGCAAAAACTACACCTGCTAGCAACTGGGTAAAGTGTCACTTACAGCCGTCACTAATGGAGCTCTCAGTACGTAAAATTATACAGCCCCCAGCCACAGGGTTTATTGAAGATGTTAAATAGTTCAGAGCACATAAACACAGGCTGAGCTGAACTCGCAGCTTGGCTTTGCCAAGAGATCTGCAAAAGGAAGACTGAAATGGGAGACAACAGAAAGCTGCTGCCCTGGATCCTCTCACCCTTCTCAGCCAGGGCAAGGATCTTCTTTAGAGCCTATTTTTCTGGTGGTTGTCTATAATCTGTGATTGAAAGGGACACATCTGAAGTTAATTACATGTTGTTGAGTGCTGAAATGTTTTTTTTCCTTTGTTGAATTATTGTTGTCTTGCTGAGTTGGGCCAGCTAGATGTTTATTTCCTTTTGTCACATAGATTTATTCTGCAGTATTCTGCGATTACAGCGTAGAGGAAGACGCATTTCAAAATCTGCCAGCAATCTTAATGTAAATGGACTTTAAAAACGTCATGCCTTTTATCATCATTTTATGAACTCCCCTGAAAATATCAACTTCAGCTTTGAATTTTTCTGCTTCATTTTCACCTATTAATGTTCCAACATGTACCCTGAGTAAAACAAACCAGTGTATCTATTTTTCTTTTCTGTTCTTCTCATTTTGTACATCTCAAAAATTTATTGCCGGGGCCCAGCTATGAAATGTGGCCATTGATTTAAGTTCAGTTCCCTGAAAGACAGAAGGTGGTTGTGATCTTAGAAGATCTGCTTCCCTGAGGTTTGGTTTCATACGTTGGAGGAAGCTTGTCTATCTCTAGGAATGAACAGCACCAGCCACAACAGAGTCTTCAAGATTGTTTAAGTAAAAGTAAATACCAATTAAAAAATGCTAAGAAGAACATAATTACAGAGCTATTAATCAGCATCCACAATCAAGTACTTTCACTAGCATCATTGTCAGCAGTGTTCAGCTAATCCTTTGGAAGAGTTTTTACTGCTTATACTCAATACAATTTATTTTCCATTTTCACTTCTATTTATCTGTTTTTATGATAATGAGTGCTTAATCCACCATTCATCACTGGTCTTACTATGATCCATTTTTGAACATTTAAATCTGATTATACCAGTGATGTATCTCAGGGGATGAGCACAGCAAAGTGTGAACAGCAGGACATTATCTGGCTTTTTATTTTTGTGTGGGTAACATGTTTCGGGTGGTGTTTCTAAATTTTTTTAACAAAAATAAATGAAATGGCTGCTGAAGGGGAGTGTAGGAGAAGGGAGGATTAGGTTTAAGGTTAAAATGGGTTAATAACAGCCAGGAAGAGGAGTTTTGTGAGAGTTTATCAGCATCACTCCCTCCATGGATGTAAGAAGAAGCCTGGAAGGAGACTAGATACTGCAACAATTCAGCTGGGGATGGCTCCCCAGTACTCAGGTGATTCATTTTTCTGTATAAAATTACAGAACTAGGAGAAACTTAAGAAAAGAAGAGATGAGTAAGTCTTTCAAAATTGATAATCAACAGAAGAGACCAGACCTGGTTTTCATGCTACACTGACAATCCAAAGCCAACGTCTTGTTGGTTTCCCAGAAAACTAAGACCAAGACTAAGGTTGCCGGTTGTTGACCAAGGTAGTTGTATTAATGAGTATTTGCACATAACTTATATTGGGTAAGAGAAGTTTCTGCTGCCCCAGCTTATTCCTTCCCCTTGAGCAGCACAGCAGCAGTGTCACATGTGCAGCACAACCACACTGCAAAGCTTTTGTCAGCACAGCTGTTGGTCACAAATCACAGCTTACCCGGCTGCTGGGTGAAACAAGAATTGTAGCAACAGCTGGTGGCAAAGATCTCTGCTCCAGGCCCCATCTCTCAAAAAAACCCTCTGGCTTTAGCAATTTTGGCAAGACAAGCAACCCAGACCTTTGCTTATGCCAGTGTTGTTGCTCTTAAAAGTTGTTAGGTAATTACAGAGTTATTTCATTATAAAGTTGCTCCATTAAGTTGTGCTGGGAACTAGTTTGCAAAGTTCCTTTGGACATAGCTGGGTCAGTTCCCACCAGAAGTTTTTGAATTTTGCCCGAACCTTTCTTTGCTGTTCATTCTTAATAGTGTTATGCTATTGAGGCACCAAGCAATAGAGGTTTATGAGAATAGTATTGCACAATACAAGAACAACAGAGGTTAATTTTTACCCAGATAATATTAACAAGGTGAGAAGGATTACTTGTTGCACATGGAAATTAAAATAATGGCCATTTCCCTGCAACGCACTGTGGCTTCCTGCTGCACAACCATATCCTGCTTAGCTCAAATGCTGCAGGCGTTAAGGAGAAAACTGGGAGGGGTGCAAGTTGGGTGGAGTGTGGGGGCATGAGAGAAATAGTAAGGAAAGAGATCACCTTGTAGGCAGATTTATGTAGGAACTTTGAAGAAAAAGGTGGAAGGTCTGGACTTGATCTATTAGAGAAGAATACCTGGATTCTACTCTTGGACTACCAGTAGGAGAGGAGATTTATAGACCTCTCTGGGGAATGTTCAAGACCGTGGCTTGTTGTATGTCACTCAACCAGCCCTGTTTCCCCTGCCCATTCTATACTGAAATATGGGCCTGCTGAGAAGGTAATGGAGAGTGGCCAGAGAGGCTACAGAGAAGGTGGAGGGCAGCCTGGGTAAGGCTAATGTGAGTGTGGGTAATGGAAAAGGCAATAACTGGGTGCTGAGATCTCAGGCCAGCTAATCAACACCTTTTTGTAAAGCTGAAACCTCTTAAAGAACAGTCTTCATTTTATGGGCAAAAAGAAAGAATCCTGCGAACTGATTAATCTTTCCAAAAGAGGACTAAAAGCTCATACAAAGGCAGAATTATATCCCAGCTCTTCTGCCACGAGCCATTGAACTTCTAGTGAAATACGAAAGTGCCATTTTTGGCCAGATTGGATTAATAAAACAACCACATCTATTAGCAAAACTTAAGGCACTGTGAGATATAGTTATCCTATGGAAAAAAAGTGCTGCAATATAAAAGGTAGGTTCATTTGGCATTCTTGATACGTAAAGTCATTGAAACTGCTTTTGTTAGAACAGCACAGGGGGAAGGGGCTTATGAATAGGAACAAAAATGCTTTTGTGTTTATATTAACTGTGAAGTGACTTAAATATCATACAGAATGCAGTTTTTCCTTCCTTTCCTTCTTTTTTTCTTTCTTCCCATCCTTCTCAGTGAGCTTCTTCCTTCCTTGTGATGTTGAGATAAATAGGATGGAAAAGAAATGTTAGGTGAATGAACAACTTGTATTCCAGCTCTGTCTCCTTTAATTTTACAATGACCATATCCCACCTGGGACAGAGGACACAAATACCTCAACTCAAATTTTCAGAGTAATTTGGTTAAAATTGAAAGAAAAGGTTTTTTTAAAATAACACTATTGCAATCTCATATTTTTAAATAAATAGCCAAAAAAGCATTTTCATCCGTGCATTAGAGATGAGCACCCAGCTCTGACTGAATTTACCACGTCAGGTGGCTTGCTGGGTAGGGCAGGGAGAGTTGCCTTGCGCAGGTGGAGAGGCTGGGTGTGTCTGGAGAGCTCCATGGGGAGCCCCAGTAACAGCATTCCGTGTCAACGCATCACAACGGATCCTCAGATCAATACTCCTTTGGTTTGCATACTTGTAAGGCTGAATGACTAATTTCGCAAACAAATGTAACAGAATGACAATTCCCTACTGGAGATTGTTAGAGGAGCAGCATGATTCCCTTTCCAGTAAATCTGGAGGCTTGTGCGTGTTGTTAAATCTTGTTTTCAGAGAATGCTGCTTAGATCTCTGCTTGATCAGCTGAACAAGAGTTGACGGGAGAGGGACTCATGGTGCTCACACGTGAGGGATGGTGTGACCTCTCCAGTCTTGTATTTCCACTGGATAGTAAAATGGGACATCTCAGTGCTCTGCCTGCTGAATCCTTCTCTGGATGGTAAGAAAATGGCCTTAGAAATTCCTGTGCCATATTCATGCTTTGGGCTGATTTTCTTTTTTTCGCACAGCTTTCAGCACATTATTCATTGTTCAGCTGTCCCTTGAGATGGAGAGTCCAGAATTTTATGGGTATTTTATACTCCCCATTCTAAACGTGCTCCATATTTATAGTCTGAAATTCACAGAATCATAAAACAGTTTGGGTTGGAAGAGACCTTTAAAGCTCATCTAATCCAACCTCCCTGCAATGAGCAGGGTTGCCTTCAAGTAGTAGGGGAACCTCATCCAACCTGACCTTGAATGTTTCCAGGGATGGCGCATCCAGCACTTCTCTGGGCAACGTCTGCCAGTGTTTCACCATCCTCACTGTAAAAAATCTCTTCCTTATATCTAGCCTGAATCTACCCTCTTTTAGTTTAAAACCATTACCTCTTGTCCTATCACAACAGACCCTGCTAAAAAGTTTGTCTCTATCTTTCACGTAGCCCCTTTAGGTACTGGAAGGTGCTCTAAGGTCTCCCCAGAGCCTTTTCTTCCCCAGGTTGGTCAAGCCTAGCCCTCTCAGCTTTTCCTCATAGCAGAGTTGCTCCATTCCTCTGATTGTCTTCATGTCCTCCTCCAGACTCACTCTAACATGTCCATGTTCATTCTGCCTTAGACATCTCATTCTACTCTCAGAAATCCCTTTTCTCTGTGGGACACAAGGCCGACACAGCCACTCTCTGTGAACCAAACTAAACCCACACCAGGATCCCCGAACTAAGCAATTTCAGCTGTGCCCACTGAACTCCTCACAAGAGGCTTTGTGCCTGCAGCTGACCTTGTGAACCTTGGTTCTCAGAGTTGGCAGCTTTGACTTTCTGTAGCTTTCTATGGGTGACAAGGTTGAGCCTTCCCCCAGAAACCAATTGACAGCCATTCTTTCTTTTCAGTCTTTTACATGGGCCATTGTCTCCCATAACATCCCCTTCCTGGAGATGCTGTCCATCTGTCAGAGGCTGCTATCACACCTTCCCCTGGGCTGCTCCTCAGCATCTCTGCTGTCAAACCCAGCTGCCCTTGACCCTTCTGTGGACTTTGGAAGTACAGACTGAACATTGTCACACAGGGGCTGTCTGACATTGAGGTACATAATGAAGTGATGACATGGGATTTGCATCTACTGTTGCTTTCATCCTCTGCTCAGGGTGACTGCAACCCTTCAGAAATGTACTTCTTGGTGTAGAAATTGTAAATACTTAAGTGGAATTCAGTTTTCAAGAGAAGAAAGGAAAATGGTCGTATTTGAGGCACTTGTTATGGCAAGTTCTGCACTCTGCATAGAAATGAGGACACAGCAACGTGCATGTGTATTTAATACCTCTGGAGGCTGGGTGGAGCTTGTCAGCTTGTACTTTGGCAGAATTAGGTTCAAATCCCAGCTTTGCCTAGCTGATAACAGTGCTTCCCTGTCCTTGTCATCCTGAATCTGGTAGAATGAGAGCTGAATTTATCTCTTCAGGCATCCAACTCTACTAACATCTGTGTTTTCCACTCCCAGCCCCTGGTGTGAGCTGCAGGAAATGGCAGAACTCTTGCCAAATTTTCCTTCTGATCAGTTCTGTACAGAGGAAATATTACAGACAGCTCATTTCCAAGGCACGTGGAGAAGTGGAAATAGTACCTTCTAATTAAAGATTAAATTGCCACTTAGGTAGTCAGACAGGCGTTAAGCCACCTTCTGAGCTCAAGGAAATGGCTTCATGTCAGGAAACAGGCATAAATCACCTGAGAATATGAGCTTGAAGTGGCTTGGTGGACTGATATATAGAGAACAGCTCTTAGAGCCGTATTTAGTTAAAAAACCAACATGAATTTCTGAAGGGATATGCTTAAGACAAACACTATTCAGCTTGATGCAGGAATATCTTCAATAAAGGCAAGAAAATCTGTGTCCAGGTGACACAGAAGGTAAGAGCTGGTGTTATAGCTGTTCTCGTGGGATGCCACTGCCAAGAGAGCGGGAGAAGAACCTGATATGAAATTAATTTTGGGAGACACCAACCCGTGAATGTCAAAACTTAAGGAAAAAAATCAAGAGTTAAATTCAAAATGGGGAAAACATTTGCATTTAAACTATTCATACTTCTCATACTTCTACTTTTCATACTTCTACTTCTCCAGTTAACTGCCATAACTTTATTGAAAGATTCAGAAATACAAAAGATACTAACCGCAGGTTTCATCTCTATCACTTTGCTAGTAAAAGGTTATTTATTCCAGAAATGTTGTTACCATGAGCCACTGCCCCAGTGGTCTGATCTGTGGATAAGACTCAGGGAAATCATGATATACCAGTGGAGGAAAGTAGGAACAGAAATGTCAATAGAATTGGTCTCAAATATCTGAGGATTGAAGTAGACTTCTAATCAGAGGGATTATATCACTCATGACCTTAACTCCCTTACCTTATCCTTGGTGGGTAGTGCCTCCTGTACGTGCCTTCCCAATAAAATCAAAGGTGGTTTGTTTTCTTTTTGTGTGTGTAGGCTGCAAGGAGGACAATGGCATCTGAGGGTTGAAACAGCTCATGGGCTCTCCCATGATCAGGCTGAGACAATAAAGAGTCTGTATTTTTTTTTTCACGCTCAGTGGTAGAAAATACCTTCTTGCAAGTTGTGCAGGGCCATTAGCATTTCAGCTGTATTAGTGCTTCTTTCATGCATGTAATCACAGCCATTGCCACTGCTCCTCTTAGACTTAGTGAGAGGAAGTAATTATCAAAGGGAGAAAGAAGACCTCAAGGTCAGGTTTATATCTGAGTGCTTTGTATTTCAGACACCATCAGTGTCACAAACCCTGAGAGCCTCCCCCACCTAAAAATCAATGTTGTGTTGGTGGAGCATGACTACACGTGTCCTCCACGTAAGTAGAGGAAGTTCAGACATCTGCCTTGTACTTATGACTTCCAGAGAGTTCCATTGGGACTCCTTCCTTCAATGAGTAAAACAAATTTCTCTGCTCTTCCAACAAACGTGTCTTTCAAGGAATTGGGGAGTTTGCTGACAGTAGGGTTTCACTATGCCCAATACAGGTCAGTCAGATTAGAACTTGCAGTTTTATATCTATTTCTGTATTTTAAAAGAAATTAACAGGTAAGTAAAATAGTATGACATTGGTCTTGATTTTCCTGTTTGGGGCTTTGCCCCATTTTTTAAATCTCTGGAAAGTGGAAACAAACTTTGTAATTCTAAACTTCACTTGGCTCTCACCTGTCAACTGTCAAAAAATGACATATAAAGGAGGAGAAAAATTATACCCTTAAACCTAATGTATGGTCATGAAATAGTCTTGCTTTCCTGTTTGACTGCAGCTCATTACCTGTGCTGCACAAAAGGGTGTGACAACCCATTTTTCTGTCACCATTAAAACCTCCTGCTTTTTCTATAGTGCTTCAAGCTGGACCTTCTCTGGGTGGCTGCCTGTCAACTGCTGTGCCCTTTGCCTTTTAGCAAATATTTTTCTCTTTATATGTCAGTCGGTGGGGTGGGAATTTTCAGAAGAAGCAAATGTTAGAGGAATTTTTGGAAACTTTTTGTGGACTTTTCCAAGCCAAAGTCTTTCTGCTTTCCCTTAATCTGAGAATCAGTGAAGTTTGCCTTGAAGATCTGTTGTTGTTTATGGTAACCCTGTGGAATAGCAAGGCTTGAAACTTCACTGGTTTTGCTATCACTGTGCTCCAGGAGACGTGCTGTGAGGATAGGGACTCAACATAACTTTTCTTCTCCTGTCATCTCTGATGATGCAGATGCACAAACGAGGTTCTAGTTGTTTACTCAAATGTTAATTTTAAGCTTAATTAGTAACACAAGGGGTGCAGGGAATTAGTGTTTGACAAATAGAAGAAGACACATTTGGAAGGGGAATGAAGCAATGTTTGTTTTTAAGCTCCTAAGAGGCTGTTGCAAACTGTGAATAGAAAAGGAAAACAAAGTTGAACTACAGGAAAAATACTTAAGAGTGTGTCCTTTCAAGTACTCCTTCATCTAATTTAAAAGGGTAATGACTGCAAATATAAAGAGCACAGCAAAATTTGTGCCATATTTAATTTTCTGGAGGAACAAGGGCCAGTATGAACCTGGCTGTTCATTCCTCAGGGAAGACATGGGATTAAGTTACAATGGAAACATTTGGGTACAAGGTCTCAACAAGGTACAAAGGGTATAACCCATATAGATTTATCCACTGGCCCCTCCGCGACTCCTAAAGTCCTTTAATAGCTTTATTCCAGCCTTATGTTGGTAAACAACCAACAGAAAAGAATGTTTCCTCATCACTATCTGGCCACTGCTGAGGAACACGGAGAATGGTTTTAAGGACCCCTGCCAATTTTATTTACCCCTAATATTTCCCCTTCCCAGCTGAAAAGCAGCCTTTGTGGAGGATCTCACCTTCTGGTATTTCTAAACCCATTCTCAGACTGCAAAATGGCACCAAGGGTCACATAAAAACTGATGAAGAGTCAAGACCAGATCTGAGGGATGTGACCTGTGTTACGAGCACTAGGCAACAGCATCAGTTGTTCAGGAGATAAGATTTACCGCTGGCTCATGTTGTACTGTTGTTCCTGGTGTGTTTAGAGGCAGTATCTCCTCCTTTCCTGCTGTGCATGCCATCCCTCACCTGGAAGAACAGAGCAGCAAGATCAAAGCACACGAAACAGCTACACTGCGCTTGCAAGGTACTTCAAAGTCTTGTGCCTCTGTTCTTGGTGAGACTGCAAGCTGTCAGCTGAACAACCTCAGTAAAACACGGTGGCCTGGCTCCACAGCTTTTGATTCTGAGAGTCTCTGGAGGGCAAGAACTCGATTCAGAATTGGAGGAAAATCAGTAAGAGCAGGTGAAGGGTGGGAATTACTGTGCAGCTCCTGCATGAGAGCTAAGGGGTCATGGTTCCTGCAGCATATCAACTTTGAATTATTATCTCTCCAGAACAGTACTTTGCACAAGAAGCTTCTCTCAGGTCCTCTCAGCAGCTGGAGATCCTTCTGGTTTTGTTTAGTTTGAAATGTCATTTCAGCAATGCTGATGAGCAAAGGCATATGGAGAGGGCACACGCTGTCACCCATGCTGCAGGTCACGAGAAGCAGATCAGAATTCCTCATCCCCAGAAAGGCTCCTTCCAGCCCTGTCCTCCAAGGGGTTCTCTCAGTGCATCTGTGCTGTTGTGGGGGCCTGTTTTGCCTTGGTTTTTCCCCGTAGCTGTGCCGACTCTGCAGGGAGAGGGAAGTACAGCATCTCCTGGTTTTGCTGGTCCCGTGGAGAGTTCTTCAAGAGACATTGGGCCCTGCTTCCATTTCCCCCACTCCACAGCTCTGCATCAAAGCGTCAGTGGCCGATTATTGCCAACATTGACTAGAAACTTTGGTGTTTGGCGTGTTTCTTCTTGCATGTACAAAGAGTTGAAGGGTAAAGTGTGTGTCTCTGCCAGGTGTGTTTCTAAGTCAAGCTGCAAACAAGGTTTGAAGTCCATGTGGGTTGTAAAACCTTTGCGTCCTGTCGTTTTTTGTTGTTTTGTTTTGTTTAATTTAGTTTAGTTTAGTTTTGGTTTATTTTTTTCCCCTTAGAAAAATACAACTCTGGCATTGGGCTTCTTCTGTTCCCTGCTAAACTGGTGAGCATTTACAGAAATTTCAGTGTGTCTGGTAGTAAACTGAATTTACTCTGGGGTTTCTGAGCAGAGCAGTTGGCCCTGCATAGATCTATCTTCATTGCCCTGCATGAGCTGGTCTATACAATTTTAACTGTGCTGCTTTACACGTCCCCTGAGAAACCATTTGCTTTTCCTTGAAACAATAAGGAGTGCAGTAGAAATTTGATTTGTTCCCAAATGCCATTAATCTTTTTCCTGGTTTTGGGAGGGACTTCCAAAATCATTGACTAAGCTTCAAGCAGAATTAAATACATATTATACACTTACAAGAAATCTACATTTAATATTTACACTATTTCAGCTTTCTTTTTTCTTTAATAAAAAATTTATTACAACATTTCTCAGAGTTTCGAGTTGTTAGTGCATTCTGTAGTTATTTATGGATAAATGTTGCATATGGCATGTGTAGGGAAATAGTAACCTTCAACAGCCCTGTGCTCAGTTGCTTAAAAGGAAAAAGCCTGTTCCCCATTTTAAATTTACCAGCTTTGATAAAAGGCATAGAGAGACTTCTCCTTCCTTCTTCCGACTGAGTTGAAGCCAAATATTTTCTGTCTTCCACCAGGGACTAAGTGAAGGATGCTCAGAGCTTCCTCAGCAAGGTTTTCTGAAATCACAAGAGAGGCTCTCCTTGTCAGGAATTCAATAGACATCAGCACAAACCCTGGTTCTTAAATCAGCACACAGTACTGCTTTCCTTTTTGTATAAAGTCAGCTTTCTCCAGATCAAAGAGGGACTTTTCTAGAACTAAGAGGCATGTAAGGATACATGTACTGGTTATATTCTCTATGCACAGATTATCTGAAGTTTTTCCAAAATATTTCTGGACTACTGTTGCAATATTTTTATTCCAGTCTTTCATTCTTCCTTATCTTAGCATTAATAATCAATCTGGTTTGTTCAACAAAATTTCGAGATGAAAATTACAAACCTATTTTCTTTTTCTGCAAGAAAAATAGAGGAGTTTGATGCTTTTTTAATTGATTATTTAAAAAAAAATTATATAACTTCTATTTTGCTGGCAAAGTTTTGGGTCACAATCATTTTTGAGTCCACGGCTACCATAACTGAGTTGAACCTGACAACTTTTTGGCAGTCCTCTGCAGCTGAGTAATAATTCTATTGAGGTTCATGTAATAATTCAATCCTCTTTCACCTGTGTTTGCCAGTCACTTGTGCTCAAATAAATCTTATTAATAGGACCTAATGCTCCAGACCTGTGCTGACTTTTATCCTGTTCTTCTTTGAGGAAAACTCCTGCCCCTTTCCCCGTGATATCAGTGTCCTGTTCTTTGTGCTACCATAAATAATATACTTCATGCTTTTAGTTTAGTCTTTTTTCTGTACTTTGTTAATGAGTTGTTTTTGTAAAATTGTTCTGCCCACATGATTGAAATTATTCTTGCAAAATTTCTCTGCTCAAGACTCTTTCCATTTTTATGGAAGTTAGTATTGCTCCCCTCAGAGGGACTCTTGTCTTCAATTTGCACAATAATTTTGCTATGCACTTAAATTTTTCTCCTAGAAAAGGAATTTATATTCTCTCTTGGCCTATGTGTTAAGATTTTGTTTTGTTTAATCCGTTTTGATTTGGAGAATGACAAAACATCATTCAATTTGATCCAGATGGAAAAAGACAAAGTTTTTGAATTCTGGAGGACATTTCTGTCAAGTTATTACCAAAACTCATCTTTATCAATGGTGTTCTAGTGTCTGGGTACTCATTTAGGGACTGTTACCTCCCCATATTGTATAACATATATGGAAACAACTATTAATTCCCTCATTGGTGAATGCAGTGCTACATTCAATTTTGTGCATTCATGCCTATTCTTTAGCATCTTTTAAAGTTATTTATGGAACAGGACTTCTACCTACTTTTACAAAGACAAAAGTGTTATTTTCTTCTTTCTTTGACAGACTGCTTTGCCTCTTGATGGAAACCTAGCTGTTTGCACTACTTCTCTTCATGCAGGAAGTTTTCCTTTCTCAGTTCTTATTTTAAGGGAGATTTGCTGGTTCTGTGTTGTCTAAGCCAATGGTTCAGGTGCCTCTTGTTAGGCTGGTTGGCTGCATTCCTGTCTCTATATGTGATGTCATAGAACTGCTTATCAAGATGAGAGATGAAAATCCTGGCCCTGTGGGATTTAATCAAAAATAGTAATACATGGAAGGGAGGATGAATGAAGTAAATTCAATTAAAGAAATAATTTCTAGAATAATGATATCTCCTGGTCTGCATTCTGTATGATATTCCCCTAACAGAGAAGACATTACCCTCACATATTTCTCTTTTATCCCCAGATATCTCTCCTGTTCTTCTTCCAGCTGAGGTGCTGTGTGTCTGATTCCTGCGTGGCTCCACACAACAAGGACGGGGAGCAGTGGGTGATTCAGACTATGAGGGGTTTTGCCTTGTAAAAGGTTGTGAGTGGGCTGAATTTCTCTGACTCATTGGAGAGGCTGTGTGTGTGAGAAAGGGCTGGCACTAGGGTGGGATAGCAGAGCCTTCCCTTGAGGTAAACTCTTTTGAGAGGGAATGACCAAAAGAGCAGAGCCATGGAGCTGGAATTTTAATTTCCTCAGTGCAGAAGATGGTCAGAAAGAATCACCAGTTTGATGTTAAACAGTTCATAGAAGAGTGCTAGAGCAGGCTGGTCTTTCTATTTACCCCTGCCCTGAGCCACTAAAACACACTCACTGTCTTCTGGACCTACACATTTTATAGGTAATTATCCTGCTTTATCCTTTGCAATCTTGCCTTCCCTGGGGCAAAGTTAATTTGCATTCACTTTTGCTTTTCTGCACTGCTCTTTTTCCTTATCATGGAGGAGCCATGGTACTTTTCATTGTGTCTTATCTGAGTGTGTTGAGGAGACCTAAACAACACTACCTCTTCCTAAATCTTCTGCTGTCACAGCTGGTGCTCCAGAGGCAGACATAAATCAGGCCTGATGACTTTTCCTTCTCTGTTATAATACACCTGGCTCCATTAACTTCAGAACATGAGGCCCCACCTTTCAAAAACCATCACTACTTTGACGTGTTCAGGGCCTGATGTGAAGAGCCTGGTGTGCTGAGGAAGGAGGAGAGCCACATCCCATCCGACCTTCAGAATGTTTTCTTCCCTGAAAACGCTTGCATTTACTGATGTTGATCATGACCACAGGGCAACTCCAAACAGGGAGCTCAGCATGAGCTGGAAAAGAAGCAATTTCAAACAAGAGACAATTTAGAGCAATCAGCAGCAGCCCTAACAGGTAACTCAAGGAATCACTGCTCCCTTCCCATGCCAGTAGCATCAAGGGCAACCATCATGTGGAGAGACAAGATGTTACTTTGCTTTCCAGTCTCCCTCTGTGGATGAGGGCTCTTTCCTGCCTCTCCCTGTTTTATAGCCACGACCAGTCCCAAAAAGGCTGGGAGATGAACATAGACCTGCTGGTTCAAAAGTTGCTGCTGAAAGGGCTGTTGTCCTTTGCATGTCTTTCTCCAAACATTGGGTTTGATTCCTTTTTAGGAAATGCTGAGTAAGTAAATATTAAAGAATGAAAAATGCATAAATGTCTTGCTTTGTAGCGCTAAAAAGAAATACCTTAGCTCAGCAGTTCTCTCCCCTGCTGTCCCACCTCTGTTATCTGAGGATGTTGTTATAAAGCAGTTCAGAGCCTGACACACACTTTGCAAATACAGATTGTCTTTCCCTGCAGCGCAGCTGTAAAATGTGTTTTTGGGAGGAATCTCTTGGTTTCCCCTGTGATCTCTCATTTTAATCTTCCCACTCTTCAGCTCTTGTTAGCAATACCTCTAAGCTTTGTGGAGGACTGAATGGCCACCAGAGTCCCCTGCTCACACACTCTAAAGTCTTTAGACCGGTATCAGAATTCATATTGAGCATTCCAACATAAAAACCTCATTGCATTTCTGTGCTTTCTCTCAATATTCATCGGTATTGGGACACAAATAAATGTTTTTAATCCATCTAAGGACTTTCAACTATCATCTGCTGATGAACACCTCTATCAAAAATAGCGGTAGGCTACTTGTATCTGTGCCTTCTTCACTGTATTTTTGTGCTTGAGCTACAGCAGCCTAAATGAATAGTGACATAGCATAGATGGAGCAGCTTGATCAGGGCACGCTAATCTGGAAGCACAGCTGTCCCCAGAGCTTGTGTGATGGGGCTGATGCGATGTGGTGTTGTGCAAGGACTAGAAAGGGTCTGATAAACCCTCAAATGCCTCTCGTGTACTAAAATGCCTCCAGTTTTTCAGCCCTGGAAGAGGCATCTCCAAGTCTGTCCAGACTCATTGATGACTGAATCATCTCATTACAGGAGGCTTCCAGAAGCACGTCTCCAGCAATAATCTCAGCATTTATGTCAGCAAAAGAACAGCAGTTTCACAGTCTGAATAATTTGCTAACTCCGAAAATTTACTACTTAAACTAGTGGTTAAAAATGACAGCTTAAAAAAGTGAATCTCATAAAAGTAAATTGAGTTTAGACAAATAAAATAAGATGGTCTTTTAGTTTTTGGCTTCCCCAAATCCTGGTAATTTTGGATCCTGGTCACTTAAGTGTTTTACTTAATGAAATCACAAAAAATAATTAGGTACATGTTGCTGATGTAAAGGAAATTTCATCAGTGGTTGTATATAAACTGATAAGGATTTGCTGTTGGTGGAGTTCTTGGAAAAAGGAGTTGAAAAGAGGATAATTATTGTAGAAACCTTGTTGACTTTAGTCAATGGTTACATAAAACTGTCCAGATCCATTAAAGGCAAACCTTTTTCCTCAGAAATAAGGCAATATTTTCCCAACAAGGGTATTGTTTGGCATTGCTGATAACATTCATCTAAGAAAGACCACATTCCCTTCATAGAAGGAAAAATGTAACAGGCTGCCTCTGTACATAGGGAGCTGCAATTTGGATAGGACTGTGTCAGATAAGACAAAAGGCACCTAAATAGTCCAAGCTGGGCTCATGGTTTTGTGCAAATTCTTATCTTTTCCTGCAATTATCAATAATATGAAAAGTGCATCTCAATTCACGTCGTTTACAATATTGCAAGGAGCTGGTAGTTTGTAATTACCGCTGAGGATTTGGGGATCTAGAGGCAGAGGCTGGAGATACAGCTGTCATTGCAGAAGCCTGTAGGGCCATGAACTGCCTCTGGGACCAACCATCATCAGCACAGGATTTGGAGGATGAGGCAGATCTATGGGGAGCTCTAGGGCATGGCCCTGCATAGCCCAAGGGCCAATTCTCCTCTCTCTTGGAGGCACCAAGTCCAAAAAAAAAAAGCGAAAGAAGACAGACTGGATTTCCCCTGCTCATGTTCTTCCAAACAGCTCTCCCCGAGGGTGATTTGCCATTAGCTCAGTTTTTTTTGAGCCAAGGGTGGCCCAGGGTTACTCTGCACAAAGGTTGGTATCTGTCAGGTGAGCCTCTCCATTCCTCCTCGTGCTGAGGTGTCAGGAGGGCTGCAGGCTTGAGCATGTCCTGCCTGGATGCACAATGAGCTGAGTAGTTTTCCTTGGATTTTTTGGTGGATTTTCAAATTAAGGCATAGCTGTTCTATGTCTGCTGAGGAGCTGGGCAGTAACAGCTCTGTGAAGGGGACATCTGGAGACTCCATGGGAATATCCTTGTGGCAAGTGTTGTCTCCATGAGAGTGAGTTCTTCCTTCGCCTCTCTGCTCTTGGCTGCTACCAGCTGCTGATTTGGTGTGACTCAGAGAGTTCTCAGCCCTCAGAGCCAGACAAAGTGCTTTCAATCCTGCAGTCTGCTGCACAACAACTGTTTTCTTGTGCTGTCAGCTTTCATAAAGACTGATAACTTCTTGCTGTTTTGAAAGCTGGAAGGCTTGAAACTTTGGGAGGCTTAGGTTCACCTTGTGGCAGATAATTGAGTCTCAGTGTCACTGAACTCCAGATTCTTAGAATGATTCAGTTTGATTCAGTGTTCATCTATGAATTCCATACTATGCTTTTTTTGCTTCACCTTTCCCCTAAAAGCTCACATGCCTTCAGAAGCAAACTCCAGGTAAAAGGTTATTGTTAGAGTGGCAAAATGTTGTGTTCAATGTGGGTGTTAAAAAGATATTGCAAGCAATTTCTCTCGCACTAATAAGGGTAATTGGACTTGTTAGTCTTAGAAGGAGTATGGTGGGTTTAAAAGCCTAAAAGCTACAGAATTCTGTGAATAGAGAGATCCTCCTCAATTGGGAATGATTTCATTTATTATAAAAATATAAACTTCTACTCTGGACAGCAAGTGCTGAGAACAGCAGGGTTAGGAATGTTATGGCTTTTAGAATAACTGGCCCAATAATTTGAGTCATAGAAGGGGCTTGACTTTTTGAATCCTGGTCTTCAGAAAAGCTTTGTGAGAATCTTTAGAACAATTTCTGTTACGTGTTTGGTTACACTGAGCTCAGCTTTATAAGGAAAGGAGGAGCATGAACTGAAATCCTGAGTTCAGTAACAGTAATAGTGTTATTTGCCTGAGTGGGAGAAAGTGCTTCTGAGACTTGTGTTGGGAGAAGGGCGATGTGGTTTACAGTTACTATAAAAAGGGATTTCTTGTGCAAAATTAATCCAAACTGTCAACAATGCCTTCTTAAAAACCAGGCAAAACTGGTCTAAATGTTAGTTCATAACTGTGGCATAAAATGTTACTCTGCTTATCTGAAGAGACAAGAGAAGAATAGCAGAAATAACTGTATTGGGAGCACTTTAAGTCCTGGTAAATGTGAGATAATGAGGCTTAAGCTTCTTCCACTGAGATTAAAATAAAACTTGAATTACACTGTACTTGCTGTGGGCAGCAGTGCCTGTGGATGGTTAGCAAGGCTCAGCTAGCCCATGGTAGCTGTTTGTCAGTCACCTGAATGCACAGGTTGAAAGAAAAAAAAGGGAAAAAAAGAAAAAAATGGGTCTGAAAACTTCATAAAGCACCAGAGGTAGTGGGACTGGGATTTTACTTTACCATTACCTGGAAGATCAAAGCTGCTGTCTGTCTGGTTTGTCTTCCCCTCTCATACCACGGCAAGCAGCCCATTTACCCCATAGGTGCCTAACAGATGATCAAAATCTTTTATGCTTTTTTTGACTACATCAACCAGTCTAATAAAAATAAAGCCATCTTTCCCTGTATTTCCTGGTATCCTTAAAAGCCTACAGCATTACCACCACCATATCCTTAACACATTCAAAATGGGAGGGAAAACAGATGAGAGATGGGGAGGTAACCTTGTATCTTTCCTGTCTGATTGATGATAACCCTGCACCGTTCCTGTCCAGTCAGTTAGAACAGTCATTTAATAATACTGTATCTAGTTAGTGTTAAGAGTATTCAGGTTTAATTGGGTAAAGTGTTGCCTTTTTGATATCACTTCCTTCTCTTTGGTCTGATCCACGGAAGTCTGAAGCTGGCTTTATCAAGCCCCAGCTGCTCAGAATTGTCTGCAGCTCAGGTAGGAGACACTCATGTCTGTAAATATTGACTTTCTACTTCAAACCCTGCTGTGGCTGACATATGCTGTTCTCTGTTCCCTCTTTAAAGCCCAATTAATAATACTGAGGAGCTCAACTTAATCCTGACTCCTTTTGTATTACTGAGCCAGTGACTCCTTTTCTAATACTGAGCCAGTTAACCTCTCATCTATTCACATTAAACTATAAAATTCAATAAGTAAGGGCTGGGCTTTCAACAATTGAGAACAGGCCACAGGGTAATTAGATATTGTTAACTGGGGCTGAAGAAGCTCTAATAATCTGGGGAGAGATGCAAATCTGTGGTGAAAACTTGTCTGGAGGACTACTCCCTTTTCATTTAGGGGCTTCTAGGGAGGCTGTGCAGTACATATGCCTGCAAACTTCTCTGCCAATTCTGAGTGGGTTCAGGAGGAAAATAAGTATAATGCTGACACGACCGATATGGAATACGTGGCAGAGTGTAAGTAAGTGGGATGAATATTTCTTAATGAGTGTAGGAAATGTTGTAATTCAAACATATTGGACACTCCTAAGCGTCTTCATGATTTATTCATGGCTATTCCTAGCTGCTATGGAAGCAAACCATGACATATTGCAGACTTCTTGGCTTCCTGTTGATAAAACCAAATCCGCTGGTAAATAACTCCATAGAAGGTCCTGGTGCCCCAAAAGATTTTTTTCAGGAAAAAGGTTCAGATCCCAATGGATCTGGTGGATTTAGAAGACTTACTCAGATCTTATAAGATCACCAAAGCTGAAGACCCCAGAATTTAGGGCAGAGACATAAGGTCCCTTGGTAGCCACCAAAGGGTTCCTTTTGACACAACTGTGTTTAAGATCAAGCTTTTGTGTTCATGAAAGCCACTGGTGTTTGAATCCAAACATTTTCAAGGAAATCTTGATAAGTCTGGTAAGTAAATACTTCTTGCTATTCTCTCCTGATGTTTGCTTGCAAGAGTCAAGTCAGTTCGCCTGTGCTGTGGAAATTGCCTATGATTATCCACCAGTTCCCAGCAATTACTTAAAATGTAACAGAACAATATTTCAGTATGTCTAAGTCAAAACAGAGTCTTACTGGGCTTAAGCATTTTGAACTCAATGGAACTGCTTACATTGTTACAAGTAAGTTACAGCTCCAAAATTAGTCTAGATTTCACTATCAGTTTATTCACCATCTTTTTAAGGGCAGATGTGCAAATTGCACATCTCAATAAGGGGCCATGAAGGGCACCCTCAAGTAGTAGCTTTGAATCTTTGTCAGCACTTTATTGAAAAAAAATGGAATGAAAAAAGGGGTTTTTATTGCTCCTGAAAAGAGCAGTTCATCTTCTTGTGTATGCGCTGTTCCTAAAGTTGAGAGGAAATCCTCCAGACAGTTGAATTATTGACATCTATCACTAAACCAGTCATCCTGTGCTCCTACCATAGTATCTGACCTGAGATGCGCTGGATCTCTCCATGATTCAGTCTATTCGTGTACTTGAGATGCTACAAATACTCATTCCTACAGCCAGCAGCATCCTGGGAAGTTGTGCTTGAACTGCTTGCAAAGGAAAGCAAAGGAGAATTCAGGCTTATATAATTTCCTACTTTCCTACAAACCTCTTTCTGTCCAAGGTTCCACATAACAACTGGGGAACTCTTAATTTTCAGCAGGGAAAGCACAGATTTAATGCAAATACAGCAGCTAGGCTGATTCACTTGTGCCATTTGTTCACATTCAGAGTGGATTCATGACTGCCTTGTGATCTCAATAACAATCTTGAATCCTCTGGGTTGCACACAGGGCAGAATCTCTTGTCTTAAATCAATTCTATTCAAGGCTTCCTCTGGAGTTCCAAGTAAAATCAGAATGATGTCAATGTCTCTGGAAAGCAAGAAGAGACAGCTTTGGAGGTAAACTCAGGATCTCAGCTCAGCTTTGGCATTTATTCATTATGTGGCAATTCCCAGTGAGGGTCTTAAAATGTTCTGCTGGTAATACACACAAATGGAATTCTCCGAAAGAGGGAACATCGATGCTGTTTATAGATTAAAAGTAGGTTATCAGGAAATTAAATTATTTTAGTGAAAACTTGGCTGAAAATCACCAAAGTCTCTTGGGCTGAGATAAAAATAGAAAAAAATTGCACTGAGTTATTTCTATCAGTAATTTCTGATGACTTCCGTGGTCTGTAGAGTTATGCCCTCTGTGTCAACAACGTTGTTATAGAGATCCAAATGAAATCATAGTCCTCACTTTGAAAAGCAGACATAAATGCTATAAAAAGAGAAAGAGCACAAAGCATAAAAGAAATTTCCCTCTTTAATCCACTTTATATCTATGCTACATGCTTTGCTGCAAGACTCTTCATAGTGATGAGTCTATACCCTCCTTTCACAGCTAAAACAGAAAACTGAATAAATCATTCAGCTTTTGTGCCCTCTCCAAATGCAAAGCTCATCTGCTTGTTTGTGGATCCTTTCTTTGCTCCCTCTTAATTGCATCCATGTGTATCAGCAATCACTAATGTCTCTAACAATGAGGGAAAGCTTGCAAAGGCTGAATGCTGAGAGTGGCAATTCTGAAGTGTGAGTCTGCTTGCGCACTGCGTTCTTCTTCTGTTATGCGAGGGTGAGATTTTGTTCTTGCAGTGTGCTGCAGAAGTGGCACCCCTCAGAGATGAATTGATTGCTTCTCGGAACCGTAGCCAAAAGAAGAATCAGGAGTAAACAAGAGGGTTTTTCCTTTTTTTTTTTTTTTTTTTTT
>VZTE01006244.1:409041-456967 GCA_013397775.1 Eulacestoma nigropectus | reverse complement strand
GGTTTTTCCTTTTTTTTTTTTTTTTGTTTTTAATTTTTTTTCCCAAATTATTATTTCAAAGGTTGATTCTGTGTGAAATAAGAAAACTTGCAATACGTGTTTAATGTAATATTTAAGCAGAAAAACACGTCAGGCATTGCAGGTTGGGGTGATAATAAGTGGCAATTTAATTATTTATTCCTTCCAAATTTCTCCATGCACATTAATGGAGCATCTCTTCCGGGATTTAGGCACCTTAACAGATACTTAAAAATCCAACAAAATGAAGACAAGAAAGAGAACACATACCCCCTGAATGTCTGAAACCCTGTAAGGATCATCCCCAATGGGATTTTTGTGTGCCCTCAAGAGCAGACCTGGAGTCCTTCGGAAGCAAAGAAAATGAGGATTACAAGCTGCAGCACTCTCCAGTAGTATTTTCCTTTCTTATGTTCAAAGCAGGGTTCATCACTTCTGTTGGTCTTATCTGTGGGAACATGGGGAGAGAGAATGTGTTGGATCAAAAAAAAGTTGTGAAGAGAAAATACACTGATACAGAGACCTAGAAGTGTTGCCAGCTGCTGAAACAAAATACTTCAGACTATGTAGAATTATAAAACTTGTGCCCAGGCATTTTAAAAGGCTGGAAATACTTATATTTTTTTCTTGCTATAAGAAACCATGGAGAACTCCTTCTCTACCTGTATGCACACACATTTAAAGCTGCACAATTTGCAAAACCAGTATCTCAAAAAGTTAAGACAAGCCAGTATAAAAGAATGATATTTGGTCTGCTTTTCATCACTTTAGGCATATGATGCTATGGTTTGGACTTTTGTAATTTGTAAGCATAGTTGATATTTTAATTTCCACAGGATTTTTACTTCTATGTTTCAAGACCAACAGCTTTCTCATCACTTTTTTCCCCCCCTTAAGTGTTACCTGACTGCAGAAGGAGTAATGAGAGGGAAAGTTTTGTTCAAGTTCTGTGATCTTTAGACCCTTCTCAGTACAACCAGTATATTCAGAAATTAGATGCACATACATGGTTGCACACCAGATCATGTTGTAATCTCTAACCAGATTCAGCCTCTAAATTCCCGTGATCGACTGAGTTGTAGTGAGGTAAAAGTGAGTTTGACACTGACTAGGAGGGGAGGCTTTGGGAAATATGTGCCATAGATGAATATCCTTGGCTGATGCCTGAATATTTCATGAGGGTGGTGGTAAGTATACAATGCCACGCAGTGTCCTGTATGGCTCCTTTCTGAGGCACAGAGCCACTTCCAATTCAGGTGTGATTTGCAGCCTGCTCTTGCTTTCTTCATGACCAATTGCATGAACTCTGTAATAATTTGTGCTGATGTGTTCTTATATGATAAAATAATCCCCTGTATTCTTGATTTCACTTAAAGCAGGTACATTTCCTGTGCAGCTCTTTAGGCACAGAGTGAGTGAGAAATAGGAACGTGACGGACGGACACATCCGGTGGCACCATCAGAGGGTGTGCTGGGTGTGCTGGTGGCTGGAGAGGGGGTATCCAGGTGTCAGGTGTGCAAAGAGCAGCCCCAGTTTGCAATGAGCTAATGACAACAGAGCCCCATGAACAGAGGAGCCTGAAGTTGCCCATGAGGTGCAAACCTGCAGCTCTCAGCTGATGGTACCATGGGTGGGCTGCTCCTGCTGCTATCTACAAAATGTCAGCACCCTTCAGGGGTTAAAAACTGGATGGTTTTTGGAGTATGGACCTTAGTTCCCTCTTGGATAACTGGTCACTGAAGGTGATGATCTTTGCCCAGGAATTAAAATGGAAAGAGGGATTTAAGAAGAGCAAACCTATGTGAAAGTGTGGCAGATGGAACTGGATATCAAGCAGAAGCTCTGGCTGGTACTGTAAAAGTAGCTGGAAAATATGCTGTGGTGGTAACTATGTCAATATGAAGAATGCAATGAGAAACTCATAAAAGAAGCAGAAATATGAATGCACAACTTATTTAACCTGAAATACTCTAAGGTATATGAATAGCAGACTGAGAGAGTTGCCTCCTCACACAAAAAAAACCTTAAAGGACCAACTCTACTTCAGCTGGACCAGAAAAAATGTGCATTAGAACATCCTAATCCAGTTTGGATTCACCTTGAACCTCTTGTTGAAAAGGTAATTTTGTTTCTAGTTCTCTGCCCTGCTGTAACCCAACAACACTCTTCCCCCTAAGATCAACAATTGGATCACGCAGCTGGAAGACTGTGACATCCATCAGCCACTGAGGCACCGCATGTGGAGGCTACTTCCTTTGCCCTGTAAAGACCTGGATTGGGCAAGAGTAGCTGGATGCTCATCATGCAAATAACATCCTCAACAAGTCTGTGCAACAGAAAAAGTGATTGGTTTCTGTTAATTGCACCTATGTGACCCCACATAAAACTGCCCTGGATTTCCAGCATGACTCACAGGAGCAGAACTCAACCTATTATTTGGCTTTGTTCTCTTTCACTTTTCTCTTTGTTCTATCTGCTTTCCTCCACGCTCCAAGCCCATCTTCATATTTTAGAGCATCTTGAAGCATTTCACAAATATAGGTTAATTAGCAGTTTCAGACCAATCTTTACAGAGGCAGGAGCCTTTATCTAGCACAAGACTAGAGTGGTTTGCTCTGTCTGCTTTGGATCTGAAGAACGATGGCTCTGCTGGACAAATGGGCATGTGCTTATTGAAGCTGACACAAGGAATGATGTTTTCTCTCTGGTGCAGGGTGAAGTTTAGCTACCATTTTCTTAGAAACCTCTATTGATGACAGTCTAAACCCCTCCTTACTGTCTATTCTAGCTTTTGAATATCTATCTCCTAGCTACAGCAGGCATGAAGAACACCTTATTACTATATATTTTTTTTTGGTGTATATCTTTTATGTTGTTGGTGTTTGTTTTCTTGGTCTACTTTTTCCAAACTGAACTGAGCCCCAAGCCTTTCCTATAGGTCACATTTTCTAGAGCTCTTGTCGTTGTTTTTCTCTACTCTCTCTGATCCATGCATTCCTTGAACTGTGATGTTCAAAGCAGAAGTGTATTTTCCTAGTGATTTGGTCAACTTTGAATTTCAAAGAAGTTCTGTTTGTATTTCAAGAGTTTCTCTCTTTTTCTCTTTTTTTCTTTTTTTCTCTTTTTAAAGCAGTTTGATATTCGCTTCTCTTTATTTTCTGATCCTCTAAAGACCCCAAATCCTTTTTGTAGAAGAGCTGCATAATCAGTTGCTTCTTATCTCTTATGCAGTTAATTATTCTGTGGAGTTTGTACTTGCGCTCTGCATCACTTTCCTTACAGGCTGCTTCTCCAAGGGGACAGTCTTATCAGTTCTTCCCACTGAAAGGCAGAACATACTTGGTTTATAGATAGGTTATCCATATTCACTGTAATTCTGGCTGATTTAGTGTCCAGGGAGACTGTGACTGTATTTGCAACAAATTTGGATAATAGCATATAATTTTTTGTTTCCTTGAGCATCTTTTATCCCACTCATGTGTGGTACATGCACCTGCTGCTGAGTACTATCATGGAACCACTTTGGAACAGAGCAAAGTTCAAATCTAAAAGGATAAGGCAGGGGGTATTTCATTGGAACACTTGTTTTCTAGGAGAGTTTTATAGAAACATTCAGAATTTGATGTCCTGGTATTTCCTGAGGCTGAAGTCACAGACTGTAGTATTTTCCACCAGCTCCAGATCAGAGCTGAGTTACAGCATGGCTCCTTTCACATGCCAAGTTATACAGGAGATTTAGGAACTTCGTGCTGTCTCTTTGCATGAGCCCAAAGATGCTAACTACTGGTAATTAGTAACTAATGGAAATTAATACATGACTAATATGGAGGAATAATTTAGGTCCTACTTATGTTCTTCTGTAATGAACAGCACTTGTACTTTCACGGTTGCTATTATCACAGTGTGAGCTCTGACAGAATATGAGAGCTGGGAGTATAGATCAATTTACAATAATAATAAAAAAAAATCAGTCTGGAGGAAACCAATTCAGTGACTGAATTAATGGAAATGCAGTATTGTTCAGTCAGTGACTAAGCCAAGTTGATGCTGTATAAGTCAAATGTCACAGCTATCATTGTCTGCAACTTCTAGTAGGACAAACCCCCTGCAAATAAATTGAGTCTTCTACAATCTACATGGCCTGTTTCTGTCTGAATTTTCACTTGATTGTGTCCCCTTTCTTGGATGTGGTTTTGTGCTCTTATGTACAGCAGCTGCCCTGAGCTGGTGGTTCCAACCAGTACAAATCTCTTCTCAGAGCTCACAGGCTGCTCTGTGCTATCTGCTGGCAAAGAGTAGCACCAAATTGAGTTACTACAGCTCTCTCTCAGGTGCCAATTAAGAGTGATCCTGAATTGTGCTGTGGTACATAGCCTGAGAAACCTGACAGCTGTGTTATGAAAAACAGGAAGATTAGCTTTTCCCTCTAAATCATTGAGAAATCCCCATGTCCCCCAGTGACACAGTATTTGTGAACAGTGAATATAAATAATATATGCATTTTTTACACATATGTTTTAAAATATACGAAGAGTTTTGGAGCTGGAATTACATCTCTAAAATCCCTGTGAACTTTGCTTTACTTCTTCGCTTCTCAGTAGCATAAATCCTGCCTTGGGGAACTATTTGCAAGCCCAAGTGGGGGATTTCAAGCCTGTGTGAGCACCTCCTGCCCATACCACAGTGGATCAATCAATACCACAGCAGCGCGATAATGCTCTGTATCAAAAATTCTGCAGAAGCCTTATTGAGACCTACCAGGGAAAGAAACCAGAGAGTGTTATTTTGAGTGTGAAGGCTGGCCACATGTTTTGAGAAGGAGGTTGTTAATCCCAGCACTGTCAAAAAGTGTGGTACTTGGGAAAGAAATGAAAAAATAACATCAGCTTGCTTTTGTTTTTATATTTATGGTTGGGCAATGCAGTATTTCCTTTTCTTATTCCTGCTTCTGCCTTCCTCAACAGATTTCCCACCACTGTGATGTCATAGGTCAAGTTAATAACTGATAATGCTGCTTGGTTTGACAAGAAGTTGGCATATTTTTTTTTCCCTTTCTTTATACTTTTGCACGTCTGTCCATTTGTGGTATTCATATTTTGCAGATTGTCCTGCAGGACTTGGCTCCCGAGGCAGAAGAAAGACAACATTGTTATGGAATATTCATACCAGTTAGGCACATTTTGAAGCTGACTCTCCAGCACCTTGTTGTGATGCAGCCACTTCTCCCCTAAAAACCAGCTGTAAAATGCCTATTACAAATGCAAATAGCTGTAAAACCATGCAAGGCAATACATTATTTGTCACTGTGGCACTAAAATTTTGAGGGGGAGGAAGCAAAATTGTAATTTAACCCACATAGCATGACTTGCTCTTGCTTCTGTTTGAGAAGATATCATCATAATCTCTTCCAAAACCACTCTTATTAATCTCACAGCATTTATGTTCATCACAGCCATTCATGCAATTTGTGTAGAAATCAAGAACCTACTATGTCTCTTATCACAGCATCAGTGTGATGGGTAATTAAAAGCTAATCAAGTGGTCTCCCAGAGTTCTGGGCCGTCATTTACCACTGTAGCCAGCATGATGGATTAAAGCAGTAATTCAGCCTGAAAAGATAAAACCCATGTTATTTTTCCTCATTTTAATTCAAATGGTAGAATTTCTTCCTTTTGGTAAGATAGATGGTGCCATTTCAGAATATTGTATGTTCGTGGGTAGATTTAGGAGAGGAGGATTTAATAATAAGGCACAGGAAAAAGAGGATGAGATTGTTGATAGAGCAATAAAATACAGACAGCACAGCAAGGTGGGCAAAATAGCAATCTTGGAGCTCAATCCTATTGAACACAAGCTTCAGTTTGGTGCAGTTCAGCCTGTGGACCCTCATGGATGCTCTGAGATCTTTGTTGAGTTTTTTCTGACAGAAGGATTCCAATATACTCTCTTTCTTTCCACCTCCTAAATTCCTATTTCCTACTTTCTTTCCTTTGAGAAAATCTCACTCATTTGGAAAGCAAAAGGCCAAAGCTCAGAAACTACAGGCTAGCTGGTGTAAATCATTAAAGCACCTCTGGAGACTTTGTTAGCCATTAATGTGTCTGTGAATTGTAAAACTCTCTGGGTTGATGGGGACATACATGGAGGTTTGCACTAATTATTCTCTTGACTCAGTATTAATTTGGTACCCTGGACTCTTCTCTATTAACACAATTGGAAAAGTAGAGCTAAACCCTTGAGGCTCTCACATTCAAGACGCTTCTTCATAAGGTAAAAACCACACAGTGTAGACCAATCATGGGAAAGGCAATTTTTTAAGAGTCCAGATCTCTTGAAGGCCTTTGTGAAGTGCAGTCTCTGACAAGAACATGTCTTTGCTATCTCTCCCTAAAGCCCTGTCATTGGGCTGCTTGTGTCAGTGAAGGAAAAACCACTCTCTTCTCCTCAGCAAGCTGTCAGACTGTGTCAGTAAAAATGATGCACAGCACTGACAAGTTCAGGGTGGTATCAGTGCTTGTTTTCCTTGCATTTGACCTTGCATTTGACTCTATGACATTTGTCATTAGGGATAATTAGGTGTATTCTGCATCTTATAGCTTCCAACTTTTCTTTACCCAGCTTTTCCCTCTTCATTCTCCTCCACTGCCTGATTTTCTGGAGTTCTTCCTAGAGCACACTGCACCAGACACACATGGTTATTTGTACTCAAGCTTCTACTTGTATTTGATGAAAAATATAAAGCACATTTTTAGCTTAGATTAGACAGAGAATGATCAACTATTAAACAGCTGCAGGTCAGAGGTTCATCTTGCTCAGTATTCTCTCTGAGAGTGGGCAATAGTAGAGGCAAGAAATGCAGTGTGATATTTCCCAGCGCATTCTTCCAACCTCTGATTTGTGACTCAGCAAATTCCTCAGCCAGAGGTGGTGCATCTTTGCATTTAGCACCCCTTTCTCCATTAATTTGTATTTTTGTTCTGAAATGTGCCCTGCAATTTTATGTACAAGGATTTATAAAAATTCCAAAGGCTAGACAGCTCCAGGTAGTGCTGGATGCTGACCCCTGTACCCTGCATTATGCCAGGAGGAAACACTGTCTCCTATGGACACTGACTACATTAGATTTTATCTTTGCAGTGAGGGAGTTGGGGGTAGGTGTTCCCCTTCTCCAGTGCCGTGCCAGCTCTGGGCAGCCTTTCATGTTGTTCCCCAAGGGATTGACTGTTCTCAGGCTTTTGCCTGTGTGAAAAAGAGGATTTTATGGTAAAGCTTTGTGTTACTCTAACAAGCTGTGCACTGGTTTCTCAAACAATTTATTTTCATTTGGTTCAGTGCTGTACTGATTCTGCAGTATAGCTGATTTTATGCCCTTCCATAACAGTGACCGGTCTCTTAACAAGCAGCAATAAAAGTTGACCTATAGCCCATTTTTCTGCCTCAAATAGTGATTATATTTTAATGTGGAGGGAAATGTTCTCATGGAAAACATTTCTCAAAAGGGGCAGTAATAAAAATAAAAACAAAGGAGACAAGAAGGAATGCAAAGAAAATGGGACTACTCTGCTTATTTGCTCCCTGTGACCTGACAATAATTTATGTGCAGTATTAAGTAAAGGAGAAGCTACCATAAAGTTTCATTTTGTCTTCCTCTTGAGGGAATAATAATTGTAAAATGGCAAAACCCAGACCCAGTTTGCTGTTATAAATGGATTGTGTATATGAATAGCTTGAGGAGGTAAGTGGTGAAACTGTTGCTTATGAAGGTGTTTATTTTATATTGCTTTTGTGTGCAGGGCAATCAGTCTCCACTTGTTTGTGATTTTTATTAAATATGATTACCACTCATATTTTATGAGAAATATTTATGCAAAGTAATCTATTCCATTCGTCATCTAAAATTTAACTAATGAATATATATTGCATATGATTAATCTTCTTATATTTCACTGTTCCAAGCATTAAAAAAAAAGAGAATATGACCAGAATGGGCAGCTTCATGCTATCCAATAAACTGCAAATGAATAGAGGCTTTTAGCAAAGGTGTTTGAACTTGCAGCTCATGGCTGGCTGGCAATGTTTTGCTTTCAGACAAAATGAGTTTTCTTAAAGAATCTTTTTCTTCTTGTTCTCCACTAAACTGAACTGAAATGCCCAACTTGCAGTTTATATGATTTAAGAATTTGAACTGTGTAACTCGATGGGGTCTGCAATTTGTTTCCATCCTGTGGTTGTGTTTGTCTCTTCTTGTTTCATCAGGTGCTGCAGAGGGAGAAGCTATATCTCTTCACAGCGAACCAGAAAGCACCAAAAATGTTTACAAAGTTTGGGCACCTCTAGCAAAGCCCTTTTGTTCTCTAATATGTTCTTATAAATTAAAATGTCCCAGAAGCTGTTCTTCTTGTCTGTTTTACTAGGGAAAATGGTGGACTTCCTTCAATACACACTGGGATTCTCTCTTAATGATTCTGTCCCTTGAAGTTGAATTTTTATAAGCTCTGCAGAAAAAAAGTGATACATGACACTTTTTGTGACACTTTTGTCTTGGAATCAAGGCTGTGTAATGGAGCTTTTGGTCTGTTTGTTCTCCTTCTACAGCTTTTGATGCAAGTGGCCATTTTCACTCAATGATGGAGTGACTCTGTCCCTGCCAGCACTGATGAAGTCACATCTTGGATCTTGTGGTCAGTTTTGGGCCCCTCACTACAAGAAAGAAATTGAGGTGCTGAAGTCTGCCCAGAGATGGGCAACAGAGCTGGTGAAGGAGGTGGAGCACAAGTCTTGTGAGGAGCAGCTGAAGGAGCTGGGGTTGTCAGCCTGGAGAAAAAGAGGCTCAGGGAGGACCTTATCAGTCTCTATAACTACTTGAAAGGAGGCTGTAGCCGGGTGGGGGTCAATCTCTTCTCCCAAGCAACAAATGATAGGACAAGAGGAAATGGCCTCTAGTTATGCCAGGGGAGGATTAGATTGGATATCAGGAAAATTCTTCATCAGAAGGAGTTCAAGCACTGGACCAGGCTGCTCAGGGAAATGGTGGAGTCACCATCTCTGCAGGTATTTAAAAGACGTGTAGATGTGGCACTTAGGGACATGGTTTAGTTGGGGCTTGGCAGTGCTGGGTTAGCATTTGGACTTGATGATCTTAAAGGTGCTTTCCAACCTAAACGATTCTGTGAGAATTAAAGACCTTAATGATACCTTTAAAACTTAGGTAAATAGAGAACAAAAGAAGAAGGAACCAAAGGGAACACCAAAGAAGGGGGAGACCAAAGGGGAGATCAAATGGTGACCAGAGAAGGAACAAGGGGACATCCACTTAAAGAGGCATTTATGAGCTCATATATCCTGGGGGTAAGAGCCACCCAGCCAGTGCCCACCAGCCATGTCACACGAGACCCAAATTGCTCTGCTGGAAGGAACTGGAAATACTGATTGGAGTGGATGGGAAAGAAGGCAGAAAACCTGACTTGTGGGAGAACTGCAAGAAAACAGTCTTTTTTAAACTTTACCATTCATGAAACAGCTTCTGTATTTTGGATCTGGATTGAGTTTCTGATATGGTTAAGGCCAAGTTGTGAATCACTATTGACAAGAAGGACATTTTTTGTTCATGACTGACAGTCCTTATATTGTCAGGCAAGCTGCCAGCTTGGAACAACTGAGTCTGTGGCAAAGTCAGGGTGATGGGGAAGCAGAGATGCTGATTAAGGTATGGATATTATCCCAGTGAGTAGGAAAGTGAGGGAAATAATCCTTTTTTCCATAGGCTGGAAATTTAGACTAGGATATCTCATTATTTCCCCACCTTCTCTAGTTTTCATAGAAATGTATGGAAGTTTGGTCTTGTGGTTTGTTTTTTTCCCCCAAAGTAGGTAAGAATATTGTTATTAAAAATATAAGAACCAGCATTCTGGGCTAGATTAAAAGCAGGTAGCATCAAATCCTTTCTCTGTTTGTAATCAGTGATTCCCCTGGGTGAGGATTAACAGGTTGTATGGAAGCTATTTTTATCTGGTATATCCTACCAGCTCCTGGCAAACAGCAGTTCAAGGAATTTCTGAGCCACCATTAATCTACAATGACATATTCTCTATCAGTAAGATTAAACTTTTTTTATGAACCAGATTTTGCTTTTGTCTCTACAATTTCCTGTGGCAACGAGTTACACAATTTAATTATGAAATGCATAAAAAATAATTTTTGTTGGTTTGGGGTTTTTTTACCTTCCTTCTGATCACTGCGTTTCACACTGGCTATTTCTTGGGCATCATGAATAATGATTTGCAACCTTTCTTGTCTGCACAGTTCCTATATAGACCTCTCCTATCCTTTTTGTTCCCTCTCTCTAATTCCTATAACTTATAATTTTGTATGTGTGGTTATGTTTTTTTTCCCCAAATGCATTAATTTGTATTCATTAGTATTGAAATTCAACTGCAATCTTATCACCCTGTCATTCAGCACTGTAAGCTCCTTTTGTGAGTCTTTGAAATCAGCACAGAACTGACTGTTCTGAATAGGTTTTTGTTATTTATTCCTTTCCCTGAACCATTTATGAATATGCTGAGCTGAACAGACTCTGGGACAGATCCTTGAGGGACTTCCCTGCTAAATTTACCCCTCTCTCTCTCCAGTTTTTTGTTATTTCTTTTGTTTCTCGTGTTTTAAGGTGTGCATTAATCTGTAAAGATGTATTTGCTTTGTTGGTCTGTCCATGCCTGTGGTTCACTACATTATTTCCCATCCATATTCACATGCTCCTCCTCCAGATGAGGTTTTTTCTCACAAAGGCAGACCTTCCCCGTTGATTACACTGGAGTGAGCTGGGAGCAAGGCCAGTGGAGTTAGAAGCAATGCAGCAAGCCTAGAAATCCCACTGATAAAGGAGGCTGTGATGCTTTTCTCTTTCCTTCATCACCACTGGAAGAGAAGAACAACTCGAGTTCCCACACTAAATGCAGCCTGGGCTCCGTGCTGCACCAGGAGAAGGCAAGGGGAGAGCAGCAGACCTGGCTGGCCATTAATTGAACCTGACAAGTGTTTACATGAGGAATCAGACTGGCAGTGCCCTAAATGCACCGATTTATAAGGCTGTTGATTAGCAGTGACCAGTCAGGAAGAGCAGTGGCAAACTGCTGCTTCAGCATCGCCCTTAAGAGCAAAGATCAGTACAAACAACCCACGCCTGTGTGTTTATAGCTGTATCCATGCACTCATTACCACCCCAGGCTTCTATTAACATATTCACATATCACAACATCTGTGCATTCACCAGACCAAACCCATGCTCTGTTATCTTTCATATTGATTAGGTTTTTACACACATATTGAGACAGAAGTACTGGATGTACTTGTTTTTAGCTGATACATATTTATAAAGGAAGACAACTAAGTATGTGCCTGTGGTCACAGTTTATCTTTTGCTGCCTTGTTTTCCGAGGGATACAACACAGCTCTCTTCAAGATTACTTCCCTTTTTATTGGTGTCTCATCTTCCACACTGAAACAGTCTCTAAAGTTCTTCAAATTATAAATATATCTTAACACTCCCTGATATAATGCATCATATTTATGCATCTCACAACCCAAGTATGAAATAATCTCTTGGTCTACTCGGGTTGCTGCACATGGAATATTTTAATACTGTAAAAATCAACTATTCTGAGGCAAATATTTTTTCATTGCCTTAATGTTAGAGTACACTTTTCAGATCTATAAATAAAATTCAGTGTCTTAAAATCCTCATTTATAGCA
The DNA here is from genome assembly GCA_013397775.1 of Eulacestoma nigropectus. Lineage (NCBI taxonomy): Eukaryota > Metazoa > Chordata > Aves > Passeriformes > Eulacestoma > Eulacestoma nigropectus. The sequence goes on along the minus strand of VZTE01006244.1, from coordinate 445,197 downwards.
ATGCTTTTGAACTTAAGATACAAATAGAATGAAAAATGAGGTTTACCATTTACCCTTTCTCTGATAGCACAGAGAAATATTATATATCAAGTCCAGTTTCAAGCCCAGTGAGCTTTCTCACTCAAATGCCTTCTGTTCTGATGAACTTGCCTCTCCTGAGAGGACAGAAGCCTCTAAACAGAAAATTCCCTACCAGTTCTACTGATATGCTCTGTGACTGAAGCTCTGCAATTTCTTTTTTCCATCTGTGCTCTATCTATCTATCTATCTATCTACTCACAAAATGATGAGAAATATCATGGATGCAGGACCCAAATGCATTGGAGCCCTAGGGAGCCTTCTCAGTAATATCAACCCTCCTCATTTACACAGTTCATTCATCTCACTTGTTATTAATATTTGTTATTTTCCTTCCTCTCTTTGCACAGCTTGGCAATGCTCCACAGCCCTGGGTCTGGTGGCTGTGGAACCTGGAGTAACCAAGAGGAGCACCAAGAGGTGTAATTCCTTTCTGCAATTCCAGGCTACCCCGACCATGCATCATGCAGGAACTTCTACTGCTTACCATCGCTAGGTGAAGAAGTTTTTTGTTTCTGCTCCTCAGGCGAATCAGACCTGACTGTGAATCCTGATTTCCATTCCCATTTTGTTTCTCAGTCTCTCTTGGAGAGATTTAGTTGCTGGCAGAGGTTTCTGGAGAGATGGTGGCTGGAAGTTGTCTGAAATCTCAGGATCTTCCTTTCAGAAGCAGCATTGTGGATACTGAAGTCATCCAGAGGCAGGGGAATAGCCAGCGCAGCATGGGCACACTTTGCGTCCTGGGCAGCTTTGGGAACATCTGAGACTGCAAGCAACACAGATGTCACCACACTGTCTCTACAGCTTAGATGCATCACCACGAAACTTTGCTTGAGGCTCTCAGAGGGACCTGCTGGTTCAGATTTTTATGGTACCAGGGAAATTTTGGGATGGATGCTGTGAAGTGCAAAATGAACAATGTCCTTCAGTAAAGAGCTGAGAGTGCAAAGTAGGGCAGCCATCAAATGCCATCTAGCAAAACCAGCCAAAGTTAGGTGTCTCTGCTAAATAAATAAATAAATTAGAGCTTTTGGCTACCAAAGGTCTCATCTGTACAGAAATTGTTCTGGCCCTTGGCAAGAAGTTTGTCTTGGATATTGCAGAAAGAAAACATTTAAAAGACTGAACTGTACAAATGGGTTTTAGAAGCAAAGTTATCTGCATTTGTAAAGATCAGTATTACAGCCATACTTTCACTGGACTGCTCAGAGCCCCTGAAACAAACCCACTGCTTTTTTTGCCCTGTTTTTTTCAGTTGTGACAGCTCTCACAGCTCCAGACAATAACATCCATTAACTGGGTTAGTTCCCTCTGTGACCAAGGTAAGACTGACCTGTGAGCTGTTCCTGCATCCACATCCCTAATTCTCCTCCTCTGGAGAACTAAAGGAGCTTTCTGAGAGACTGGCAGGAGCCAGAGTTGCTCATCCATGAGCACGAGGACCCTTTCTGCATTTCACGCTTCTACTACTTCTACAAGAATCTTTGTAGGAAGTTGTGAGTTCTGCAACTCTATAAATTGTCCTGGCAAGAAATCAATAAAGACTAAAGCCTAATGAACTGGGTTTCCATGAATGATTTCATTAAAAGCCCCAAATCAGCCAGGTGCTTAGATAGACTTACCTTTAAGCACCTGATCAGTCTTACTTTTAGTCAGGTCTCTGCTGTCTTAGCTCCAGGCATGCAAGAAGCTCAAGTCAAGATGTCTTGATGGAATAAGTTTATGTGCATGATAAATCACAATAATGAAAGATGTGCTTTCTACTTTCCTGAGCATAGATCTAACAAAAAACCAAAAAAACAAAAACAAAAACAAAAGGCAATTTCTGGTTTGCTTTGCTTTGAATGTCTTGTGTATAATGATGTCTGCTATTAACTTTAGGTATTATTAAAATTCCCTGGGCTGTATGAACAGAGCAGTAACTAGAAGAATTTTCTAATCCAAATGAGGTTTACTGCTGGGCAAAGTTTAGGGACTAGAGCATGGCTCTTCAAGCATCTGTTGTGAATACTGTTTTGAACACTTGTTATGAACAAGGCCTGGGTTTCACCTCTCCACTACTCTGCTACCGCTCCAGCTTGAGAGGATGACGGACAACCCAAACTTCTAGTCTTGGAGGTCGTTTTGCTCTTACAATCCTTTCAGCCTCCACTAATCTCTAGGAATCACAAATTATATTTCTTATCAGTGCCTTCAGAGAGCCTCAGTTTCCTTGACTTAGACAGAGTGTTGGAAAGAGACAGGATTTAAATGAACAGGAAGAATGGAACTGGAATACAGAAGCTGTCCCAGTTTGCAAAGTACATTCAGCTGTGACTGTTGTTTTGCATATGTCATTCTTGGTTTGCAGATAAATAGCAGCATGAAAGGATTCACATGTAAATTTGTCCCATGATGATGCTGTGTAGCAGAAAAGAACATGGCTCTCCAGGGCTTATCTGCTTCAGTTCAAGGGATAGCCAGTTCCTCTGTCAAACTGGCTGATATGCTCAGTGTTTGCAGGAGTGAGACCAGGGGAAAGAGTGAGAAATTCTTTTTTGCTATCAACTTTGTGCAATTGCCAGCAGCAGACACAGCATACATCAGTGTGTGTGTGAGGGGTAAAGGGGCACATTTCTATTAGGGATTTCCATTAGAGCATCTGCACTCCAGAACCAACACAGTCCCCACCACTGTTTAATTGCTGGGGCTCATCCACCTGAGTGCAGAGGGCAGGCACTGCATGACTAATGGGAGCAAAAAGCAACCCAGTGCTTTTAAAACTGTACTCAGCTCTCCTGGGCTGAGTGATGGCACACTTCTGTCCGCAGGATCATTTAGCCAACTCCCCCTGAAACCTAGCTGTTTGTAATGGAAATGCTGATATCTTATCTTCAGTGGCAATAATGGAGGAACCACGAAATATGCCCAGGGAGCCCCTTTATTGGTTTTAAAGTGACAACAGAGGCATATTCACAACTGTAATCTGCTCAGGACAGAAATTTGCTCCTTGTTATCTGTGGGTCCAAATTTAATGCGTTTTTAATTGCCTATTCACTGCACCTACCAATTAAGGCAAAATGATATCTCTTCATTTGAAAAATATATGAGCTTTACAATTAGAAGTAATTGTCCTCGTTAATTGAAAGTGCAGCTTTATTTTCTGTTGATTGTATTTTTTTTTTTTTTTTATTAAAGGATTGTAAAGGCTTTTGGAATCCCATTAAAGGGCAAATGCTATCTTGTGCTTCCACTGCAGTCACAAAGGACAAACTCAGGGGTCAGCTCAGAGCTTGGGGGCTCTTTAAGCTCTGTGAATATTCAACATAAAGTTAGTGATGTTTAAATATGCTAAACTATGCCAGAGGGTAACTTTCACACTGGACATCTTTTTCTCACTGCTATCAGTAGCACTCAGACTCTTGCCTCTTGGGACAATGGCCATCTCTACATTATGTGTAAGTGCTATTCCAAGGAAAATAGTTCCAAGCTCTTGTGTGCTGCTGTTTGATGAAGGAAGGTTAAATGTATCTGCACTGCGTGCAGAAGAAGACTCTTGGGGAACACCAAGAATTTTGGAAGGCCCAGAATTCTGGACACAGGGTCGGCAAATCCATAGGTGGATCAGGGAACCAGGCAAAACAGAACGCACAGCACAGGAACCATAGCTGGTGTTCACATCAAGGTTGCAGGAGACTGGTCTGATAAATCTGTATTTCAAATTATTGTCTCATTCAGGGGACAAGGGAAAGCTCCTGCCTATTGCTCTCATATCTCATGCTGAGAATGTTCAGAGTAAAGGAAGACAGAAAAAATGGTGAGTTCAGATGAAAATGCTGAAGAAAATTTAGGGAATGAAACACCAGGGCAGTGCATGTACATTCTGAATGTCTCATTCCATAGAAAAAGTTATTTATGTTATAAGCTGCACCATGACTTTGATAATGGCATCATGCCTTCAGTAGCAGAATTGGGACATCTTCAACATCCAGGCTACCGTGGCTGTCAGTGGATGCCAGAATTAAACTTCAGTGCACGAAATCAAGCCTCATTGCTGTGCAAAGATCCTGCCCAAGAGCCTCAGAGTCCCTCTTCCCCCTTCAGCAGAGAGCTGGAGCCTGCAGAGATGCACTGACTGACGTGCAAAGGCCTCTTTAATCTTTTCCTGTCCATGCGTTTGCAAATGGAAGCAAATAGACACAGCCAGGCTTTTCTGAAAAGTCTCTGCCTTATTCTTCACATCACCTTTAAATTACTAGATCCCGTGTTCCACAGAGCAGCTTAGAAGAAAGACACAAGGCAATTGCTTCATTTAACACTGCTTGACAAAATGATCTCTCATGACCTCCCAGCAGCAACCTTCTCACTCATTTTAAGCACAGTGTAATTGCTGGGTGTCTGACTCACCTCGCTGTTTTTCAAGTGCACTTCTATGGCTACATTTTTAGGCATGACTTTAAAATGCACAGTTAAATGCTATCTGTTCATATTTCTGTATTACTCTGGTGTTCTGGCTGGGATGTGTGTCAGTCAAATGGACGTTTAACCTTTTCTTCTGAGGGAAGAAAATACTGTGGGATAAATATTAACTGGTTTGTGTGAAATGAGCACTTGAAACCTGCATGCCTCTGTGTATGTGTTTGGGTGTAATCAGATTTAACGGGACAATGCTTGGATTGTTTCTCCCCAGACCTGGCAAACAGCTCAACCCTTTGATTTGTGGGTTTTTCAGCCAGGGTCCAGTTCAATTTGAGTGGTTCACCGCCTCTCTGACACGAGACTGTGTATTCCCAGCAAGATACTGGAGATACAGACCCGCTGGCAAAACAAAAGATTGAACCGTGGTTGTGCTCCTCATTAAAGCAGAAATATATTGTTTGGGCTGTATTCATGTTCAGAATCTCTCAAAATAATGGTCCTGCTTCCTGCTGAATCTGGAAGGGAGTGAGAAGTATCCAGAGGTATTACATCCTGTCTTAACAGCAGTGTCTGAGCAAGGAGCATGGGTTACTCTCAATGGCTGCCTCTCTTTCCTTTAATTTTAATGGAAAGCCAAAACACCAGCAAAGCTAAATAGTTGGTATTAGCTAAAACCAATTCCCTTCATGCTCTCTATATCATCACAGTGTGATTAATAACTTGGAAACACCCCATGTAGAAACCTAAATTTATTCTACAAAGGAAATTCATGCTGATTCTTCTGACATTTACCTTAATATGGGCTAAAGAGCTCTATTGGGGTGCCCCTCTCCCCACCCTATTCAAGGAGCCCCAGAGTGGAATTCCAGATAGCCAGAGCTATCAGAGTAGTAAGAGCAACCCCAGTCCAGCCTGGGGAGCCATATTTGGCCACCTATTCCTTAGTTATGGTCTTCATGTATAGTTTATTTTTCAACTTTTAGAGAATACATCTAGAATTTAAATATACTAGTGGAAAACTATACTATAATAAAATTTAAAAAAAAGTGGATAATATTCCTTTAAAGTCATTCCAAGGCATTACAGCTTGTGCTACCTTTTTGCACTGAAAAGATTCATCTTTAAAATCCATTGTTACTTCTGGACTCTCTTGAGGAAACTGTGGAATTAATTTGGATCTAAGGGACAGATTTTTGATGGGTGCGAATGAGTGCCTGATCCTGTCATCAAAGGTCTGTTGTTTTATCTTAATCTTGAAATTAAAATGCTTTTCAACCCCAAGAACAAGGAGTCCAGTGCACAGGGCACTCAGGAGAAGTCTTTTCTTCTCATTTTCACTGGTCTGCTGAGGCTACTTGGATGCTGCAGTTTTCCATCTTAAAGCTCTTCCAGGCAAAACAGATCCGTCCAAGACTTTTCTCAACAGGGTCCTGAGTCTTGTGGGAGCCATGGAAACGAGACCCAGCTTCAGTGGTCTCCCACAGGCACTGGGAGTGCTGAGTGCCCTCTAGCAGGGAGCTTTCAAAGAGAGCTTCCCTCCTTCCACAAGTCCTTGTTGATCTTGATTTCCCCAGTGTTCCCTCTTCATATAAATAAGACTTGGTCCCTAAAACCAGAAGACAGTTTTGCAAGAAAGTGATTACACGAGGTCTTGTTTGTCTTCAAAACTGTTAAAATATGATGAGAATTTGGAGTGAAACAACTGTGCTACCTGCTAAGGCTTGAATGGTAACTCAGATGAATTTGTGTTAGCTTATTCCTGTATTCTATAATTCATATGGATTTTTAATTAACCTTCAAGAAACATACTGTGATGTATGTTTTTTATCTTATTTGTGTCTCCTGTCATTCCCAAGCTGGTAAGTAGGGAGTGGATCATCTTTGATCCACAGGTTGGCAATTATCATGTCTCTACGTAATTTAGCCATGAGCAGTAGGATGTGTCTGACTCCTTGTAGACACTGAAATGCAGAGGAACCACTTGACTGAAGCTGCCCAGGGTAATGGTGTGTGCTGGTTTAATTTTCTTCACAGTAGCTACATGGGGCTGTGTTTTGGCTTTTAAAGATTGGGATGGAAACATCCCTGTTCTTGAGCCTTTCCTGGTAGAGTTGTGAGGACCAGGGCCAGGTTCATTTATTTTTAAACTGTTTCTAGGGAAAGTTTCTTGCCCACATTCTTGCTCGTTCTCATTATCTTTTACACGCAGAACTTCTTCCACTCCTTTGACATTTCCTTTCTCTGCATTGCTTTTCCCTGTGCTACACATCTGTTTTTCTGCCTCTTCCTATTTATTTCCTCTTCCTAATTTCTAAAATCACTAAAATCCCCCCCTCTTCCCTCTTTTTTCTTTTCCAGCAACCCTCAGGCTTTTTGTCTATTGATCTGTTATCCTGCACTTTGTCTTGTTTTATTTTGTTGACTTAAGAGGGAAGCTTAGCTGTGCAAGGGACTTGTCATTCTTGCACTAGCAAAGCACAGGGCAGTTAAAATGATACGAACATATTTTGCAGTAATAATCACCTACAACATTTATATTTGCACGGCAAAATATTAACTGGAGTCAAGTTAGAGGCATAAATCCTGAAAATTGCAGAGATTTCTAATTATGTGGCGACAGCAAAGACTTAAAAATATTGATGACAGTTCTGTTCCTCTTGTGTATGATCTAAGAAAAGAGGTAGCAGAGACCTGTTACAGGTTTTGCCTTTTGCGTTACTCTACCCTTACCAGCAGAAGCACCACCACCCAATTTAGCACCTAGTTGTTTTTATCACAAATTTCTGAGGTCAGAGCTGCACAGCATCTTACAAAGCATGAGTAGTTTTGTAGGCATAGTATCATGTAGCAGAATATCAATAAAAAGGGTGAAGGCAAGAATTCTTCTGGTATATTCACCATGTAGAAAACTTGAGCTCTAAAGGTGTTAAACCAGCATTTTCTTTTATAGCAGGTGCAAGCTGAGCAGCAATGGGCAGATCTCATATTCTCACTGTGTAAATGGTGACACACATCACTAGCGAGATTTTCAAATGTGCCTCAGGAAGCATTCAGGTTCTGCCAACATCAGGTCCAAATGAAGTTCGTGCAGGCACACATGAAAGCAAGAAACTTCATATAATAATGTGATTTTTTTTATTGTCACTTGAGTATCTATACAAATCACTGAGGTATTTTTTGCTAACAAACTGTCTCAGCACCTCAGCATAAAAAAATGCTGCTTACACACGTGTACGAGTGACGCACACGTGTCTGCCTGCACTGCCATGTGCACACAGAGGAGGGAGAGGATGGAGAGGGTTATTCTTGCACCATTACTCTCAAAGATGTTTTGTAGCAAATTCAGGGAGAAGTTAAGCTTTGTCTGCCACATTAAGTCAATGTGTATTAAAGGCACAATAAAGATGCAAAGACGTCAATGAACGCAACAGCCGATGCAGTCAGAACTGTCAGGCTGAGGTCTCTGGAATAAATGATTTCTTCTCTTTAAAGGTTTTTTGAAAAGTAGCAGTGAGCATAATTAACTGTCATAGCAAGATATAAATTGTTTTCTGGGGAAAACACTGAGCTTTTGCCTACATATTTCATGCAGCTGTGGTTATAGAAAAGGAGGTTTTAGGAAACTGGCCTGCTCTCATTGCATCCTTATTAAAAATGCGTTCATTTTCATTTCTTTGTTTTGTTACAATTGCAGGGACATTTTTGGATTTTTTTTTAAAATTTTGATTAATAATTATTCTTTAATCAAAACAAATATATCATAAGAAAGTGATTTCTTTTAAACAAGATTCCTTATTCAAGTTTTAGTCTTTTAATCATTAATTTTCTCTCTCACCAATGAATCTTGCCTTGATGATCATGATAGGGACAGACGTGTCTGCAACATAGAGCAAGTGGTAGGGGCTGCTGAAATATATTCAGATATGGCCAGGTATGTCTGAAGTCTTTGAGGTCTGCATGTACCTGTCTGAGGGTAAAATTAGGCCTTTGCCATGTTCTGCGAGGAGCCAAGACTGGAAGTGGTGTGAGTGGCAAGATGCACAGAGCTTCAGCAGATGAAACACATATTTTCAGGTCACAGTGTCAAGGATCACAAGTTTACAGCTTACAGTCTGGATAAATTAATTTCCTCCCATGGGCCATAAAACTATTACAACAGCCATTACCACAAGAAATGCAACACTGTGAAGAACCTGGCCACTTTTACATCTCTGGGTCAACAGGCTTGTTCAATTCTGCAATTCTCTGCATCTACAGCTGCTTCTTAGGTCTGGCTAAAACCCTGCTCAAATCTCCTTTTTTAACTGATAGGTCTGATATTATTATTTTTCTATATCCTCTATAGTTATTGATGCTTTTTTTAGGGCGGGGTGTGCAGTTTCTTGCTAATTCCAAAGCTGAAATGAAGACTCATGTTCTACTTAATAACATTTTCATAACAGTGCCCTTGGATTGGTAATTTAGAGCTAAAAATACACATAGCTCTTCTGTCTTTTACTAATGGGTTGGGTATTTAGTGACAGTACAGATTCAGGAATCTTTTATTTTGAGACAGCCAACGAGGAAGTCAAGGATATACTTTTTATTATCCCCAAACAATGGCGAATCTTAAAGCCTGGAAAATAAATTCCTGCTAAAAGAAATATCTATAGCATGGAATCTAGGTATTTTCTTAATCTGAATTCTTAGTAAAGTTAGCATAATGCATCCATTGTATAGGGAGATATTCAGAAAAAGCAAATCAAACTCTCACTCCAGACAATCAAAAAACCATTCACAATTCACTGTCTCTGGACAAATTAAGTCATAAAATAAACTCCCTGCTTGCAAGAGCTTCCCCAGAGGCAAGGCATCTCAATAACAATATGGCCAATATGGCCTTTCTTCAATACTTTTGCATTCAGAGAATTTATAAATAGAGGTGTGACAGAGTGTTTTAGAGCCTCTCAAAGTAAAACAGAACAAGGTTGTGTCTGTGCCAGGTAGGTAGACAAATAATTTACCATTCTTTGACACTATCAAAATTAGAACAAACTGAACTTGGGGTTTTGGGGATGTTCTTAGCTTCTTCTGACTCTATTCATTTGAGAAATAAGTGTCTTTCAGCTCCTTGTTGGGAAAAGACAAGTCCTTTGGGGAAATGCTCCATAGTCTGAAGAGATTCATTTGGGTTTTCCTACATAATGAATGGCAATGGGAGATCTGTGCTGGGAAAATAATGTCTGCTTAACTGTAGCAATTAAAGATTTTGTTCCTTTTTCTTTTTTTTTTTTTTTTTTAAGCTAAAAATTTTATTCATCACAAACACAAAGAAAATGTTATTAGAGGGTGTAAGCCTCTGGTGTATTTTTTAGTACACAGCCATACCATGGGGAAATACTGTAAGGAAGGTCCATTTATGTTCCAGTTACTGGCTTTTACTCCTTGGAAAGATTCTTTAATGATAAATGTGTTTAAAAATCCATTACAGCTGGTACACTGGGTTGTTTTCAGTTGGAAAGGGGGAAAAGGTAGCATAAACAATTTTATATTTCAAATGCATTTTGTGCTGAAACATTCTGCTGTGGCAGAATTTAAACTGCAGACAGATTGGAACAAATAATGCAGAACTGCTTTGTTTTAAAATATTGGTAGAGATAAAAAATGTATTATTCAAGGGAGCTCTTTGGACTAGTTCTGAAATAGCAAAGACTGAATGTAGATGGTCTTAAATACATATGTAAGAGAGAAATTTGAGGGAGACATAGCACATGGGACCCAGCTGTGATCCCATCAGATGCTCTGCAGGGATGCTCTCTGGCTTGTAAAGTTTATTTTTCCTTCTTCCTCCTTGAAAGGCTGTGGTAAATATTTTCCATCTTATATCCTTTTATCTGCCCACCTTATTAATCTTCCCTTGCCTCTTCCTTCTTAGACATCCTCATAAGAATACCATCACTGGTCATCTTGCTTATATTTTTTTTCTTCTCTTTGGACTTCCTTTGAGGTCTTCATCTGAAATATGTTGTGAGTGGCCACAAGGAATATATCTTCTCTGCACCCTACTGTGGCCATCTCTATGCCTCATTAGAGTGTTTTTTAATTGCTTGGAAGGTACTTGGGACAGAGTCTGCTCTGAGGTGTCTCTAACACCCTCATGCTGTTGGTTGACCTGAAAGGAGCCAGTCTCCCTCTTGATACCATGTAATTCCAAGGTCTCCCTTGTAATACCATGGACATTGTTTAAACTTCTTGATGACTTCACAGAGAGGTGGCAGGAAAATGTTTTGTGTAAAAAACAACCTCAGGCATCATGTGTTTGTTCCAAGTGAAAAGTCCTGTCCATCAAACAGGTGAAGCAGGTGGAGTTTCTCAATTTTCAGAAAACAATGGTGGCTTTCAGAGCTGTGGGAATCGCTCCTATTGTTCTCATACTCTTCACAAGTGGTAACTACAGCAATGACAAGTTCTATTTCTACCCTACAAGCAGCTGGACCTGTTGCACCTTGTGATTTTTAAAGCAGGGATCAATAACACTTTGCAGCACAAACAATTCAAGGAGAAAGCAGCAGAATGCAGGTCATACTTTGTGCCCACTACCAGTAAATTTTTAGCCCGGGGCTCATGGAGAACATGTTTTAGTTGTTGATAAGCAACTGCATCGAGGTCAATGCTGTATGGTCAGAAATCAAAGAGGCAGCGTGTCTGAAGGGGTTTGCAGTGCTCATGTTCCACTTCCCGAGAGGCTTTCTGGCATCGCTGGCCACCGGGGGAAATGGCAGTGTCGGGGTTCCAGGCTGGTGAAGCATGGTGGTGAATGCAGCCTGCAGCTTCCCTGCGTGGCTGTGTGTATTCCCTGCCTGGACCCAGCAGCAGCTGAGCTTCCTTCTCTGACATCCATCACCAAGCACATTCCCCTTCCCATTCCCAGCACATACATGGTACTGGGAAGGCAGCTGGGGTTTGATCTTCTCCATCACAGGCATCAGAACCAGTGCTAACAAACTGTCAGGGCTGCACTGGTGGCTGCCTGTAAAGAAGTTGTGAGGGGCCTCCAAGCTGGCAGGCACGTGAGGTGGAGCAGGAGCCTCAACCCTGGGCATCAGGTACCTCCATGGAGACAGGCTGAGGTCAATAATTCAACAAAAAGCGCTGTGTTTTTGCATTCAGTCTCCCTCTGGGCAAGATGGAAGGCATCTGCCACGTGGCTGGCAGGTATCTTTTCAACCCTTTTCATGTCCAGCAGCTGTAGTTGGACAAAACTATCTCAAACCCTACAGCTTTCTCTGCCCCTAGCCAACATATTGATCTACTTATGAGTAAATCAGCAGGGGGATATCCTTCAGCAAGTGCCTTAACTGCCCCCAGGCAAAAATTACAGTGACTTTACAAGGGAAGCATCAGTTGTTGCCCTCCGTGATGATGTGAGTTTTAACTTTCCTATCTCCTGTCAATAAATGGCAGCCAAGGTTTTCTGACCACTTGAGATGCTCAGGACTAAATTACTCCACCTGCTGCTACAATCAATTTTGAGGCCAAAAATATCGGGCCAGTGTTTTGGCCAGTATAGGTGTGGAACATGCTGTAGTTGTGATTCACACCTGTCGCCATGTACCGACATGGGATGAGGCTTAATTTATTCTGGGCTGGTGTGAATGAGGAGGTAGGCATTTTCAAATGTGCCTAAAGGTAGCTGGTGCAAGGACCTGCAAACCTGCTGGGCACGAGGGAGTCTCTGTCTCCACACTAAATATTGCCACATTTGTAGCTGGCTGAGAATCTTGTGATAGTATTGGTGTGTGAATAAGAGATGATGTGGACTGAAACACTGGTGAAAAAAAAATCAGTAGGCAACACCACAGAAGGAAAATAGTATAATTAACTTCTGTGTTTGAGAGAACTGGGGATGGGAGGGATGCTTTAAAGCAAAGACTGAAAAGGGTATTAAATTTTTTTATCTCCCTGATGAGTTTTGCTGCACATTTTTCTTCCACCCTTTCAGCCAAGGAAGGTGCATGTCAGGTGACATTTAATATAAAAACAGCTCTCAGTAAATAATCAGATAAGATTGAGGGATATCTTTAATATCACAAATGTGCACAAGAACCTGTAATAGGCATGGCACTAGCTGTAAAAGTGACTGCTCCTTATGAGCACCTCAAATTGGCATATTGTGTAGGATCCTTTTGATGTGCAGATCTAATCTGCCTTTGAGCAGTAATTGTGCAGCTCACACAATGCTATTAGCATGTAGACCATGCAGCTTGACTCTATAAACGTGTTCTGCTGCAGCAGATGGAGTAGCAGCTTGTTTTTGAAATTGAGATAAAATATAAAAAACCAGAAGCAATTTTTTAAAATGATTTTTTTTCTAGGGGAGGGGGATGTGTGTGCTGTAATTTTGGAAGATGTCAAGATAGCAAGATCAGGCACCTGGACCCTCTTTAGCTAAAACTTTTATCACTACGAGATACAAATGTTGATTTATTCTTCACAATATCAGCGTTTTCATTTTCAAAAACAACCAGTTATTTCTGGTGCCCCAGTTTCTAGTTTCCTATTTCTTTTTCGCTATACAGAGACCTATTTTTGCAAAGTAACACTTCAGAAATCAAGCCTCTTCAATGAGATTTAAATTGGACAGGCAATCTCCTTAGTTATTTGGAAATAAATTGAACCCAGATAGTTCTAATGTAAATATCCACCATTTATCCATATCAAAATCAGTTAATATCAGAGAAAGAGTCAAAACTGATATCAGTTCATTAATGTTTCCTGTGTATGTGAAAGGAAGGAGTAAACTATTCTTTCTGTTCACACTGGGCAGAAAGTGATGGGATTAAGACCAAAGGTTTAGCTTAAATCAGAAGAGCAGCTGCCTACTAGCAAGACAGTCAGCACTCGAATAGTTTATTTGGGAGGTTGGGCAATCACCGTTGTTCGAAGATTTTGTGGAAAGCTTAGTACCTGTCAAGAATCATCTGTTAGACCTGGTCCAGCTTTGCAGAAAAATATTCATTAAGTGAGATCACAAGGTCTTTTCCAGACTTGTTTTCTACCTTTTTCTCAATGTCAATGATGTATGAAATATATATCTATTCAGGACTTCATGTATATGATTTAATAGATACAACTGATTCTGTCCCCGCATATACACATATACAACATGCTAGACCAATATATATTGGTAGTTTACAGAAATGGCCTGATGATTTATATTGAGATTTCTAATTTTTCACACTGTGGAATGACAAGCTAATCAGGGTAATAATAATGAAGGCTGGCAAGTGCAGAGCAGATGCAGAGGTTTTGGTAAGGAGCTCATTCTTCCTTCTCAGCCCCAAGAAAAGTCTACAGATGGACCACAAGGTGGCAGATGAGCTGCAAAGATTACAGATTAATAGCTACAAAATAAAAAATAAGATTGCAAATGACAAGTTAGAAAAAACAGGCAACAATTAGGGATGGAGTCGTTGCTGTCCTTTTGGGTGCTTTCCTTGAAATTCAGCAGTGCTTCTCATTTTCATCACGTAACAAAGTAAACAAAATACCCCCATCCCCATTGCAACAGGTTTGGGTTCTGATTATACTTGATGAAAACAAAATCAACCACAGTAATTTTTTTGGGCAGGCTCCTTGCCTTGCACAATATTCCAAAAAATTTACTGCTTTTGGCCTTTCATCAGTGTTTGGACTGAAACAGCTCAAGCGTGAATTATTTGACAACTGATGGTTTGGAAGTGTAGCGAAGAAATTTCCTTGAGACTGGAGAGCAGCAAATGCCCTGCGTGTTTGTGCTGGAACCCTCACCTGTTTGTTTAAATGCCTTTGTGTGTCTGGTGTTTGCAGTGGAAGAGTGATAAAAAACTGGCAGCATGTGTTTTCTGCAGGTCAGAACTGGTGACCAGAAACAGTGAGCAGGGGATCCTGGCTCTGGTCTGTGGCTCATCCACTGTCTGGTAGATCATTCTCTTTCCGCTGGCTCACCAGCTCATTATTTTTTCTGAACTACAGACAGTCTGCTCTGCACACTTACAACCAATATTAAAAAAAATCCTCCTGAACTGCTATAATTTTCCTTCTGGGATGGACTAAATGGGTGTTGTCTGAATCACTGCCCATCTCAACAAACACGCAGGAGACAGGAAACAAGCTCTAATTACTTTCATTCTTCATTTCAAGAAGACTGAGTTCTCCTTCAGCATTGTCTCTGAGGCTGATCTGAGCCTGTTCTTGTAAGAGCCATTTGAAGCACAGATTATCTCTCAGAGAGTGACAGCCCCTCACTAGCAGTAAAAAACCTAATTGGAGCAAAGACATGCTGCTTGTTAATGGAAACATTAAAAACTGTTCCATTGCTTTTGTAGTTTTAAATAATTTTACTGAATAATTAAGCAGAAATTTATTCTTTTTGTTCTGAAAGCAGCCCTCTCATTTTTCAGCTCGTGTTTGTTATGCTGTTGTTGATTTTCCTGTGTTTGATCTTATGTTTGCTATAAGAAGGATATATACTGGAGTACGTTTAAAATGTAATAGATAAATGAATTTGCTGTCTGTGGTCTTATGTAAGGCTTTGCAATTATATGAGTGAATGTTTTGTTATAAATAATTCAGTTAGTATTAATCAAAAATTCTTGTTTAATAGTCACTTGTTTCTGTCTCTTCTCTTTATTAGTTTTCTTCTTATTAAAATAGTCTCTCATAAGTTATAGGAACTCTCTGAATATATCCCAGAGAGATTCAGTGACAGTCAGAGTAAATGGCTGAAAAAAGATTCCTGTCAATGTTTTTTCAAAGGCTTATTGTGTTTCTATTACTTTTCTTAACTCATTGTCCTGAGAGCAAGAATGGCCAGATTTTCAGAGTACAGAAGAGAAAGGTTTACAGTGTTTTTTGCCTCATGGTTGGTTATGGTGGCATAATCAATCAAGACTATTTAACGATGAAAATAATCAGGATTCTGCAAAATCAAGAATTTATATTTACTCTGTTTCAATTCAATTCAATTCACTTAGCTTCTACTACAAATTCAGCTTATAGTCAGAGAAGGAAGGCAAAAAGGGTTTATGAGATTGTCCTGGTTTTGGTTGAGATAGAGTTCATTTTCTTCCAAATGGCTGGTACAGTTTTGCAGTTTGAATTTAGAATGAGAATAATGCTGACAGCACACTGATATTTTAGCTGTTTACTGAGCAGTGCTTACCTTAAATCAAGGTCTTTTCAGCTTCTCACACCAGAGACGAGGCTCAAGGGGCACAAGAAGTTGGGAGGGGACACTGCCAGGACAGCTGACCCCAACTGGCCAAAGGGATATTCCAGACCATATGGCATCACACTCAGTATATAAAGTGTGGGGAAGGCTGGCCAAGGGCTGCTGCTTGGGAACTGTCTGTGCATGGGTTGGTGGGTGGAGAGCAATTGCATTGTGCATTATTTGTTTTGTATATTCTAATTATTTTATTTTTGTTAATGATTATTATTTTCAATTCTTTTTCTGTCCTATTAAACTGTCTTCATCTCAACTCAAGAATTTTACTTTTTTTCCCCAATTCTGTCTCCCATCCCACTGTGTGAGGGAAGGAGGCAGTGCATGCGTGGTGTTTAACCACGACAGAGAGAGTTTCCTGGAATCTCTAAGCTGAGCAACATGACTGGTAAATTCCTAGTCTCGTGGTGATGTGAGCATCCATCACTTTGGCTGGCTTTGGGGGAGCCAAAGGCATTCAGAGCCTCTCAAGTGTGGGCACAAGTCCTGGAAGAATTAGCAGAAGGGTGTAATGGCTGCTTGCTGGAACTGGCACAGCTGATTTTCTGAATTGGAAGTGCTGATTTTCTCTCAGCTGTAGCACTTATGCTTAATGAGACAAAATAATTTCATTCAGGTAGTATTTTTCACTCTTCTCCTTTGCATTTCCTGATTTGTCTTGGTTAGTAATTTCTGTCCCTAACAGTGGTTCCAACAAAGCCTCATCACTGCAAAGAAGGGGTTTTTTTAGTTATCACAAACCTTACACAAACAAAGTATTCTTTTTAATCATCTCTTTTGGCATTCCTTGTCAAAAAATGAACCCCCTAGGTTCATTTAATAAACCATTTAATAAACTCTTTTCTTAGGGTAGAATCACATATGTTATTAGCTGTATTGAAAAAAATTCTTTGAGTATTTAAAAGTTTAAGCAGGGGGAAAATGGCAGTTAAGCAGTAATGAGGAAGGCATGGTTTGTTAAGCCTGCTGGACAGTCTCAGTCTTCTAAATCATGTTTCAAATTTTGTCTGATATCCTGAATAAAGTCAATATTCTTTTGGAAAATCTCAAACAGCAAGACTTTGTGCACAAGAGTTACTTGCACAGATGATTACAGCTGAATTAATCTTCCTTGGCTTCCATTACAGGCACCAGAATCAAAACACAGGACTCATAGAGTGCTATTCTTCTCATCCTAAAATAATTTAAATTAATCACATCTTTGAATCATCTAATTTTTCCTGATGACCATAAAGAGACACTCAGGTGTTTGGCAGCTGACATCCTTTCTGTGGATGCTTAAAGAGAGATGAAATGCCACCCACAAAGACTTTGTGAGATAAGGCAGGAAGACTTCGGATAATATAGGTATGTAAGAACTGAAATGGTGTAAAGCTGAATTCATTGCATGAGTCAGTGATGCTGTGGTCAAGGTGTGTGGAATAGCTAAATCAATATAGTGATAACAGAATCTGACTTTTTGCATATTTTTAGTTACAATACCATGATTATCTATACTATCATGTCATAGTTACAATAGTAAGAACCTAATTAGGAGTTCTTATACTATGGGGTATTTCCTAGGTCAGGAAAAGGAGGAGAAGCTGTCTCTGGAAAACTGAACTGAAATCATTATTAACTTAAAAGTCTATGTCCTTTCTTTATGGATTAGGTTTAAACATAATGTTTATAATTTAAAATGGGCACTTAGGAATTTTTGCTTGGAGTCCTAGCTGGGGGATGTCAGGCATTTCATATACTTGTTATAAAGTGCTAATATGAGAACTTGAGAAGTGAAGTGGAGAAACTCTGGCTCTGTGGTAGCTGTGGCTGAACATTATCCCCATTTTATAACCTACTGTATGTTAGTTACACACCAGAGTGTGATGAATACATATTATAATATTGGCTTTCCGAAAACATTAAAATGTATGCTATATGTATAATGTTAAAGTAGCTTTGTTATAAAGATATAGTTTTGTAATAATAACTAATACTTTTATTTCTGTTATTAACTAAACTTAGACATAGTAGTGAAGTAGCTGATATGGGTATGCTTGTGGTAATTGAACTGTCTGCTTGGTTGGGTAACACCCACTGAACGTATGATGAAGACCCCTGCTACTGACACGCCAACTATCAGCAACCACTGTCTGCAGAACCCATGGCCCAAAGCCCAAGCTGGAGGTGACAATAAAAACTGACCAAAACCACAGATAAGACACACACGTGCTCTAAAAAGGCGGACCCGAGGAGGAGCCATGCGAAACAGTTCATGGAACACGTAAACTAGTTTGGGGAAAAGTTTGAATATGCATAATTGATTATGAATATGCATTAGGCAGATGAAATAGAAAAGGTATGGAAAGGGTATCTCCGCAGTAGCAGGCGTGCTCTTGGCTGAGTGCCAAGCACCTGGCGCTGTTAATTTTGCTTTATTGTCTTTGTCCGCTATTGTCCTTTATTAAACTTTTAAATTTTAACAGCAGAGTGAACCTCGTTTTTCACAAGAGTAAATGGATATTGTACTTTTGAGGGAAGTTCTTTCTGTCGTTATAGACCTGAATGTATATGAAAACCTGTTTTGCTGGTGGACAGTGAGATGGGGTGGAGAGAACACCAGAAGATGGGGTTGGCAGTCATGGCTCTTGACAATTTTGGTAGAAGACATCTTGAAAATGAGGTTATTGCTAAATCAAGGTAGCATCAGCATTCCAATATCTGCTTACTTAGAAATGAAAGCTCGAGTGTAGGAATCTGTGAAAGGAATGGAAAATGTTATGAGAGACACTTAGTAAAAGGCAAGGTGGAGGTGATGATAGGTTGGGAATATGTTCCCACTGATCCTCGAAACCTGTACCAGTCAGAATCTATCATTAGAGAGAATTTCTTGCCTCAAACTCCCATTTATCTTTCATGTAAGGACCCTGCAGGAGAATACTCACGGTATATTGCAGCAGATGAAAGACTGCCAAAGTTGATTAGCTGGAGTCAGCCTTCTCCATATAGTTTTTATTGGAGTTCTGAGATTAATTTTATGTCCTTTGGTATTGTTATTTCTGTCTCTTCCAGTGACAGACAATACAAGGGAGGGTGTTTTCAGAGATGTAGGGTATGTATACTTTTTCTTTGCTATCTTCTTTCTGAATAGTTCCTCCTTGCAGTCAATAATTTTTCACCCAGGTATGAGCTGGGAAAGCTCTACATGAGTCATTGTTGTACAATGCTGATAAGATGCTATCAACAGCTGAAGCAGTAGCATATTGGTTTTTCTTCTCACATCCTACACTACAGATGAAAGATAAATGTCAGCTGACAACATGTCCATTTGGTGGAAATGTTCTTATATAAATCTTTATTATCTGTTCGATTTTTTAAATTATCATTGCAGCCAATCTTTTCGCCAAAACCTCCTCAGACTAATGTTTATAATACAGGAAATATAGACAAGCAGTTGCAATATTCTTCCCTCTAGTGCACCTGGGCAGTCTTCAAAATGCAGCAATGTGGCTTGGAATTGACTTTTATAACAGGAATTTTCCTCTGGACTGGATGAAGATGTGCTGGGAGACAGATTCAGATTCTCAGCCGCTGACTGTTTGGCATTAACACAATGTCCATGTGACACAAACCAGTCCATGTGCATATTGCCATGTTCTCTTATGTTCCAAAGCAATCTACTGGGAATGGTCAAATCTGCCCAGGAACCTTGTGAAGTTCTGGGAGATACTGGTCAAAGCTGCCCTTGGAAGCCCTCTGATGGCGTAGCAGGATGGACAGCATTTCAAAGTCTGGGGACATTGCCTGACATATTTCAGTTTAGTAGTAGAGATACAGCTTCTGCAGTTACCAGAGTTACATGTATTTTGATCTCACACATGTCAGCACTCAAAAAGCTATCTCTATCAGCAAACTTGGAGTTATGTGCCAGTTATATACACTGTCATTATAAACCTGGGTTTATAGTCTCTGAAGCGGAGGATTAGAGGAAGAATTCATGATTCAAGAATTCAGAAACTAAATTGTTCTATTAGATATTATTCCTTTTTTATAAATACCTCTAAGAGCCAGAGTTGACATTGTTCCACAGCTTTCTCCATACACAGATACAGCTGCCTCCCTTCAAACATTGTGGCTATCGGTAGGAAGCGGATCCATGGCTTTGTGGCTATTGCTGGGAAGTGAATCCTTGACCTTCAATACTAAAAGAGTAAGATGTGAGCCAAAAGAATAAACCTTTCAGCTGTAAGAAATCAGTGAACTATTACAGACACCGCAGCTTGCTCTTAGATGAAGACATGATTATACACTAAGCCAGTGTATTATTACACTTTCATTTTCTCTACTGAAAGGTCTATTACCCTCTATGTAGCATGATCTAATATCTGTTGAAGTCAGTGTGAGCTTTTCATTGAGTTTAATTGGCTCGGATTCATGATCTAAATGTGTGAGCCTCTTCATACCAGCAAGATTTAAACAAGGTATAAGAAGTGTGAAAAGCTAATCTTTAAATATCTATGTATTTATCTCTATATCTGCCTCTCTGTCTACATCTGTTTTCCATGTACACACTTAGACAGAACAGAATATCTACCTGAAGATGGTAACATAATGTGTGAAGGAACTCAGTCTAAATTTAATCAAGTGGTTGTAAAGGGCAACAGGTAAAGCTGATAGAAAGAAAAAGGAGGTTTGTGAGTGAAAGGAAAAGAAAAGATAGGAGTTCTCATGAGTAACCTTCCCAAAGAAGGGTTTTTTATCATCAGCATGTGTTTGTTTCATTTGAGGTTCATTTTCTTCTTTTTCTTCCTCTGTCACAGTAATGAAAATGTTTTGGTTTTTTTTTTTTCCTATGAACATTTTCCACAGATATTTTGGTCACTGTCACTAAAGGCTGGTTCTCCAAAGGCAGAGTGGACCCAACGCAAATCCATCAGCAAAGAATCAGCTCCCTGAGGCAAATAATATGGAAAATATTCCCATATTTTTAATCTTGAAGCATGTGATATAGGCCCTAAAGTCTGAATTTTTAATTATTGAAATTGTTTCTAGAGGAAAATGCTCTGATAAGGACAAGACTGGGGCTTTAGGGCAGTTTTATATTGCAGGAAAGGGCTCTCAGTCATCTTCAAGTACTTGACCTGAATCTGTTAATTCTCCTTTTGCTACTCTGTACATGAATGGCCAAACTGGTCAACCCAAAAGTTTGTCTAGCACTTCATCCTGTGGCTGACATTCAGTAGGTGCTGATATTCAGGAAACGTTTAAGAGGCCAACATACGTTGTACACAGAGCTGTCCTGCAGCATGTAGCCCTCATCTCCCCTTAGTCAACAGTTCTGCACCGTTCTGAGCTGTAGTTCCATAAGTACTGTCATGTTTAACACCCAGTCTCAGTCCTGCCCTCTGGTGTTCTAGTAAATTTTCTAGCAGAGTAGGGGATTTTAGAATGTATTTATTTCTTGACAATTCCAGCTCATTTGCATATATTTTAACGGCAATTCATTCACCAGCAACTTAGACTCCAAAAGGAACTGTACCTGCTACAGTTCTGCCCACACCTCACATGCCCCCACTTTCACTAACAAGTGCAACTGCACAATTACAAATCTTCATTGTGACAGCCAAAATTTCCACCAGTGGGAATTACCTCTGTTGGAAAGCAGGCAAGGATATTATCCTGCAAATTGTGGTTGATAGCCATAAGGAGTCCATCCAAATGGAGCTGCATTTTCTCGGCTACAGCAGGAGATGGATCACTTTAAATCTATAGCATAGACAAGTGTAGACGACAAACCAGTAAAAAATTCTCAGCAGACAAGATATTTCAGCCACAATTATTTATTGTGGTGGAAATTAACACACATTTGATGTGTGCATGTAAAAGGTGACAGGATACAATGACTGGGAGAGCATTACACGGGATATGGCTGTGGGCTGCAGACTGCTGGGAGAAAATTCTTCTTTGCATCAAACTCTGGGACAGACTAACACCACTCATCTTCTACAGTTTGTCACTGCCAAGAGAGAAATCACCTGGCTAGCACTGTGCTTTCTGTAAGCAAAGGAAAACTATCATAAGTCAGCCACTAGCTTTTTAAATAAAAAATATATATTTTAGTAATAACACGGTGCTGACAAATTCAAGGTCTCTGAAGGGCTCACAGACACTTGCATCCGAAACCCTCTGCAGAGAGTAGAAATAACCTAAGGATTTGGGGCCAGGATTACTGAATTTCCCTATCTACCCCTTTATCTTCCTGTCAATAGGCATCAACGTCAATTACTGTGCATACTGCAGGAAATGAGAATGGTTTTCATACGGTATTCTTGGTCTATAAATCACATTTTGATTCACTGAACCTAGAAACTCAAAATGGAGGCTGAATCATGTTAGGTAGCAAGAAGGCAGGTGTAGAATGGGGAACACTGTGGCTTGTGTCTCCCCTTTCTCCTGCCAGAGGAAGGGAACGGCCATGGCACAAACCCAAAAACCTTCCCCCTGAGGGTCCCCATGTTTGCAGAGGCCCTGTCAGAAACACGTTTGAGGATCCCACAACTTCCCTCTTTGCCATCCTTCTCCTATCTCATGACTCTTCACCACTTGGTCCAAAGAGGCAGAGGAGCAGAAAGCAGTGAGAGGAGGCTGGAAAACCCATTGGCTGGAGGTCCAGGACATGTTTGTGTGACAAAAACTGTGTGCCTTTTGGGCACGCTGAGCTGTAGGATGTGTCTGTGCTCTGGACTTGTTGATCTCAGATGTTTTTTCCAACCTAAATGATTCTATGATTCTCTGTAGCGTGTTCTGCTTGCCCCACATACAGCCAGAATAACTTGGATTGTGATACGAGTAACACCAAACCTGTGGATGAACATTGCTCTTTCGAGAATAGCACAAAGTTTCTGCTGCAGAGAACCAACTTAAACTTTCTCTTGTAACAACTTGACATCCCTAGGGAGCTGGTTCAGACAGGAAATGAGGATAAAAAGGAAGGAGATATAATTTAGGGCAACAGTAATTTTTTTTGACATTCCCATTTTGATGCACTTAGCAGGGGTGGGCACGCTCTCTGATCAAATTTACATTTGACCTCGTGACCTCAGTCTGCCTTAATATCAGTGGAGACAAGTAGGCACTGCAAAGGCATGACTCACCTCCTGAAAGCAGACATCTGAGTCAAGAGAAGCCCCAGAAGTGTCTGTTTCTTTCCATTGATTATATAGGTCAGATATAAGTGCTCACATTACAGATGTATAAAGATGGGGCTCGTAAAGACACTGCAGAAAAGCACTTTCTACCTGTCCCTCCACCAAATATAAAATAAGCCAATCAATTACATGATTAAATCTTTTGGGCAGGAAATATCTTCCTGACATGCTGGTGCAGGTAAAAGTCTGGGAATAGCAGTAAAGGCTCTCAGAAAAATCAGAAGAGAAATAATAATCATTTATGTGTCTTATTTCACAGGGTGGAAACTCAAGCACTACAATGAGATCTGTCACGGGATCTATGAAATATTACTGACATTAAAAGAAAGATTAAAAAAAAGGATAATTTGGTAACCTCATAACTATTCTGGGTTAAATTAGTTTTTATCATTTTAGAGGATTAGGTTTCCACATAAACTTTTATTGGCTACAACATCTTTATTACTTGACTCAAATAGGGTCTAGTTTTCTGGATCTTATTTTGGTCTTGCAGAGATACTTAATTTTATTAGATTGTTTGATCTTGTCTAAGTGCAGCTGTTAATCAGTCCCTTTCTACATCCTCCTTTCTTCCTCTGCCTTTTCTGGTAAATTATTTCTGCCATTAAGACCAAAATCTGCTAGTCTTAGTAAAATTCTTCTTGGCCACAGCTATAATGGGAAAATTTAACATGATTTCCAGAAACACAGATGCTTTTCAAAGGGCATCTATCAGGTAGACCAAGGAAGATCTTGGTTGTTTTAGGCAGCCTTGTTTTGCTTGCCTCTCTGTGCTGTTTAATATTCACTGATCATTAGCCCCACACATAATTTGCACTGGATTTCTGAGGATTTAGATCTTCTTGCTTTGATTACATATATAAAAACATCAGATTATCTCCGTTTTTTTCGTATATTGCACTTAAATACATATAAATGTTGTCAACAGAGACAATTATATGTGATATATTTTCTATTTTGTGTTTCTTCTCATATACAGATTTTTTCTGAGTTAATCTAGTCTCGATCTTTTTGAATCTCAAAGATCTTCTAAATGCTTTTTTTCTGTCTTTTTAATGCAAAAATAAAAATAGCCTGCTAAAAAAAAGGAACAGGTGTTTGTTCTCTATAAATAGAAAGTTGTTTTGTTGTTTTCCAGATTGCTAGCTATCCAATGCTACACCATATAGAAATATATTGTCAATTTATGCAGAAAATCAAGGAACACAAATTAACAAGGAGGATGAAAAGAAAACTAAAGACGGACTGATCTGTTCTTTCAGCATTTACAGTCCCATCTTGCAAAAGTCTTAATTTATTCTTACACCACCTAGGGTATAAATAGCTAAAAATGGAGTTGAATTAGCCATTGTATTTCTCTATAACACACTATGTGCATGTATAGTTTCTAAGCAAATACCAATGTTCAGCATATACACAAAGACTGAACGGTTCAGTTGAGAGTCTGGTCTCCCAAACTGGATTAGATTCAAAGAAGGTAATGAGGTGATAGGAAGGATGCTCTAAAGTTGTTTATTTTATACTTATTGTGGACCTCTAAGGACCCCCAAAGGGCATTGTTAGTGGATAGGCAGTCAGTCCACATCATCATCTGGTTATAATTTTGTTCTTTGCTTCAGTGAACCCAATAAGTGATTGCAAATATGTAAAGGGTTCAAGAGCTGCTGGAATTTGTGGGGGGTTTCTGTAGTGTTTGTTTTGGTTTTTGTTTTCTTTTCTGTTCACTTTTGTTTTGTTGTGTTTGTCTCATATGATCCAGTTTCAGCAGACAGGATGTATACAGCCAGACTTTCTAGCTTGCCCCTCAAATAAATCAGAATCTTTGTCTACCACCTCTTGTTGGCCTATGGAGGGTACTGAAATCCTCTTTGCATACCTGGCCATTTCCATGCCATGTTTGTGGACGGCTGTGTTAAGCCAAGTAACGTTAACTGGGTTCACCAGCAACACCCATCCTCCTAATCTGGTCCATTCACAGCTGTGCACACTTGGGCCCACTGTGTGTCTGAGATGGCAATTTTCCCTTGGTTTTGGTTGTTTGCAGCGTGTTGAGTTCTAGGATGAAAGAAGATATGCTCAGTTGCAGTGACCCAGCAGTGTGTGCTCCTCTTTCAGCACTCTGGCAAGTAAATCAAGAGAGTATCTCTCCCAGGCTCTTGCAGCCCCTGTGTCATATGGTTTATGCACATAATATACTCTTTGCAGCTAAGAATTGGGCCTGAAAGGAGAAATTGCTGCTGCAGCTCAGTGACACTTCTTCTGTAGCTATATTTTTCTTGTCCTTACCAGTTCATTCCCCTCCAGAAGTTTAACAGGCTGAGCAGGACTTTGAGTTAGAAAATCTCAGTTGTGCAAAATGCAGTTTAACAAATTCCCTACAGTACAGAAACGATATTAACAGTAGATGATAATTAGAGTTATTGCAGCCCAATTGTTAATTGGGCTGTTACAAATGAAACACATGGATCATTAAAAGGACATCAAACATGGTGGCTTGCAGTAGGGACAGCAGGCCTTGGCAAAGACAAATTGTTCATTAAGGCTATATGATGACTATAAGCAGCGGTTGTTAACGCCAAATTTCACTCTAATGGGACTCTCTTTGGTGCCTGGCTAATTTCCCTTCTTATCTTCTTGTGCTTCTTTAATGGGCTTTTTCTTTCCTCTGTGTTGTCTTTGGCTTTGTCACTGTCAGCTGCGTGCACTGGCCTTGACAGGTTTTCTGTTTGCCTGTTTGTTTGTGCACCCGTTTCTTAACTAAGTCGCTGATGTACACCAGACACATCAGTCCTTTTTAGCTTGGTGGGAGCACTCAGTGCACATGAGAGTCTCCTATTTCTCTTTATTATCCTGGTTGTTTCTCTTTTCTGTTCCACTATGGTTACCAGCACAGCCGAAGTGCCAGACTTAGAAATACCTGCTGCTCTTCACCCAAACTGAGCGACCAGAAGAAATCCCACCAAAATGACAGAATATAATACCAACATAAGTAAAATCAGGACCAAGGCCTCAGTAAAGAGATCCTCCACATATGCCAAGGTGATAATCTAATGCTCTAAGAGAAAGTTGGTTCTGGGGAAACGTTTCAGCGAGGATATCTTAGGTGTTTTAGACTAATTTCAGGATGGACCTTTATTTTTCTAGTATTTAATTTCCAGGGGAGTTCTGCACTCAGCAGCATTTGGCATTAGTCTTCTAATGGGCAACAGGCAGCCTGCTCATTAGTCCTATATTTATTTGGTTTTTAATCACACTCTCAAGCTTTTTGTCCCTTCAGTTGCACAGATACTTTTATTGAATTTTGCTTTCTTTTTCAGGCTGTTCCAGAATTTTTTAGCCCTTGCTTGGAGAGAGGAAGCCTCAAACAATTTCTGAGGGCTTGGGGCCATCCAAGAAAAGAGTTAAGAGGGGAGGGATAGTCCATTCCATCCTTTGTCCCAAACAAGTGAGGGAGTGCCTGAAGGTGCTTACAAGAAAGCTGGAGAGTGACTTTTTGCAAGGGCAAGTAGTGATAGAACAGTGGGGAATGGCTTTAAACAGACAAAGAGTAGGTTTAGATTGGATATTAGGATGAAATTCTTTACTGTGAGGCATTGGAACAGGTTTCCCAGTGAAGTTTTGGATGTCCCATCTCTGGAAGTGTCCAAGACCAGGCTGGATGGGGCTCTGAGCAACCTGCTCTAGTGGAAGGTGTCCCTGCACAGACAGAGGGATTGAAACTAGATGATCATTAAGGTCTCTTCCAACCCAGGTCACTTTAGGATTCTATTCCATGACTTCTGGGGCTCATGGCAATGTGCTTTCAGTTTGATTCACCCTTGATCAGCATCTTATGCTGTATTTTCACATCCAGTGGGATCTGGCTGGGTGCAGCCATGCCTGGATGTGATCACCTGCAGACCCAGTGCAGGTAGCTTTATGAATTGACCAAATGTGTTCATGCTTCTGCAATCCATATGAAGCAAAATAAGCAGGTACTGCTCTGGGGAACGGGGCTGCCAGTTTGGCATGCATGTCTGTTTGAAAAATTAGACTGAATAAATTCATGCAGATACCCTGTCAATCAGCTGCTGCAGCTATGTGGTTCTGAGGAGTCTGAGGGTCATTGGTGTCCTTCAGAGACAAGTCTACAGCAGACACAGGGTGTGATAGCATCCATCTCCACACAGGTCTTGATTCTGCTGCTGATTTAGTCAGCAGAAGTGTTTTCCCATGAGGAAACCCTCTGACATAAGGATTCCCCAGGCTGGGCAAGGCCATCTGCAGGTATTTGTACCGTGGCAACTTGTGCTCTATGGGGATAGAAGTCACTTTGATAATAGACTTACTTTCAATAAAGACAAAGGGATACTTCTCTCTCGTTGGTAAGATTAATACATCATACGTATTCTAAACACTGTCTCCTAAGCTGTCTGGCTTGAATTTTGGGTAATGCAAACGGTATTTTTTTCTTCTTCCTGCTTACAGTACTCTTCAGTTGAAGAAATAGCTTTTCACAGGAGAGACCACACTTTGCAGCATTTTAATCTTTGTAAATGTGGAAATCTGTTCTTTATAATCACTTCCAATTATTTCCTATAGCAGACCTTTCTAACCCTAAGAGGTTATTGATGTAATTGTTTCCTCCTTATTAGGCAAATGATATCCTGTAAAGTGTCTTGAGCAAAATTAATGGCTCCATTTCTTATTGATCTGTTTGGCTCATGCAATTGATTTACCTTTCAATACCGATTGGCTGATGATACCCACAGTAAGAGTTGATAAATAAATCCTTTTCTCGTGCAAAGCATCATGAACGAAATTGCTCGCTGAAATCTTTCTCTCTTTAGAAGGTATTTAGCTGATGCAGAAAGGAGATTTGTCACAATGCATGAAAAATAAAGGTTGTGATTTTTTATAATAGAAGATAATTCCTGAAAGTTGAATCTGCTTTTTCTTGTCACAGGCAGACTACTCCCTATGGAAATACTCTTCTCCCTAAAATACCCTTCCCTTGTAATTTTAACTAATCATCAAGTTCACTAAATCAGTCAAAGAGGATGAAAGATGGGCAATGGATGCATAATGATACAGGATATGAAGCTTCTCTTTTCTGTGATGTTACTAGCAATACCTTGGTGTCATCCAGCCAGGAGTCCAGTATGAGGCATTTTTAAATCAATCCTTACCCCCACTGAAAGGGATATACCAGCCTGGAGATGCAAAAGCAAAGCTTCTTTAAGACATTGGAGAACCACTTGCTCTTTCCTTTTCCGCTCTAATCATCTTCAGGACTATCTTTTAAATGCTGAAGATATCAAATGCATACAGATATGTACAAAGTTTTTCCAAAGTGTCAAAACCTTAAAAACACAAAAGCAAAGCCTGGGGTATCATTGTGCAAGATGGGTTCAGCTGTGAAATGTACTTGGATCCACTGGCCTGTGCCAGTCCTGTTTTGGGGGACAGAAAGGGTCTGGAGATTATTTCCTTGTGAGCATTTTAACTCTCTGGTCCCAAGCAGCAGGCTTGGATAAGATGTTGACAATTTTTACCACCTCCAAACATAAACAAGAGGTGTTTGTGCTCAGTACTCAAGCTCTTGGCAGTTTTTCCACCTGTGCAGCATCACAGGGAGTCAGAATTCCAGAGCTAAAGTATTAGGTACCACTGACATGTGATTTTAAGGTGTGTTATTTGAAATCAAGAGTTATGCTGTCCATAGAAATATACCAGGAGAATCAGGATCTGAAACCACCTGCTTCATGCTGAAGTTAACAGTATGACACCTTTTTTGCAGGAGCAGGACACGAGAAACCTGCTTCCGCAAGAGTTGCTGAAGGTTGGGAATGATAAGATAATCAGAATTGGGCCCTTTGATTTTTTCTTCTGTTCTGTTCTAACCTTCTAACCTGCTGCTTCTTTCCATCAGAAAATGCAGAGCAATATTAATTTCTCTCACACAAACCACATGCTCTTATCAAACAGACTCCTGCACCTGGCTCGTGGCTCCTCGAGAGCTCCTTTGCAAATCCCACTCTCTAATTGCCAGTCACAGTGACCTTCAAGTTCTTTGTGCAAAATGCTGGAGAATGACCAAGAGCAACATTTTAATAACTTCACTAGCATGTTAAAATGTGGAGGGAGAAAAAATCTACTTTATTGTGTGGAACATCTGGTACTCAATTCAATAGGATTCACCGAAAACTTTTTTTGCTACTGGGTTTAGATGACTCATAACTGATCCCAGGAGGACAGCTCAACTAATCTCTGAACAAAACATAATTATGATAAGTATTTTGGAAAATTTAATTATTCTGCCCTTGGGAACTTACAGCCTTTAGAAGAGATCCGCTTCTTACCACATTTATTTGGACTAGTGATTTGTAAAGGGACGAATAACATTTAACTCCCATCATAAACCAACCTTAATTTTGGCCTCATTAAAAAATTAATCAAGGCACATATACTTTACTCCGAATGGCATTGGTGTGTGGGCCAAGACCCAGGTCCTTGAAGGCATGCAACTGTCCAGATAGGAATTAGCCGTCTAATACTCTGTGATTTTGATGGAATTATTTACTTAACAGCCGTTGTGGGTCTGAGACTAAATTCTAGTGGGGAACTGGATACCAGCTGGCATATGTGGTGCTGCATAAATGCTGATGTTGCACAGCAGTGACTAAGATACTGAGAGAGCAGCTCTGACACTGTTGGCTGATAAATGTGAGAGATGATGGCTTGGGCAGCAGAGGCAGAAAGCAGAGCAATGTCAATGCCATCAGGAAGAGAAAGGAAACAGTTTCACACAAGGGCAGCAAAGATCCCACTCTTTCAAGCATTAGAAGAAATTTTCCATGATTCACTATTTCTCTATTGGTCAAGTGTATTGACAAACATCCTCTGAATGGCGTCATATTTTGTGGGTTCAGACATTCTCTTGAGCACCTGGCAAAAATATATCGAGGCAAAGATCAGAGGTAAGGGGTTACACATTAAAGTAATAGCAAATTTTTCACAGCCAGGTAACATTTGGATTTTGGTTTCCTCAACTCCTGTTGGAGATGTGATCTCACCAATAAAAATTTCATTTTTCCAGCAAATGGTGACTAGAACAATATATTCCTGATTTGTTTTAAGAGGGATCTCTCAGAGTTAAATATGGCTGTTGCTCCCAGACTCCAAGACAGACAGTATAGAAATGTTTTAAGTGAAAAAAAATTATTACCTGATACAACAAAAACTTTAAAATGAAAGAAAGAAACAAACAGCCAAATCCCATAACCAACCTAACTGCAAAACAAAACAGAACAACAGCAAGGGAAAAATAAAGATATTTTCTTTTGACTTCAAATGAGCATTCGTTCTTTCTGTCTGTGATAAAACAGTCAAAATAATTGAAAGGTTCTATCTTAGTGTCCCACAAAAAGTAATGCCTCCTTTATTTAAACAGTGTAAATATATTTTTGCTGGTAGGAAAAAATTTATAAGTCTAGACTATTTTCTCAATTCCCCGAGATAGCCTTAACAGGACCCTGAAGCTAAACAAGTGCTCACACTTATCAAATTCATTTTCACTACATACCTGGCACAGTAATGCTTGAGAATGGAAACAGGTTGGTGGGTATCAGTTTATGCAGTCTATTGAGAAGTGTGGACTTAAGTGTTGCATCACTAATTTCCACCATGCAAAAGTTCAGGGGCTTATATCAAGTGATAACTTTGACACCAGAAAACCATGGAGTTGATCTTGGATCCATTTGCACCATTGGTGCTGTAGGGATGGTGTATGTGAGGCATCAGCTCCCACCTGCCCGCTGATGTCAGACCCAGTCAGGGGCTGCAGATGTGGGAAGGGACAATTTGGAGCCAGATGCAGGAATTTGCTCTCTCTCACAGACACAAACTGCGCTGGTGCTCCTAGGACAGACTCTGCCATCATCTGGAGGGTGGAGATCGAAGCAGCCTTCAGAAAAACAGGCAGCCCTTCTGAACCCATAAAACACGGAGCCAACTCTCATGGTTTCACTCGGCCCCAGGTTTGGAAAAAGCAACAACTGTCTGCATGGCAAAGGCCCTGCAGCATCTATCAGCTGTGGTGCTATTTGGGGAGCAGGTGTCCCAAAGGGTTTGCTCTGTGAATGCCACTGCTCAGAGCATTTTAGAGATGGCTCACTAGTAAGGTCTGTTTGTATAATCCGTATGTGTGACTTTTATTTTGTTTTGGTATGGCTGTGCTTTACTGGGGAGGGCTATACCTTCAAGATGCTCAAGTATTGACTGCAGTGTTGTGGACAATATTCACATTATCAGCACTCTGGAGAGCTGGAGAAAGTGTCCTGTAAAATAGAAATGCATGGGTTGGTGTTCACAGACCTCTCAGTCAATTTATTTGTCTTGCAAGTAAAAAATCCATCCATTAATTTCTGCCAAATATCAAGTTCAAATTCAGATGCAAAACTAGAAGTCAGCCTGGAGACCCCCTCCTCTTCATCATCACCAGAAATAGGAGGTTTTGGGTCAAGATGCCCCTGTGCAAATCCATTAGCCTTTAGCTGGACTGCAGGATTTCTGCAGCTGGGCTCAGTGAGCTGTTTGCAGACTATAGAGTTATACAATAGAAAATGTACATTCATGTCTGTGACCTCTACTTTTGATGTACAAGATGATCTTTATTGATGAGCCATCTTTTTTCCTAATGTTGATTTTCTTCTTCATTGTTTATGAGCATTTCAAACAGCTTTCTTTCTTTCTCTATCTTTTCTGGGGCTTTTTATTGACACTAATGCATGGCAGTTGTTTAAATGAATAATTAAGTGGATTCAGGTTTAAATATTGATTAACTGTTAAGGAGTCTGGGTTTGGAGTGGGTGACTGTACAAAGGGCTGGCACATGTGAGAAGGGAAATACCAGGAAGGAAGAGACCACATTTATTGCGTGGTTTTGTCATAAATTACTAAAAAGTTTTAAAAAGTAATATTATAAGTTTTTCAGCTCCAGATCTGATCTTGCTGTAAGAAGAGAGTATAATTTTCCATATTACATTGCTATAAAGGAAGAATGTGTGACATGCCCACGCCTACTGGCAGAGAGGCAAAGAGAATCCAGCCACCACATCCAGATGTTCCTGTCACACTGTTGTGGTGCCTGATTGTACTTGAATGCTGGTTGGTGTTTGAAATCCAGATCCATTTTCCAAACTGCACATTCCTCACCAGCGAGATTACAGTTTCCCCAAATGATCAAACCATGAACGATTCCTAATATCCATCCATATGAAAGCTTGGAGTCTTTGAATTTATGGTGCGGTTATGTGGTCCTAATGGCAAATCCTCAGCTGAAACAAACTATTCTGTTGAAATCAGGAAAGTCACAGTGGTTTAGAATAAAACTAGAATAAATTTTCTTGGCAGAAGCAGTTAATGGAAGACTGAAATATTCTGTAGGATGCTGCAGCCCAATGGATCACTGATTTTAAGAAGCAGCAGAAAGTCTCAATTGCAGATCTCCCCTGCTGTCTCCCACATCTCCATTTCTTGCATTAGGAAGTGGCAGCTGTGTGACAAGGGCAGTTAAACTACTGAAATCAGCTGAGTTGGTTTAAATTTACTACAGCAAAAGTGGGATCAGAATTTGGTTTCCTCTTTTTATACCTTAGACACCTGTCAGTGTTTGTTAGATCGCTACCTACATGGAGCATGGCCAGGAAGAGCTGGGTTTAAGAAAGAGAAACCAATTCTATCAGTAAGCAGGAAGAAAAAGCAACTCTTCTACTTGCTGATCCATACAAAAAAAGCCCATTTTTCTTTCACAGAAAAACTAAAGGAAGTGATTTTTCATTCTGGACGAAACTGCAGAAACTACATGAAAAGTGCTTTTTCCAAGGATTTTTCTCCAAGACAGATGCACCTCGCATCCCAGTGACCACGGAGGGCTGGTATGCTGTGCAGTCCCCGTGCTCCAGAGGAGGATGGGGTACACCAGTCATTAATTACAAGTGAATAAGCTGTGTCCTCCTGCTACATTCAGATCAGGGTGATCTGTCTGCCCATTGGTCTCAGCAGTGGTGCTGCTGCCCATCATCAGCAATGGTGCTGCTGCCCATCATCAGGATACGTTAGCACTCGCCATGCAAAATTCACTGGCAATAGCAGTTTTTGACTGTTCCATTATCATTCATTTCACTATCAGGCTGCAAAACCCATGTGGCCGAGAGACTGAGAGAGAGAATTAAAGGAGCCCTTTCTGTGTGAAATAAGCAGTAAATCTCTGACGTAGTTGTCTGTTTTGGTGAATCTGGTGTGCGAGCCTGGACAGTCTGTTTCTGGTTGCATCAATTAATTACATCAAGAGCTGTGGTATCTCTATCAGAAGCTCCAGATGTTTCTGTGCCTGCATGTGGAAAGTCAAAGCAAGGAGGGGATTCTGGCTTTGACTATTTTTTGTTACATATTTTTGTTGGAAGTGGTGATGAATTTTAAGAGGAAAAGTAAAGTTGCAGAGACCAGTGCTCTAGAGATTTCTGCCTCTCAGCATTGAGTAATACATTTCCACAAGCCAGAGCATTGGCTTCTAAGAGAGGGGAACAAATAGGACTATAAGGATTTGTTTTTCTCCCAGAGAACAGTGTTTGCTGCTTTGTAGGCAGGTTTGTAACCCTGCACAACAGTCTTTATTCCTCACTTGGCTAGTCCATGACTGGTATCAATGCCTTCCCTGCCGAAGCTTTGTGCTTTGTGCTGTGAAAGATTGGCACTGCTGGGGTGAGAAACAGGCAGCAGGCTGGAGGAGACACAGCTCTGAGGAGGATGACCACAAGGAGATATTTGGTCTTTTCAGCAACCAGACAAAAGCCCTTTGTGTTTGTGCTTTCAGATCATGACCCCATGTCTTGCAATTTGATAAATCAATATCTTCAGAAACAATCTGGCCAGGCCTGGATTTCAAACATCCCCAAACAGTAAACTACTTCAGAGCTGTGCTGCGTAACAGAGGTGAGTGGAGAGGTCATTTGTCTATATCTCTGTGATCAAGAAGTTGTGCCCTGTAGCCCTGCTGAAGGTCTTAGGACAAATAAACTCTCTAATACCCAGCTGAGATCTAAAAAGCTGCAGTGAAACTTGCCTGGTTTTAAAAGAAGCAGAATCAGACTAGCATTAAGTGCTTCCTAAAACTTTAGCTTCCCTTGAGCTTTTTTGACAATTCAGCTTCATTCTTTGGTGTGCTACCAGCAGAAGTACTTATATCCAGTATTAATTTGAAGAAAAAGCAATTTTGCTCTTATGAAGGAAGCACCAGCATGAAAGCTTGGACCTTTGCAGCAGCCAGTGCAAGATATCTCAAGAGTGTTAACAACATGAGTGACCATACCAATTGGGATAAAAAGTCTATTAGTCCCAGCAGTGCATCCTGCTGCTGTTTATCAAGCCTCAGTGCTCAGGTCCTACAAATCCCTGAGGTGGAGGTACTGGTTCTGAAAAACCTGTCTGAGGCCTGTATTGAGAGCACCGAGTTTGAGGGTCTCAGCCAGTTGTCTTGTGTTTTCCAGCTCTTCCCTGCCATATGGACAGCAGCCACCTACAGCCACTGATAACTCAACTAATGCTTAACTATAAGGGGGATCAAATCTGAAACAAATCACACAAGCTAAGATTAGTTTGTTTTTCTTGTACCTTTTTCTATCTTGACTGGTAAGATTACCAGGCTTTCAGGCTGTTGCTATCCCAGGTCCCCCTGCAGTCCTTTCATTTTCCACCTGCTACATCCTTCTGATCCCAAGAGAGCTTTAAGGGGAAGGTAGAATGTTGCCATTGTTATTTTGGTTATTTCATCGCTAGGCTCCCTTAGGAGGAGTGGATGCCCTTGTCAGTGGCTGGTGTTCACTTTTCCCCTTTGTCCCAGAACCTCTTCTGTGATTATTCAGTCTCAGACAGACCTACAGGCTATACAAGACTCTTTTCAGTTTCTTCCACAGCAAACACCTGTACAAAGAATTTATTAGCTGCCTGGCAGTGCCCTTGTCTTCCCTGAGTGATCCTTGTCCACTGGGATCGTCAGCTGGCCTTACAGGCTCCCTAGGCAGGCGTTTTGCTCCTGGTGTATTGGAAGAAGAAATTACTATTTGTTTTAATGTTTTAGTCAATTGCTTCTCAAATTGTTTTTTTCATTAGCCTGATTTTATTTTGTGTTTACTAAAAAGAATTTATGATACTTCACTGGTATTTTTGTTACTATTATTTGGTTTGGGTACAGTTTCAGTATGTGGAATGATGCCTTCTTAATTCTAATAACCCCTTCTTCTTTTTCTGTGTCATCACGCTGCTTTCCTTTTATCCTTTCTCAAGATTTCCTTAATGGGTGGTATTCACTGTGCTTCCAGTTTCACATCCTTCAGTAGTCTTCATACTGTCTAAGAGGTTTTAATTCCCTCAGCTGGTTGTTTTAACTTTTTAACAAGCTTCCTCATTTTTACCAAAGTTGTCTATTGGAGTTTAGCTCTACTGCACTGGACTTTTGTTGTGGTGGTATGGATATTGAATCTCATTTCAGTCTCTGTTTAGAAGTGGGGCTTCCACTGTGCAGGTCTGAATCAGACTCAGTGCATTGCTCAGTGTGAAGGTAAGGGTTGCTTTTCATCTCACCATCTGCTCCAATGAACTATTGCAGATAACTGAAACCCCGAATATATTAAGAAGATAATTCCTATTTCACTGAGCTCATTGTAATAACCATTTTAGAGGATCCACTCGGCAAATTTGCTGGCATACAAAGCTGAAACCTGTGCTCCTGAAATTATCCATTCACAGCCAACCTTCACCAACAGTGTGGAGAACAAATCAAAGAATGGGAGCTACCCTCAAAATTTGGATCATAATTTCCCCTTGCGTGCATTTCAGTTCATCAACAGCCAGTGCTTGGTCTTTGCTGGGAGTGGGAATGCTTCTCCCTAATTCCCCCCTCTTGGGCAATTTGCCCATGCCTTCCAGACAGCCTGGACCTGCAGGTGACTGCAAGGCAGGAGAGGAGGGGATCTTAACAGAGGCACAGAAGGAAAATCCCCTCCAACTGCAAGTCAAGCCCAGTCTTTGGGGGTGTGTTTGTACCATATGGCACCAAACAGCTCTGAAAAACAAACTTGGCAGAGCAGGCTCTGCACACACAACCTAATGTTGCTTCTTGCTGTTATTTCACACTTGTTAGGTACAGCTCTGAGAGGTCTTCAGCATATGCCAGCATAACCCAAATATGTACTCTGCTTTGTCTTTTTC
>VZTE01006244.1:267717-408968 GCA_013397775.1 Eulacestoma nigropectus | reverse complement strand
TATTTTTTTTTTTTTTTGGCTGCAGTTGGTAATACTAGGAAGAAGCTTTAGAGCGAAGAACTGACATCAAACATACCTTATTCGGCTCTGAGATAATGTGATATTCTAAGAAGTCTATTCCCTATTTTGCATGCATTCTATTCTCTATCGTGTGCGCATTTATGTCTGTAATGAATTTTCAGGTGTTTTTAGGAGGATTACTGAACAAGGCTGGAGTAGTTTTCACAGAAGAGAAAACCATGTTTTTGAATCATGAATGCAGGGAGTCATCATCACAGATGGTGGCTTTTACTCTGCGCTATTAAACCCTGCTACGAAACTGGATCCAGATACAGCTGAGGTGAAAGCAGACCAATGCCTGCTCAGCCTCTGGCTTTTTTGTTCTTGCTTTATGAATATCCTTAGATAAGACGAAAACTCATCAGGGACTAAAGACATGGTGATGCCATGCTGGCAAAATCCATGGCAAGAAGAAAGTGAGCCTATGAAACAAGACAACTGAGGGCACACATTATTCTTCTCCTGAAAATTATTAATTTTTGTTGGAAAAAAAAGGAAAAAAAGTCCACACTCCAAGAACAACACTAACAATGATGTATCACAAGTGTTTACCTCTCCTTCTTCCTAAGATTGAGTCCTGACAATTCCCATCACTGAGTTGCACTGCTGGTGGTTTTGGTTACAGTGTGGCAACGGTGTCATACTACTGGCAAGAACTCAAGTGAACAGAAACCCATGAAGATACCTAATGACAACTACAATTCTGAATGTGCTTGTCTAATATCTTGTGTATTCTTAATTATTTATCCTGCTGTCCAGCTCTCAGCTGGACAGCCTTCACTGTAGGCTTGGCCTCTCGATGGAGCATAAAGGACTGCGGAGATCTCTGAAACACAAGTAAAACACAGATGGGAACTCCCACTGTATTCCCCTGGGCAGTCATATGACAAATATTTAATTGTCTGTAGATCAGTAAAGCACATATCCCACCTGCAAACATCTTTATTTGGAAAGAAGACCTTGAGAAGTTTGGCTACTGAACTGCAACTCTTGCTAAGAGCAGGTAGGACTGGGACAAAATGTTATGGCAGTCTTATTTGCAGGCTCTTGTATTTCATTAGGATTTGATAGTTTCTCCTAGACAATTTTATAGGCCTTTTTTTTTTTAGTTGCTATAGATTGTTAGAGAAGATGACACTGCTCCAGCGGGTCTTACAGCAACTGCTCTTATGAACTCTGGATGCCATGGACACTCTTGGGAACTTTTCCCTTTTAGGGTGACTTACAAAGCTGAAATGTGAAAAAACAAGTTTGCTCTCTTTATTGCTTCTTTGTGGTGCATAAGGGCAGTTTCAGCATCTATTCTGCCACTGGCCTTTCAGCACAAATATCAGACTCTAAATGCCCAGATTTGCTCAGGAGCTCTGGGGAGAACAGGTTCAACAGGACAGAAATATCACAACAGATAAAGCAGCACCTGCATTTTATTCCTTATTCAGCACCTGAACTGCTGTGCGACTCTACTATACCTCTTCTGTGTTGGGGTCTAACTCTTTGCCAAGATTGATTTCACCCAACTTTAGGTGTCACCCTTCCAGTTAAAGGGAAAGAAATACGTATGTTTAGGGAGTGGCTCATCTGACCCGTCTTAGATGTCATCTTTAGCTTGAGAAGAATCACACCACTGATCAAGACAGGCTTCACCTTGTCATACATAAGAGCCATAATAGGTCACATGAATCACTTAAACTTGGAAGAAAAATCACTGACAGGAGAACTTGGTGCCTCCTTATCCTTATTTGCACATAAACACTTCAACTATACAACAGAGAGAGTCACCAAGGCCACAGGGGCCTTCATTTGTTTCCTGTAATCACATACTGAGCAGCACTATCTGATTCTGAGGGCACAGTTCTGCTTTATTTATGAGTCTAGTTATTTTAAGGCAGAAAAACATCAGAGCTTCTGAAGAAATCCTCCAACTTTTCATCCTAGAGTAAGATGCTGCTTGTAGGCAAAGAAAAAACAGCTTGGGAGATGGGGTATGACAGTACCCTCTGACTATATTTAAGCATAAGAAAAGCAGTTTTGGGTGTCGTGTGGATGGAGCTGGCTGACAGCACAAGTCATGGTGAGCTTAATCCCTTACTTGAGTAGAGATAGTGAAAACACTCTAGAAATTAATGACGGCTCTCACATACCACTTGTGTTTCATTCTGTTTTGATTTCCATCAAATAGGCTTAAGGCTAAAAATAAGGAAACTTAGTTATTCTTGGGAGATAACAGGAAAAAAAAACCAGCCCCGTTGTGATTAAAGGACTTGAAGGAACATGGTGACAGGCATGCGAAAAGATTGACCCAACACTTGATCAAACACTTTTAATATGTTAGAAAACCTATTCCTTCTGAACATGAAGCTGATATGCCCTTGGGACACATAGCAGGGACCAGACTTGAATACAAATGTGTGCTGGAAAGGTTGTTCACTGAACAGAGGAAACCTGTGCATCGTGAGTGCCTCCCATGCAGATTATAGCAGCTGCTGGGGGCAATGTGCTGTAGATAACATTAATATATCCCCATACCACACTGTTATACAGACCTATATCTCCACCAGTATTTTATATTCCTACTCTTAGGAATACTACTCAGTGAAGGGGAAGAAGTGTTGGAGCGTTGGGTGTCATCTTTGTCAGATATCAACTGACCAGCTTCCAGTGGCTGGTTATGCTCCCAGTGGGTATCTTTTAAGGATAATTGATTCCACCCACAGATGTATCATGTCTGAATATGAAGAATGCCTTGAACATTGTTTAAATTATACTGGTAGAGTGGGATCAGTCTGAGCACTTGAGCTCTTCCTCCCAGAGAGAGGAACCATTTTATCTTACTTTCTTTCCTTTTTGAGTCAATTAACAGAATGGAGCAATTTAGAGGATGATGTATGTGATTGCTTAGCCATCAGCTTTAGGGTGAGATAAATCATAATACAGATTCTCTTGA
Source organism: Eulacestoma nigropectus (assembly GCA_013397775.1). Taxonomy (NCBI): domain Eukaryota; kingdom Metazoa; phylum Chordata; class Aves; order Passeriformes; genus Eulacestoma; species Eulacestoma nigropectus. The sequence continues at coordinate 405,964 of VZTE01006244.1, read as the reverse complement.
CTGGGCATGAAGACAAAGGTTGAGTCATGTTTAAGTGAATGTGAGCCAGACGTAACCAAACCATTTCTGCCCCAACTCTTATTTTCTTCCTGCTCTGGATGCATTTCTTCTTGCCATCTCAAGGGCAGTCGATAACACAGTACAGAGAAGTGACAGACTAGCAAAACAAGCAGCAAACCCAGCAGTACTAAAGCATCACCTTCTAATAAAAAATTGGCAGGCAAATCTGAGGAACAGGGCTGTGTGAAAGATGTGAAATGCATCATACTGCATTTTGGAGGCAGCACTGGCGCAGAGCTGCCTTGGAAAAATAAAATATATGTACTTCAGATTTTAGATTTGGGTTGAAAAGTCAACATATGTATCTGCCTGGAACTAGTGGCTTCAGTTTGCTGTGTTCACCTCTGGAAAATTGTTGCTCATCCAACTGTGAATATGACAGAGAGCCAGACTCCCCCGAGGGAAGCTCAGGAACAGGCAGTTTCAGTGGATAAAGTATATCATTGGCACACACACATCGAGTGAAGGCGTGCTGGGGAGACCCACTCCTGAGTGATGGCAAGTAAATCAGAAATAATATCCTAGGCCCAGAGACTGCAGTTTTGGAGGTTGTTGTGATATGGTTATACGGACAGAAGGTGAAAGTGAATGGCCTTCAGATGCAAGGACATTCAGCAAGGTATCTGGGATAAATGAGGTAACTCCTGAAAGGGAGAGGCAACACTCCAAAGGCCCAAAGGGATAAAAAGAGCGGGTGGCAGTAACAGGCACCATGGAGATGTGATCAATGTGGTTAGAGGGAGATTAGACTAGATTTTGTGGCTATTTCATGCTTTTGTGGCTGTTTCATGACAGAGGTGTCTCTGGACATGGAAGAAGCCAGAAGTGAGTGGCCTGCACCTTGGTAAGACAGTGAGCAGTTCAAGTGGAGAATGATAGAGCTAAAGACTCACTTGCAGCATGAACCCTGACTGACTTTAGCAGCTGAAAATGGACCTGGGAGTGAGGTGTTACTGATGCAGAGGTGCCTGTGCCCAGCCCAGGGAGAACCACTCTTGTGCTTGCACAAAAAGGAGAAGAGCATGACTGGGAGGTGACTGAGTCTCAGGCTGACCCAGCTTCCTGGATGGCCCACCCCTGGGGAGTGACAGGTTCAGTGAGGCATTTCCTTTTCTTCATTCTTATCTACCCCTTCAAAAGGCTACAGGCTTGTCCCAGCAGGGAGGTCTGGAAAAGCCAGAGTATAAACCTAAGATCTAGAACGTGGTTTCCCATACTGATGAAATATTAGTTAAATGTTACTTGACCCAGCCCAGCTAGCGTGGCTGTTGGAGAGCCACAGGGGTGATAACTGCCCAGGGACCCCCACAGGACAAAGCAGAAATTGAATCAACCCTTTTGATGCCAATACCCAGACCACAATTCCAGCCAGCACATCCTGGCATGGACATTATGTCCCATTCCAGTGGAGCCAACAAATCAAGCCTCTCATCCCTTGCTAGTACTGCTGACTGCATGTCAGACACCCCGCGCTTCTCCGGTCTCCATCACAGCAGAGGTCCAAGGAGCCACAGCTGATGGCCTGCTTCTGTCACTCTCTGCCATACCTGAACAAGCTACTGAAAAAACAACAAAAATCACCTGCGGGTGAGGTGAATTCCAAAGATCACTGTGTGCTGGGAAGCACCACGGAAAGGCATGAAAGGTGGAGGGGAGCAAGCTGCCTTCATACAGATTCACCAGGTCCACAGCAGCCCTTTGTGCCCACAATGAGTTGTGTTCAGTGAGTAAAACCAGATATCAAATTCATGTGAATCCAATAGACTAAGCTATAAAATTCTTAATATGATATTGAGGTGTTACTCTGATGTAATAGGCCACTTAGAAAAAAATAGATATAGATTTTCTGTCTTTTACCTGATCCATTTCCTTTCTCACAAAGGAGCAGCTAAGGAGGAAAGTGCTGTGCTCTTGTTTCATGACCATTCCTCCGATGCTTATGGTGATGCTTTAATGGAGATGCTTTGAATCATTTGCTTTATATTGCTGTTACCTGTTATTTTCATATCTGCTTTCCATTACAGTTAAGCCAAGCACCCATTTAGTAATTCTTACCCAAGGCCACGAGCAAACAATAGCAAGATATTTAGTGTTACTAAAAAGCATCAGGAACTTTGTGTGTCCATAAACTGTACAAATACGTCTGTGAACCAAATGTGTTTGCACACGTGGCTGGGATTTGTGCTCAGAGTTGTAGGTGTCATAGTTGTGCAGGGTTCTTGGCATCTGTGCTCCAGGAGTAGGAAATTTCAGCAATTTGGTATAAAATGCTGCATTGTGAAAGGCCTGGGCACTTTTTTAATGTAAAACATTGAGTGTATGTTGCATAACCTTTCCTGGCAGCTTGTCTGCAGGGAGGTTGGGCTCACAGCAACCAAAAGAAGAGGCAAAAATGCCTGGATATGACTCTGGGGATCCTTAATATCGATGTCAGAGCAGAGGAGTGATGGGGCTGCTTCCAGAGTTAATTGCAATTTCCTATTATTATGATATTCTGTAAAAAATTTGTGGGTTTACCCAAATATATACATTAAAAACAAGAACAACAGATATCTATCATCTTCAAAAACATTTTGGTCAAAGCAAATAAAATGCACTAAACCCCTCTGTCTTTGCCTATCAGACATGCTCTCCCCCTGCCAACCTCAGGAAAGAGTTTGAAGGCAGCAAAACATTCTACTTTTGACATTTTCTGGATGCATAATTTTTTACTGTGAAGTCATCTCATACTTTAGAATTTGCTAAACCTTTGAGACATATTATAAAAACCACAAACAAAAGCAAACAAGAACAGCAGCAAAGCAACACGTACTTCACTGAAACCTCTAAATAAAATTGTTTTTTCCCATTTTGTTTTACAGGAAAAAAGTCCATTGAGTTGATTTGTTCTCCTCTGGTTGCTATGTAATGCAGGGGGTTTGGGATTTGGAAGAAAAAAGGGTTCTATTGGAGACATTTAATTCAGTCCTTCATTTTTCAGCTTCTGGTAGCGATGTCTTTAATTATTTAACTCTTCAGACATGCAGTTGTGGGTATATGTGTAACAAATTGGCACTTGCTGCTTCTTACAACCCAGGGGTGTCAGGAGTGGGAGCCTGAACAATAATGGGAAGCTGTATTATATTATTTTGTGCAGCATATTGTACAAAGCAAGGGACAGGTTCACTGCCAGCCACTCTGAGGGCGGAATTTATCATCTGGGTGCTGTGGAAACGAACAGGCTGCATTCGCTGGTTTATCTGAATGTACCTCTTCACTTATACTAAACTGGGTGTTGAATGCAGGTCGCTTCCCAAAGTTAGAAAAACTAAGCTGAAAACAGCCAAATGCAACTTGAACAAGGCAAGGGAACTAACGATCTGTAGTCTGTGTTTAGTAAATAACAAAGCAAAAATTAAGGGATGGTCAAAAAGATTTGGTTCTAAAGATAAGTAAAAAGATTTAATTCTAAAACCAAACTCTTTAAGTTCTGCTAATTAATACTTAGTCATGCTTAGTATTCAAAATGGTGGTTTTCCCACTACCTTAACTGTTATTTCAGTGGGACAAACCTCGTAGGTGACTGATTTGGTAGTAATGTTGTTAAAACTCCATAAATATAATTAGCCCAGTGTTTAACAGCTTTTTGCTTTCAGTCCTTTTTGAAAACTTTTTCCTGAAGCATTGGGACATGATTTAGTGGAGATGAGGAATTCATCTTACTTTATTGCTCTTGTTTTAACCAGATTGTTTAAAAATACAAATAAAAATGTTGAGTCCCATTATAGTGCTCACACACAAATCCCTCCCCCCAAAATGCCAAAAAAACCCAAAACAAGGAAAACGAAAAAGAAATTATTCTCAGCATAATCGTTGGTGAAATTCCAGTGTCTGGAGCCACCCTGTTTCCCGTATAGTAAGAAAACTGTGCTGAAGTCATGAGATACAAAATCCTGGTTCCCTTAGATCTGCCCAGTGAGGATCATAATGCACTTGCTCTCTAATCACTCCAAAAAAGGGTTTATCAGTCTGATCCTTCAGGTACTCCTGAACTGCATAGCCTGGATTTTAGTGTCCTCCAACAGTTCCATTTCCACCAAAATTTCCCCCTGGATTGGGAAATGTGCCTTTCTCCTGAGGAAGCTATATTGCTCCTTGCCTTGAACTGAGCACAGATTTATGCCCTGGTGGGAAAAGCTCCTTCCCTGGAAGAGTTTGGCAGCAGTGGCAGCTCTGGATTCTCCTGGGACATCTTTGCTCCTGTGGCCTGTGACAGAGACCGTGCTTGGATGGGTGGTACTCTCTCTGACTGTTTCCCTTGTTGGAAACCCTAAGAAGTTAAAAGTCAAAGGACTGTAAAAGAACAGAGGGGGATAACTTGCACTCAAGAATTTTAAAGGAACCAGCCAAAGTACTCTTAAATTCCTTAAAACTGATGGTTAGTAAGGTCATGAAACTGCAGGAAAGTAATAACACTGATGTTTTTAAAGGATAAATAATACGACTTAGGTAATTGCAGTTCTTTCCGTATGACATTGATTCCAGAGAAGATAATGGATCAGCCAATCTGGGATTTGACTGATATAGGATTAAAGGACAGTAATGTAATTAATGCTAATCTACCTAAGATTAGTAGCAGTAGATCTTGTCAAACTAAAGTGGATAGCTTTACTTGATAGCGTTATAAACTATGCTGATAAGGGAAATAATATCCCTTTGATGGACTTAGGCTTTGCTAAAAAAATTGCCTTAGTCTCACACAGAAAAATAGAAAATCAACATGGATACATTAAATTGATTAAAAACTGCTAATGGGAAGAACTCAAAACATTCCTGTAAATTAGAGATCATCACTGGACAGGTGACTTGCTGGTTAAGACTGCTATTTAACAGTTCCGTCAATGCTTTGAATAAAATCCTATCTGATAAAGCAAGGTGATGACAGTAATATTGGGAGTGTGATAAATAATGAGAGGAGGAGTGATGGAGATGGAATGGTCTCAACTGATTGGCAAACTGAGCTTGGCCAAGCAATGGGCCTTTTGCAACAGCAAATACAAAGTCATAAATTGAACAAAGAACAAAGGGATGGATGCTGGACAGAGGCTGCTGCTCGAGAAACTGAGTCCCTGGAAGGGCTGGCCAAGGTGGATAAAACGGAGTCATTGTAGACTCCTTGTTTGAGGGTCTCACCAGTGGAGTGGAGGGGTTTCTCAGATCATCAAATAGGGGACCATCCAATTAGTTTTGAGAGGTTTGAACATTCTGAATTCAATTGGTTGTTGCTGTAGGAAGTTTTTGTTTTATCATAAGTCTATACATAACCAAAGTCTTCATTTAGCAAGTTACCCAGGACCATTTCTTCCATTAAGCATATGCTTAAATAGTTTGCTGAGCTGGGGACCTTCGCCACAAGATACTCTTCCATTATCTTGTGGTTGTTTTTTTTCCCCTTGGTTTCATAAACTCATTTGGATGCACTGGTTTTCTGTGGTTTAATTTACTTTCTCTGTGTTATTATTGTCTCCAAACTGTGTATATTTACAAAAGGAATTAAATGAGTACTATTTATTTTACAGCCTGTAATGGCCCTTTTGGAGAGAAGCCATTATGTAGATACTTAGAACATACATCTTTTCGCATTAGAGAGCTCTCATGACATAAATACAAGAAAACAAATATCAGGCTCAGTCCTGGGAACAGTTTATTGCAAAACAGACTTTACTTCCAAGAACAGCTCTATAAAAAAACTGAACTATTCATTCAGCTGGGAGTGTCTCCTGATTTTTCCCCATTAAAGCAGGAGTTTGGTTATAGATGTCTGGGTAAAATTGTCATTAAAAAATAAATGTTCTCGTGTGTGAGTAATTGCGTGTGCAGAAATTACAACCAGGTTCAGTAGGACTGTTCCTGTTGCTCCCAGCTGCAGCTCAGTTAAATGAAGGAGATTTAAAAACCCTTTTTTGTTGCATAGTCGGTACACAAAACTTAAGCAGAAAGCTGAATCTGGACAAAGGTAATGAATGTTGCATTAGAAAGGTGAAATGGTTTTTCTGGTAATGGAGAGGTTCAGAGGGGAGAGGTTTGGAGAGGAGAGGTTTGGAGAGGAGAGGTTCGGAGAGGTTCAGAGAGGAGAGGGAAAAGGGAAAAGGGAAAAGGGAAAAGGAAAAAGGAAAAAGGGAAAAAGGAAAAAGGAAAAAGCCACAGGAAGCAATTTAAGAGAGAAAGAGAAATGTATGAACTTGCTGGTAGTGGGTGACTTTTTCCACTGCCTTGTGTCAGGGACAGTGGTGACTATTCTTTCAAATGTTGTTTGGGGGTGGTATTCCCCCTTTGTCCAAACATATGTCTGCTTCAGCCTGGATGAAATTGTTATTCAAAAAATAACTGTACTAGAGTAGTTTTGTTGAGTGAGTATTGTATCTTCTGCCTACAGTCAGTTTTGAAAATAAACGGTGTGGGCTTAAATGCCATTGGTCTACCACAGCTGAAGCCAAAGGGTCTTGTATTAAACATAAAAATTGTCTGGATGTATTGACCTTAACAGGGCAGCAATGATTTATCCCAGCTGAGAATCTCTCTGCATGTTTATTTATTTCCTTTGTTTTCCTTCTCTTCCTCACTGCTCCTGTACTTTGCTTCTGTCGTCCCTTCCTGCTCTTTCTGCACACAGACAAATATATACATCTAGACTTGATTCTCCTTCACTTTCTTTTTAAATTTTGCTATGAAGTTTAAGCCTGATTTCTGAACAGAGCCAGAAAGGCTTCAGTTTTTAAGCTCAAGAAATTTTTTCATTCTTCATGCTAATCAAATCCAGCAATTTGTATGGCATAAAAGCAGGCTCAAAGATTATTTCTTGACAACATATTAATGCCAAAAATCTCAGTTGTTTTATTCTGGTCATTGCTGTTCTATGGACACAAAAAAACAGTTTTATTCTTTTTATATGTCCTGGACAATCAACTCAATTTTCTTTGAAAACATCTCTTGCCAGAAGGTATCTCTCTGATGCAAAGCCTGGTACGTTGATATTATGCCTAACTCACAGCTTGGTATGAAAGACTTGAATTAATGACTTCAGAATTTAGATTAAACATATTTATCACCTATTGAACTGATATTTCTTGTAGAGAAAACTTTAAAAAAATTTTTTTTTAATCTTTTATTTTCCTTTTCCCATTCCAACTGAAAAAAACAGAGAGTGAACCAATGGAAACAAATGGCACGTTAGATATGGTAAATACTTCTTTATAGTCATGGTGTTGGGAAGCCATAGACTTCTGTGTCTTGAGCTAAAGACTGAAGTCTATAACTAGAAGGTTGTGGGTCAGATCTGTGCTTTTGCCCTTCCTCTGGAAAAAACAGCCAGCACAAATACAAAGTAATAATATTTGAAAAACTGCAGTTTGTACCTGTTTCTCATTAAATTCAGAGATCCGAGGCCATGAGCAGCAGAGAGAGCGGAGTGAAACAAGGACCAAGGGAGATGAAGTGAAAGGCTGTAGGAGACCCAAGGGGGCTGGATTAAGAGGGATCTAGTGATGGGATAACAGATGCTTCTTTGTGAGGAACAGCAGAGGGCAGAACCATAACCATTGCAGTGCATTTGTCAGCTTGCAACCCATCTCGCAGAGAATCAATATTCTCAGCAAACAATTGCCATACTTAGAAGTGAAGTGGGCACCTAAACTGCATTTGATGCTGATTCCATAGAGATTCATAACTGTTGATTTGGTGTCTTGGTTTGAGACAAGTTTAGGGGGAAACACTCTGGAAGGAATGTCTCCTCCACAGAAGGCAGGTTTCAGTACTCCCTCCCCCACTGATACGACAGGAATTTCTTGGAGGAAAGTGAAAAAAACTATTTATTTAAAAAGCAGGGCGCAGGAAAAATATGAGTAATGTCAGACAATAAACTTCTTTTCTGCAGAGAAAGCTCGGGGATGTAGAGTTCCCCCTGTAGCTGGCTCGGCCCCTCCCGAGGTCCAAGGCCGGGATACGGTGTCCTTGGAGCCTCCCCGCCGGTCCACGGGGTCCAGTGATCTGGTTCTCAGATCACAGCTAGCCCAAACAGTTCCAGAAGAAGAAGTAGTTCTGGAGGATTTCGATATGCAATCCTGGGAAAATTTCTTGCCTCAGCTACCAGACTTGCTAAAAGCAGGAAGGTGCACCCTCGACTCTGCAGCGGTGAGAACATTGGGGAGTGTGTGTGAGTCCTTGAACACAAACCGCGCTGAAGAATTTGCCTGGCTTCTCTCCCCGCTCTCCTGGACCCAGCTTAAAGCTATGGGACCCATTTCTGGGCATAAAGCAGACGATAGGGAAATATAGTATTATCGTAAAATCACCCCGAGACATTGGATAATGCCAAACCCTGTCATCTGACCAGGTTCATTCACAGGTGGAGGTTTCAGGGAGATTTTACCTGAGGTCCAAATACTCTGTCCTTAGCAAGCAGAAAGGTAAAAAGGTAGCCAGGAGACTGATGATTTCAGAAAGCACAGATAAGGGAAACTGTGTGACTAAAAGTGAAAGAGAAGGGAAGATGTCATAGCAGAAAGCAGTAGAAAAAGAGTGAGTGAAAGGGAAGAGCCTTACTGTTACAGTGACAGAAGGCCATGAGTGAGAGAGAAGCAATAATATTTTAATCACTGCTCTCTATTCCAAAGCTAGCAAGTATTTGATGATCCGTTGACAGACCTGTAAAGTTTCCACATGTTACGTGGACCCAGATCATCCTCAAATGTTTCTTTTGATGGTGCCATTCATTCAAGACTTCTTTGCTTCATGCCCTTCCAGAACGGGGAGAGCAAGCAGATTCAAACTTTGCAAACCCAGGAAAGCTGTAGGCAAGCTGTCAACTTGGAGACTGGGAACAGACCAGAGAATCAAAAATCTTAAGGATTTTGCTACCTTCTACCTGTTTTACCTTCACTTACTCAATTTTATAATATATATATATATATCCTCTATGTTTGTAGGCATTTCTGGGCTTCATCTTTCTGCAAACATCACTGACACCTCTAATTTATAACAAAGGCTTCTTTCATGGCCAACTGACAGAGTAATGTGGATCTGGGTGATCAAGAAAATAACAAAAATAACAAGTTAACAAGGGAAATTGTGTCTTTGCTGTCTCCTGCAGCCTTCTAGCCTGATGCTAAAATAGCCTGGATGCTATTCTGCATCTCTCACAAACATTTAATTCTAGTAGGTGTTGGTCATCTGCTTAGCAAAGGGTTTCAAGGCTCCCAAATTTATCTCCTGCATACATTTCACTCAGCTGTGAAGTAAAGGAAAGGGGGGTCTAGGATGCAGGGATTGGGCTGTGGACTTAACAGGCATGCACAAGGAATGGCCAAATCTAAAGAAAAGGCTTGGCATGAACTTTGTTAAATCACCCCTTTTGTTTTGTTTGTGAAGTCCAAGCTCAGATTATGGTTGCTTTATCGTGCTTTACAGGTTAAAAGATACCTGGCATTTATAAATGCATGGTGGAAAATCAATAGTTACTGTTTATGTTCAAGGCCATGGGCCTGGGAAGTTGGAACCAACCTGCAGCCAGAAGCATGCCCTCAAGTGAGGAATGTTGGAAAGCTTCAACAGAGAGGGTGGGCTGCCTTTTATAACAGCTTCTGGGTGAGCACCCGACCTCTGAGCAATAGCGAGAAATGATTCTGCAGTTTTGTTTTTGTTTTCTTTAATGTATGCATTGAGAATTACCACAGCCTTCAGAATTTTAGGGAAAACAGTTGTTAAGAGGTAGCCATCCCACATTTATAGGATGGTTTGCTGGCAGCCTTTGATCTAATTGACCCATTCAGGAGAGTTATGTTGGTCGTGTGAACATAATCGACCCACAGCAGATTATTATTTCTGTCACAGGGTTTCTCTGCAGATGTGATAGAAAGTAACTTAGGCAGGGGCTTACAGGCTTCAGAGAATCTCATCAGCCTTGAGCAGTACAAATACTTGTATGCTACTGAGATAAACATGAAATACAACATTCATAAATACCAGGCCCTTGGGCTCAGAACACCTAATGAATGTGGAATGTGTTTCTTATATTATATTAGATGTGAGGGAATGCTACAGAGTAACAGAAAATAGAGTACTATTCATGAACTATTCTTCGTAAAAATGTTTGTTTATGTTTATCTTTAATTAATACATTACAATAACATCTGTTCATATAAAATTAGGAAAATTATTGACTCAAATACAAGTTATTTGAACAATCATAATTCTCTGTCTGACAGCTTTCTGGAAACATTTGCATTTTATACCTGTATCATGACAAATTTGGCAAATTGTATCTTACTAGTTCATTAATATTCAGCAATATGAGATTTTTTTATCTTTGTCATCTATCATATAGAAACCAAAATCAAAATTAAGTACAACTTCACTCAGTTTACTGTGAAAACACTCTACCTATAAAAAATGAATTGTAAATTAAATGTACTGAGGAGATTAATTAAATAATATCCTAAATAATATCTTTTAGTCTTGGATGTAATCAAGCCCTTACTGAAATCATGGCGTGCATAAAATCCTGCATTTATGGTGGTGGTGGGGAAATACCTTCAGTGTTCCCCTACTATTGGATTTTATAGAAGCTGTGATTGGGCAACAGTTCCTCAAATCCTGATTGTATTGTCTTCCTATCTACCATTATTACACTGCCAGGAGTTTTTTGTATTTAAATTAAAAATTAAAATGCATCATATGCAAGCTGTAAAGTAAGCTGGTATATGAATCATTTAAAGTGAAATGTATACCACTGCAGAAACTGGTTTAGATTCATTTCTGAAAAGAAAATTATTTTTAAAAATTACACCTTCTTATCCATAGAGTTGTGGCTTCCTATGTTTATTTCAAGGAGGTTGCCTGGTTTTGGTGACAAATGCACTTTTTTACTGTTGTAGCCAGGATAACTGCACAGCAAGAGGCAACAAACTGTGCATTTGATTCTTTGCGTGTGTTAGCACCAAAGTCTCTTTCTTTACTCCAAGAATTTGTCCCTTTGGAAAGACATTGAAACCAACAGCTTTTTAAAAAAAAATTCTCCTGCGAGCAGTTAATGCTGAAAAACTTCTGTCACTTCTATGAAATTAGCTCAAGATTTCCAGCTTTTGCCTCAGACCTTGCACACATCAAATAATCGACAAGAAGGAATGTCATGGAAAAATTATATCTTTGTGGAGGTGGCATGGACACACCTGAAATTTTGCCACTGGCACAACCTTTAGGCACCAAGTTTTGATGTGGGATGTGAACTGTGGCAATATCCAAGGAGGAAAGGGTGAGGAAAGGCAGGAAGGGGAAAAGGGAAGGGAGGTAGGGCACAAAATTTTGAACATGTGTGCTTCTAGGGCTGGAAGCAAGAGACTGGATGCCTTTGCATTTGCCTACAAATGAGATAAACGTGATACTGCACAGCCAGGCCTCCTGTCTCACCTCTCCTCAATCCTCCTCAGGCTCTAAGGAATCAACCAAACCCATCCTGGGCCATGTGTGTTGCAGGTGTTTTGGGATGAGGGGTGTTTAGCTATGAGAAATGAGCTCTTGGCAAGAGTACAGGGGATGATGAAGAGCCTGGTGAGTGCCAGACTTGCCCAGATGCAGCTCCTGACACCTCTTGACCTGTGAAGGTCACCCAGGCTGTGATCAGGCACCATCAACTTCAGCCTCAAAACGCATCCTAAGAGAGCAGGTGTGTACCTCCTTGGGTGGCACCTCTGTGCACAAACAGCTGGCTTAGCCAAATCCACGATGAGCAGGCATAAAGCGTGGAAAGACTAGCAGATACTCTGGGATGTTCGTCTTGGGGACTTCAAAACTTTCAGCATTATTTTTGAAGGATTCAATTTCTCTTGGATATTATTTGACTCTCTCATCAGACGGATATTTAAATTTATCTGGACTCCAGGTAAATTGTACTGCCTCGTGGGAGGATTGTTTTACTTTTGTGGAGTTTGAGACACCTGCAGGAGGATCTATTGAGGTGTAAAGACTTCATTTAAGTCTGCAGAATGGTTTGTGACTGCATCAGCTACACTCTTTATGGTCTTTTGCTTCTCTTTTTTCTTCTTCAGGATGGTATGTTTTACGAGGGTAGTCCCATGTGAAAATTACTCAGTTCCTGAGTCCATTTCATTTGGAAACCACTGAGAAGCATTAAACAGAGAATGTCACATTGGCATTAATGCAAAATCACTTTTTAGAGCAGAAGTTGCCATTACCAGGCTCCAACTGATGCCTTGTAAGAGCCACTGACAAGTGCTATTTGTGGAGACAATTCAGCATATTAACAGTATAGAGAGCAAGAAACAGAGCAGAATTGTTTTTATCAGAGTATTTAGCACAAAAACATCGCTTTTGCTTCTCAAATGGTGACTTATTCCTCTTGTTGCTGCTTAACTTGAACAGATTAATGCAAATTTGTCTAGGGTGTCATTTTGACTTGAATTAAGATAAAAGCCACTTTTAATCAAGTACCTCATGCTCTGTAGGTTCCCAGCCATTCCTTATCTCTTATTAAGCACATAACCCACTCTGTTATTTTGATTTTGTATCAAGACTTGTCAAGAGCGGTTGTCCTTCTCCTCCCTGACCAGCATATACTTAATCAGAATAGCTTTAGGATGGCCAGACTCTTTCAAAACGAAAAAGAAAAGCTTTAGATTTTTTTCTTAGTGCTTAAACTGGAAACTGGTCCCTAGAGGTTTTTTTGCACGTGAGCAGAGTTCTGTTTTTTTTAGACAAACTTCTAATTTTCTAGTGCATTTTTTATTTCTATGTGAGTTTAATGTCTTGGCTGATAAAGTGACAGAATTCTGGAAATGTTTCTCTACAGACAGTTGAGAACATTTTCAGTCCATCTTTCAGAGGACCTAACAGAAGACCCATTTTTTCAGAGAAAGAATCAGTCCAGCCCACTGCTACTTAAAAAAAAAAAAACACAACAAAAACCCAAACAAACAAACAAACAAAACCCCAAAAAAATCCACCTGAAAAAATAGACCCCACCAAAAAAAAAGGCAAAAAAAAAAAAGCAGCAGCTTAGAAGCTTTGAGCTATTAGATGTTCAAACTAGTTCTTAATAAATGGAACATTTCTGATTTTGTTTCACAATATTTAAACTCTATGATCCCTAAGATGTTACTTTAGGAGCCTGTTTTGTTCTTGACAGGCTTTACATGCACCTGGAACAGGCTCTGCAAATTGGAGGGCTTCATTTTGTTAGAGAACTATGAAGAGTCTGGGCTGGAGATGTACAGAAAAATGTGCACAGTCTGATTTTCAGTCTGTGGTCCCCTGGAGGGAAGATGAGGGTAGGAGGCTAAGAGGGAATCTGCTTACTTCTTAGAGATCCTGAAGGGGAAATAAGGAAAAAAAGTGCTTAGGCTAACTTACTATCCAGGGGTTCCTGCCTCTGTGGAAATGTCTGACGGTCTGCCAGTTAGAGGGGAAAGAAAAAGAAGAGCTGAACGCTATTAAAATACACCGACGCTGGAACAGCACAGCATTTCCAGACCTTGCCATGAATTTGCTTACTTTCAAGGGATGCTGAGTGAACAATGTGTAACAAATAATTTATTTGACCTGTTTGTTTAGGTTTTTTCCTTCTTCTTTTATTCTTTCCATATATTAATCACAGTTTTTAAACTGTGCCTCTGGGTGTGTTTGTAAAATGAGGGTGCCAGTGCGCACCTACCGCAGGAAGGTCTTCTGAGCGTGGCTGGGTGAACTCCACTGAGTCTCATTGTGCAGCCCCAATGCTGCAGGCTCTTGGAAAGTTGAATGAACTTCAGTGTGGAAGAGGCCAGGTAGGATTTGCTTCACAGAGCTATGCAAACAGCCTCACTCCAGGTCTGAAAGGCTTTTGAGAATGTTACACTGGGCTCTGTGGGTGTAGATCCAGCTTGTACAGACTGAAGGCTCTACGCAAATATTTAGAGCAGCCCTATTTGCTAGGCTTTGTTCATTCACTCTGTAAAGTCCTTTTGAAGGATTAAAGGTGTTACCAGAATGCATGATGAATTCATAATAGATGTACCTAATTTTAACTACTTGTAATACTCTGCACATGAACCTCTTTATATAGCATCTCTTTATACAAAGAAAAAAACCAAACCAAAGACTCATTCTTTGTTGATTGGTACATGCATAAAGACTGCATATTATGATCAACTTATGTAGAAAGTGTCCCAAGGTTTTCTTCTGTATCTCATATAAATAGGAGTCCTGGGCTACTTGTCATGGGGTAACGATTATCATGGCCCACCCATCATCTGCTGCACTTATTGACAAATAAGATTAAGCACAAGCTTATTTGAATAAGCAGAGCTCTTCCTGGTGGGAAACCTATGGCAAGAGGTTTACATTCTAGATCCTAATGGTGGGTTAAGCAGGATAGTCCCAGAGGTCTTTGTTCTGACCGAAATGATTGGTTCATCACCCAATTAGGACGTCCACCACTGTGCACATGAGCATAGTGGTGAAGAACCACAGATTTGTCAGGGTTGGAAGGCACCTCTGGAGATCATCCAGTCCAACCCCCCGGCCAAGGCAGGGTCATCTGGAGCAGGCGACACAGGAACGTGTCTGGGAGGGTTTGGAATGTCTCCAGAGAGGGAAACTCTATGACACTCCCTGGGCAGCTGTTCCAGGACTCTGCCACCCTCAATGTGAGAAAGTTCTTCGCATTGAGGTGGAACTTCCTGTGTTTTAGTTCGTGCCTATTGCTCCTTATTCTGTCACTGGGCACCACGGAAAAGAGTCTGACACCACCTTTGAGATACTTATGTGTATTAATGAGATTCCCTCTCAGTCTTCTCTTCTCTAGACTAACCAGGCCCAGCTCCCACATTCTTTCCTCAGAACAGAGGTGCTCCAGACCCTTTATCATCTTTGTGACCCTCTGCTGGACCCTCTCCAAGTACCCCCTTGTCTCTCTTGTACTGAGGAGTCCAGAACTGGACACAGCACTCCAGATGGGGCCTCACCAGGGCAGACTAGAGGAGCACGATCACCTCCCTTTACCTGCTGACCACGCTCTTCCTGAAGCACCCCAGGATACCATTGGCCCTCCTGGGGCCCTGGCCAGGGCACTGCTGGCTTGTGGCCAACTTGCCACTCACCAAGACTCCCAGGTCCTTCTCAGCAGAGCTGCTCTCTAGCCACTCACCAAGACTCCCAGGTCCTTCTCAGCAGAGCTGCTCTCTAGCCACTCACCAAGACTCCCAGGTCCTTCTCAGCAGAGCTGCTCTCTAGCAGGTAGGAAGATAGAGTTTCATAGCTAATGTTAGTTACCTTCCAAAGGCTTCCTTTTGGAATAAAACCCTGAACAACAAACGTGCAATTTTCCACTAATAACTACTTTTATGCAAAAGAGACTTCTATAGGATCAGTCCTCGAGAAACTACACCATAAAATTCAGAGATCTTTTCTGAGAGTTTTGATAAACTTTGGGTCTCACTAAGCTGGCTACTTCATGACAACAATCTCTCTGAGACTACTTTTTATTTTAAGAGTAGACAAATCAAGGGCTATAACTTAAAAAAGTATGCAAGTTCACATTATTTTTGGGTCTGGTTTTATTCCTCCGGTTGGATATAGATCTATCTGCTTCCTGGCTCTTATCTGAGCTATTGACAATTACCAGGCAAAGACTTCACCCAGCTGATGGATTGATTTATTAACAGAAATGACAAAGGTCTGCATTTGAGCTTAAATGTCTCAAGTTTAACTTCTCTTGACAACCACTCAACTTTGATCTTAAACAATTTGAAGCAATTTGCCCACAATTCCTCATTGTAACTGAGCCAGTTCTAGTCAATATGTCTATCTCTTTGAGGGAAAATGCTGCAGTTTGTTCTCTGTGAAGGAAGTCCTGCTACCATTTTCACTGCAGGAAAAAAAGTCCTGCATAACATAACATGATTTATCTGGGAGAGATATGATGAGGATGTTATTTTTAATGATAGCTCAGCTAAAATAAAATGTGCAATGACTCTAGGAGGTCATCATTTGAGAATCAGAATCTCACACAGACAGAAAAAGGGCAGCATGAAAAATTGATCATACGAATGCCTAATCTCCACAGAAGGCATTTTCAAAGGAGAACACCTTTCATGCTTTCAAAGGGAGCCTTACCACTTGAAAAGACATTTATCAGAGACAGGAAAAAAGACCCCTGTGAAACTTGCAGTCCAGAACTGGAAACTGCAGTAACAGGTTCCAGGTTTTGTTGCAAACTTGCAATTTTGGCTACAGTCACTGCAAGCTTTGGGTAAATTTGTACTATTAGTGAATCTAGGTGTTTTTATACATGTCACTGAAGATCAGGCAGTGGCAGTAAGAGAATATTTTTCTTTTCTGGATCTTGAAACATCCTCCCCAATACATAAATATTCAGAGAAGTCCTGGTCTTAGCCCTGGTGTTTGAAACGGTCTAGGAGAGGTTCTAGAATTACTGCCCTTACTCTTTTGTGGAATGCTAGGAAGTACCAAAGTGGCTTTATTTTTACATGAAAACTATACCCACCAAAATCCACAGAAGCAGAAAGCACTAAAAAATCTCAGAAAAGAAGTTTTTTGTTATTCACAAATTATAAGTCTACTTTAATTTTGATGCAATTAAAAAATTAAGATAAAACATGGACTATACTTCAGGTTTCATTCCAAAGCCAAAGACACTCAAGTCTATGTGTCTCAAGTATGGTTCTGTTCTACTGACCCAAGTTGTCCAAGTCTTTTTGTTCAAGCTTGAATTTTTTACTTTTAAAACCCAGTTTGATTTTCCTCTCTGAGCACATTAGCAGTTGTGCAGGTCTGGGCCATAAAACTTCCCAGATTTTGCAGCACTGCTGCTGGATGTGCTGTGAGGTCTCCTGGAGATGCTCCCAGACAGAGGACATAGCTGTGTGGGATTTTAAAGACTGTTATCAGTAATGTTCTGGAGCTTGCTGTGAGCCCATTTGGCTTCTTACACTTGTACACTCATTCTAATTTTTCTGTGTATTTGGTTTCGATTGGTAGAACAACATTTGCCAATTCTGGTGATTTTTTTTTTGTATCAGACTGAAGTTGCTGGAACTTGAGTGTATTTCATGAATATCTGAGACTCCTTTGCATTACAGATAGATCAACACTACCTCAGCAAACACCCCAGGGATTCATATCTCTGTGCAGAGCACAAGCACTTTCTTTTCTCACAATCTGACAACTAATGGAATGAATGTTTTTGCTTTGCACACCATTGCCAGAGTAACTGATGCAGCACACGACAGTGACCTATAACTTGTCCATTCATCAAAACCCGAACTGAACCATTTCATTGTGTTTTCTTTATGGCTGGATAAATGCATTGATCCAAATGCCACTGGAATCAGTGAGAAGATTGTGTTAATATTACTGGGATTTAGGTTGAACTCACAGAGGTTAGGGAGTTTTCAAAGGCAGATAACTTCATATGGGTTTTTAAAATCCATCCTTTTAGAGAGATATCCTACATAGAATGTGTGCTAGAGGATTAACAGTACAAACCATCACAACTCATTAGGGCCATCACAAGGAGATTCATAAACTTCTATAGGGTTTGCTCAGCAGAACTGGTTATTTTATAGATTTTGGTTCTTGTTGGGCTGTTTCTAACATCTGTACTGGACACCTAAAAATCTTGTAATGCTAATGATATTCCATTCAGTCCCTGGCAGTCTGCATCCTGCTGAGAATACAAATGGTTTACAGAAGTGTCTGTGCCTCTTGCTCACTGCCATGTCAGGAAGTCAATGCAGATGGACTCCTTTGTTGACAACCAATAACATGGTTTCGATATAAGTTGCAGTTATGACATCAATTTGCTTTTGTATAGCACTCCTAAGTCATTGAATATTTCCACAAGGCCAAATTCACCTCAAGGACAGTGCTAAACTAAATTTAGCAAAGGTACAGAGAAAACAGGAGCAAGGATACACAACTCCTGTTTCTCTTTTTTTTTGGTGTGAAGTCTACAGACCAATTCATATATTCATACAAGATACAGAACCTTTGAAATCCCTGAACTTCTTATAGTAAAAGTTGGTGTCTCTTGTTTTTGTAGTCCCAGCCCATTACTAGAGTTGTTTAGAGAGGAAAAAAAAATCTCGCCATTGTGAGTGACCAACTGAGGATGACTGCTTCCCTAGCCAGCAGTAGCACCCCAAAAGCCATAGAAACCTGGAATGCTGAGAACCAGAGCCAGGAAAATCACTGTAGTTTCTTGAAAAACAACCAGGCAGATAACCAAAGGCCTGGGGCAAGGTGACAGGAAAGCAGGTCTCCAAAGCTACAGGGCAGGTAGCAGTCAACCTTCAGTCTGTTGGAGCATTCCAAAACTAATGCATGCAGGAAGAACTTTTCATACCAACAAATTGATAAGGTCAAATATCTATTTACACATACGGCATCGATTTCTGTCTGATCAGACATCAGTTTTCTTCTTCACCTGCGTCTCAGAGTAAGGTCAGTTTTGGATTTCATTCTAGACTCATTCTTCTGGGAACACAGAATGATGGAAAGTTGTCTTATTTCATAGATTCTCAAAGGATTATATTTTTATTCCACAATTGTTTAACTACTTATTCTTCCAGCCTCCATTACTGCATCCTGTATAATTTTTCAACTTTATGTGCTTCATTCTAATCTGTAGTGACTTCCTCATACGCATCATTTGCAGGAAGACTGATGTTTTATTATTTTAAACTGTAGGGAAATGCAGAGAAAAGCATAATGAGAAGAAGAGAGAAGTGTCTGGCTCACCTCAGAAGCCTTTAAAAATATTGAGACTATCCTGATTAATTTTTCAAAGTGAGTGATTTACACACTTTGAAATTGGAGGATAGCAATGCCAGCGAACAGGAGCCACCTCTCCAGGCTCCTACCAGATTTAAACCCCTGTAATACCAAACTGGAGAAAAGAAGGACCAGTCTTAATCCTTTCTAACAAGAGAAGAAAATTATTTTGCACTTTATATTTGTTGCTTTCAGGCTGCGAACTGAACAGAGACATATAGGGTTACTTAAGCAGCATTTTCATATTACTAACGACTAGACTATGTGTTCATTTCCCCAGGAAGAAAAATGAGATGTTTTCTTCTCCCCTTTTTATCCTTTGGAGAAAAGATGCATGTGTACCTTGTAGGCAACTTGTTGCCTGTGAGTGTAATAAAGAAGAAGGTAGAAGTGAGGAAAAAGAACAATTTCAGCCAAAGGTCAGAACTGGAACAACACAAAAGTGCTATAAATTTTTCATGAATGAGTTTAGACTGGATTGCTCCAATTCACAAAACTACCTTTCAGATAGTTGAGTAAGAGCGAAATGACCTGTCAAATCTTGAAGCAGAGCTCAGTAAGCTGGTAAGATAAACCACATAATGTGGTGACTGCAATGGGAGCTCTGCAGCAGGACCTGCAGTTGGTGGCATCTGCAGAGGTCCTCCTGGGAAGGACCTTCTGCCTGGCAGGGGACAGCCTGCAGCATGATGTGACTGCTGGGCACAGATTGCTAAACTCCTTTCCCCAGGCACACGTGTGGTCCCAAGCTGCTGCTGCTGTCATTGCCACCGTGGAAGGTGGTGTGGGGACCTGGCTTGTCTGAAAATGTAATTAATTTTCTTTTTCTGCAAATAGTATGGGTCAAACACACCTGGGGCCAGCTGAGGCGTCCAAAGATCTCCCACCCAAACTGTCACTGCAGGAGGCAAGTTGTCTGTAGATCTTGTGTCTTGTCTGCCAGTCTAGTGCCACAGATGCCCAAGGGCATTTTGCACAGCAAGTACACCTATGTTTAGAAAACTAAGTATGGCCCCACACAGAGGTTTGTCTGAATAAAACTAGATATCTACAATGCAGACATCTCTATGAGCTAGTCAATATGTCCAATGACTACACCATGACTAAATCAACTGAGATTGTCAGTGTAAGTCACTGGTATCTATGGTGCAATTTATCTCATTCTGAAGCAGACACCTAAAATTAGTCAAGTGACTCTCACTCTAGAAGTGCCAATTTCTCTCCAATGACTATAATGTGAGCCTGACGTGAGATATTCTGATTTAACCCTTCATTTTTTCAGATGTTAAAGGTTAAGTGAGCTCAATTTTTTTCTAGTTATACTGATCATGTGCGAATCCTGATGAAGGCTCCCCAAATCCACGTGTTCCTGGCTGGAAGGAGGAGAGGTAAAGCTTTAGTAACTTATGAACCAGAGTTTTGTCTGAATGATAGCTCAGCCACACACAGGCATGGTTGGCAGTTCAGTGACTCAGTGTCTAGCTTAGCTCAGGCCAGCTGCAAGTGTGAACCCCAAAACAGCTCCTGTCACTGCCCACTTAAACCACCATGGCTCAGGTGGCATTGTCCAGCTTAGAAATCAGAGTGAAGAGAATTATTTACTAAATTGTGCAGGTGCATTATTTTGTCCCTTATTAACCCTTGTGGTATCTGCAGTATTTAAACACACTGCAGTTTTTTCCCCTTAGGCTATCAGTGTTTGCTTGCAGCCCAGAGCAGAACAGCTCTGTAGACAGCGCTGTTGCACGTTTTCACCAATTTGACTGAAGACAGAATTAACTGACATAAGCAATTATGAGACTTACAAGATTCATAATCGACTTCCTTTGGAGTGACTATATAAGATAAATGGATATGGTGTCACTAAACTGCCCTCTAATTATCCTTTAAGATCACAAACACTCTTGCAGGTAACACTTGGGATGTTATGTAGGAATATAAATATAAAATTCATTGATGGCATATCGATTTCATACAGTGACTCAAAGCATTTATCTTAGCTCTACTTATCACTTATCATAACTCCAAGCATGGCAGCAGATTCAGCATCTCACTAATGGAAAACGTTGTTCAGGTTTCTCTGAAGAGAGATACAAATTGTTTGGTAATAGTATTTTGCATAATCACTTGTTTAAGTAATTACCAACATCCTCCTCCTGCTGATGTTCTATAATAAACATAATGATTCCTGAAAACATTGTGTAGCTTTCTCTAACTGGTGCAGACATGTCAAGGTTTTCTGGTCTAGCAGTAAGCGAGGGGAAGAAATCGTGCTTAGCATGTGTAGGACTCTTTCCTCCAGTGCCAAAGCCAAATGTTCTGCCAAACATCTTGCTCATGTGCAGTGTTTTCTGCACATATCCAGCTGTCACTGCCCTGTGCCACAGAGCATGCGGGTTGATTCTTGGATCAAGAAAAGAGCAGAACATTTTGTCTCTGGGATAATTTATTCATAAATCTCCTGAGTTTTCTTTTTTTTTTTCCCCCAGATAGAGTAAATATGGTTACTTGATGCCGCTGTTTGAATTTATGGTATTTATATAGTCTTTTCCTGTTGGGGAATTGGGAAATTGACTCCTCAATAGGTTTGAAAGTATGCTTAGGTAAACAGCCGTGTGAAATGCAAAGCATGTTATGATTTTGCCATTCCTTTCAAAATGAAAGAAAGTTTGCAAAATACATTTCAGCGGAACACCTTTTTTTGCTTTAATTATGGTAATGTTTTACCCTGATGGAAGCCAGTAAGTTTCTACAATGACACATTGGATGCTTATGGTAGACAAGGATGGTGGCAATGCCATCACTTGTGGCTTCAATAGCATCAAACCATGGCTCCAGCTCTGACATCTTGTGGTGGCAGTGGCATTTCCCTTACTGGCTCTGCTTGCTTGTGCTTCACTTTACTGGTACTTGCCCTTTAAATTGAACAAAGATAAGATGATTTAATTATCTGTCTCAGTTTAGTGGAAGTGAGGTCATTATTTAACTGTTTAATATTTTCCTGTGTCAGCATCATTATTTTTTCAAATAATGGAGGCTGTTGTCTGGCTGATAATCTTCTCTTGTGCTTTCAAATTCCTGAGGAGATCACAGGTCCTTTGTAAAACAAACCTTTAAATATATTGACACTAAAACCCACAGATACAGATGAGCCAGGATTAATGCTTAAATCTCAAGGGTTTCCAAATGTCAATGACAACATGGGAGTTGTGCACGGAACTGAGCTGAAAATTACCATGAAATGTGCCTGTCGAAAAACACTGATTTTCACTTATTCCAGGGAGTTCTCTTGAAATTCTTGTTCTCTGAAATTAATATTTAAGAAGTTGGACTTCAGTTTCTGGGAGGATTTGTTACACCACTGAGTGCAATTATCATTCTCAACCTGTTGTGAAACAAAGTACTTAATGCTAAAAGCAGCAGGGATGCTGGGCGTCCGGGGCTCCCTGTTAAAAGCACATCGGTCTGTTCACACTGGAGTTAATGCAGCCTGTTTTCCTCCAGGTTATATCTTGTGGTTGGCTGTCTGGTGTCTAATGAAGTGTGTGTGCACGTTGCATCTTTTAGTACTTTACAAGCTCTCTTTGTCAGCCAATTTTCATGGAACATCTCTGAGATTTCTGCTCGGGTTGAATTTGGTTTTATTATAGCAGGACTGTCACACAGTTTCTCTGGCGTGCACACATACACACAGAAAAGAGCTGCTTAACATCTATAACCTCAGAATAAGAGTTTAGGATGTCTTGGCTGTGAACAATTAAGCTAATTCTGAATTTGCTTGTGGGGATATCACTCTTGCAATGGTCAGGTTCTGTATTCACTGGCTGTTGCACGTGTCCATGCCTCAACCTGCCAGTGACCTTCTTGCAGAAGGAGGTTGCCTTGGAATCATTTGCATCAGGAACAGGTTACAGCCATGAATGCTGCTGAAAAGAATGTTTGGTTTGGAGGGTTTTCTTTTGTCAAGTGAATGCCAGGGCATAACACTTTGTGGTTTGTAGCCTAGCCTGGTGATTGCAATGAAATTACAGCTCGTGGCAGAAACAGATGATGGCTGTGTCAGAACATTTGAGGTTTTAATGAGGCAGAATTTTGTTACCCGACCCTAGATCCAGCAGCTTGTCATCTAGTTGTGAGCAGAATAATTACCAGTGATAAGGATTCATTAAAAAGGTAATTCTCTTCTAAAAGGAACTGCTGTGTGAAGCTCAGCCTTTGGGCTATCAAACCTCCGAGAGCCATAAGGGGGATGGCGAGAAGATGGCAGTCAGTGTACAGCTCAGGGGGTTGGGATGGAGCAGGATGCTTTGTAATGTCACCCTCCATTTACAAAAAAAGCACATTGCATAGAAGTAAGAGGAATGCCCTTTTGTAAGAGCTGCAATAGGACTTATGAGTCTCAACCTTTTAAACTATAGAAAATGTGAGAAGATCAGTAATAACTGACTCCATAGATGAGCACAGACCACATAGCAGGGACAAAGGCAGCAAATTGGATCTAAAATGAACGAGAGAGGAAGAGCCTTTAGAACAACAATGACTCCAGGAGCTTCAGAGCTGAAGAGGCTTTTGAGGCAATAGGAAGAGAAAGGAAATCTTCTGTCCCTTTTAGGGACAATGTCTTCAGAGCTTTTTAGCACTTGGGAGGACTGATTTGGCTGACTGTCACAGCAGACAGGGCTGCAGAAGTTTGCTGGCTTCTATGTGCCTAGGAGAAGGATCAGCATCACTTTTTACCCTCACATTGAGCTGCTTGGTGGGACATTCACAGCTTAATACCCTGAGATGAAGTTAAGACTAAGTATGGGAATTTTTGAGGCTGGGAATGCATCTTCCTTCTTGGCTGGATGGGACTGTTTGGAGGGAGGAGACTGTCATTTGACAAGAGGGCAGGTTCTCTTCCCTGCAGCAGCCTGGGCAAGCAACAAGTGGGTAACTCAGGACAATGCTCATGGTCTCACAGCATGGCTGGTTACTGCAATTAGACTGTTCAGTTTGTGATGTATTTCCATGCACTAATAAAGGCAGCCAGAGGGGTGGGTATCACTACTGGTTTGATGTCTGGGAGATGTGTAACCAGCTTTCTCCACTCCAATGTGGATAAAAGTTGGTGAAAAGACAGCAGTTTGTCCTGTTTATCTTTGGTGTCCAGTTCAGTGCTGTGGAACCGCTGCCCTCCTGCCTTTGCAGCATCCAGGCCTCAGGACACTGAAGAGGACATCACCCTGACAGTCTCCCAGCTCAGGTCTTGGGCATGATTTCCTGACTTTGCTCAATCAAGAATCCTGTTGGTTCAGAGACCATTAAAAATTATCTGCTGTGGGACTTCTTGTTCTGATCATTCTTTCCCTTTGTAAATCTCATTTAAGGATATATTTTTACTCTGTCTGCCAGTATGTCCATGGAAAGCACAGAGGTTATATTGAGAAGATAAAGCAGGAAAAGCTTTGGGGTTTTTAGGGACTTTTCTACGAAAAATATCAAATTTCTCAAGCTCAAATTCACAATAGGCATGGAGTAAGACCCAAAAATTATCAACGTATTATTATATGTAGATACTATGTATTTTTTGTATTTATAATTATATAAATTTATTTATATAATTTATGTTACTTTATTAGCAGGCAAAGTGTATGGCTTTTTAGTAATTCCCTAGGCCAAAATTCTCTTCTGAGCTCAGCATAGTTATGTTATTTCCTGCTCTCTTTATCTGGGAAGACTTTTGAGGCAGCTCATTTAGGGAGGAAAAGGATGACACACCCCTGCACTCTCTGCTCTGGGGGCTTTCCTGCACCTTGGGGTCACAGGGTCTCTTCTGCTCTGTTTACTGCTTTCACAGCCCTTTTTATACCCTTCCGGGGCATGTGCTGCAAACTGGAGGTCCCCAGAAACAAGGATGACAGAACTTCATCTGCATTTCCTTGTGTGCTGGATTGTCCTACCTGAGACTGCCCAATGCATTTCATTTCTGTTATTCCAACTATTTTGCAGTTAAGCTTGAGCAGTAAAGCTGAAATTCCCCTCTTTTTCTCTCTCTCCCCTCTTGTGGCACTGCAAAGCATATTTCAAGGCACATTTTTGCACTCTGCCTTAAGAATACAGCACTGACTAGGGGCGAATGGTCCCTGTAGCTCTATTAGTGTTAAATGAGGCTTTTCATAAATCATGACTGAATTTACTATGTTACATTATGGCAGAAATTCTTTTCTAAATGCTCAGTGAAATCAAAGTAGCACACAAGGATTGACATTTAAGTTACATATCTACCTAAAAATATTTTACACACTCCATTAAAAAGTTGAAGATCATTTAAACACAGTAATTCATATTAATGCCATTAAATAGAAAGGAAGTATATTTTCAATGCTGAAAAATGTTTATCTGGCAGCTTAATCAAATATTATAACAAACAGAAAAGTCTGAGGTCTAATCTTCAAATGTTGCCTGGTCATACTTGGAAAAGGGTAAATTTACCTTCATCTGTCTGCCTTTCCAAACAAAAGAGTTGCTAGCTACCAGAGATCTTTTTGTCTTTCATCTGCTTAAAACAAATAAAATTCATGCTGCACCTATAATGATGGAAGTAATAAGGGAAATGGTAATCAAGCAGAATTAAACGCTCTGAAATTGTCTAGAGATGAATTACTTTAAGTGAATGTTTAAACTGCATAATCATTTTACTGGAAGGTTGGAAAATCTCATCAGACACTGCAGATAGATAGATGGAGAGCTCAGGATTGTCCTTTCCCAGGAGTTCAGTCCTTACTGATGAAAATGGTTCTCCACTGCTTGCTGTGACTTGTACCCCTCATTCTGCAAGGCTCAATCCCTGTTTAAATCTTTACACTTGAAGGCTCACCATGTTCATACCACTTTGGGACTGATCCTCTGCACAGCCTTTTCCTCTCACTTCAAACACTTGGTTTAGAAAAATGGGTGCAACTGTCCTGGTGCTCTTGTCCTGTCCTGTCCCATGCTGTGTGTAGATCCCGGTTCCTCTGTGAGGGGAAGGCAGCACAGAGATGAGTGCTTGACACGGCTCACCTAACGACCACCTCTGTGGCCAGCTCCAGCGGTCGGCAGCCGGCCCTTCTCTCCGCACAGGAGAAGCTGGTGGAGCTGTTCGCGGTGCGGGAGGGTTGGTGAAGTCCACGAAAGGGCTCGCCCAGACCACCGATGTCTAAGGCGCAGGAGGAGACGAAGAGATCAGGAGGGGCTCTTTGCAGGGTGAACAGGATGAGTTTATTGGAGTGCAGTGTCACAGAGAAGAGGGTGTAAAGAGCGAAAATGAGGGCTTGACATGGGGTTTCATACTCCTACAAAATAGGCAGAGTAAACTGCAGAGAACCAATCGATACGGGGCAAAGGGGTTGTACATAGGTGGGGAAAAATACAATGAACCAATGAGGTACAGGGTAGGCGGGGAAGGATAACTGGGAGCCAGTGGGATATCGGGGGACAAAGAACTTTCTAGAACTTAACCGTAAACGGGGGAAGAAGGGAAGAGAGAGTGGGAGCCAGTGGCTGGGGACGGGTCTGCATATTCAGGCAAGGGCTTCTGGGCCCTCACCATAACTGTGAGGCTCCTGGCCTTCGGCCGTGTCCCACCATTGAATATGCTGGGGTGTGTGTCTTGCCAGGTGTTCGCACACTGACCACACCACAACAAGTGCTGGAGAGTTTAGAGGTTTTATTTTCTTGGTCTCAGGTGAAAATGTCTCCTAGGGGCAAGGCTGGAGGGTACCTGTAAGGGTGAGTGAGCCAGAACCATTGGATTGAACAGAAGAAAGCTGTGTCTTGATTTTCCTTTGCTCTTTACAATCGTTTGCACAGTTATCAGTCAGTATGGGAGTACTCCACACCTGTTCAGCAAGAGGTGCTGGACAATCACAGCTTGAGGCCCTTTCGTGTCTTCAGACTGCAAATAGGGCAGGAGGGTGTCTTAGTCAAACCTTCCTGGGTCACTTCAGCTTCTGCCAGTCCGGTGCAAGACAAGGCTTAACACTGAGATGTGAGGTGAACAGAGAACTTCTGCAAAACATGGATGTCTCTGTCCTTCCTGATGTGACTCCCACTGTAGGAACTCATTTTACCGAAGGAGAGCAATAGACCTCAGAAGAAAACCAGTTATTAGCAGCTGCAGTCAGCAAAAGTGTTTTCAGTACTGAATGTTGGTGATATTCTCAGCTGGCTCAAGCTGACACATGGCTGAAGGTTTTCTCCTCTCTATTCTTTGTGTTGCAGTTTTCTGAGAGCACTGAAGAGCCTTGCCTGATAGAAAATTGCTCAGGAAAACACAGCTGATTTTCCCTGCCCTTTCCTCATGGTGGCCAAATATCTCTGAGGGAAAGATGCTGATTGGCAATATCCAATTCCTGTTATAGCCACATGGATCCACAAGACAAAGCTTGCAGCAGAGGCAGGGCTGCTCTGAATTATGGCTGATCCTGAATTATGGCTGACCTGTTGTCATCTGAGACGTCTTTGCTCATTTCAGCCATTCACCTGAGGCTGCCAGACACTGAGTAAGCCAGAAGCAGGACCTCATTGTTCTAGACAACAGAGTCCACATATGAACAGGCTCTAATAAAGCATGTGGCCATATTTTTGCGGGACCACTGGTTCCAAAAGGGAGGTTCATACCTATTCCAGAGTTTGCAGACTGTGACAATGCACTTGCTCCCGTGGCAGCATCCCTGGCTGTGCCCTGGGGGTGTGTTTCTCTGTTTCCAAGCAGTAGATTACTGTTTGAAATAGTTCAGTGGCCTTATAAAGAAATGTTTCAATTGGGTGAAATCTCTCTGACCCTTTGTTATTTTTGTACTCGCCAGCTTTCCCTGTGTGGGTGAGTCTTTCCTCCCCTCATTCAGAGGCTTAACAAAAGTAATTAAAATTGCCACAAAGTTGTCTGTGAGCAATTCCTGTGTGTGAAGGAAGACAGGAGAGTGTTGGAAGAATTGTTTAGTTTTGAAAAAATCTTTTAATTTTTCTGATCTCCTTGTCCTCTTCAAGCATGTGAAGCAGAAGTAAGCATTTAAATAATAAGACATTTGTGTAAAATTACTTTTTCCTTGCCCTTGTTTTATATTACATGAATCTATCCGTTTTCCCTGCATAAACAAACAAGATTAATTATTCTTGGATGTTCGAGAATATTTCTGCCTCTTATCATCAAGCCCATTCAAATGATTAAAAGGAATAGTAAGAACAGCATTTCATGTTGAATAAAATGTCTTTTATTTGGTCATTAAGGCGCTGTGGTCCTTATGTACCAACACTCTAAGCAATTAAATTCTCATGAGGTAGATTAGCCTTTGAAGGCTAATCAGAAACCCAGCAGAAGCACTTTAAAGGGGCACATATTTCAGAAACTGGCTGAAGGATGGATGTTCAGAGGTAGTTTCGAACGCTGGCTGTTCATAGCAGAAAATGGCTTGTGTCATCAGAAGTGAGTGTGAATCCATTTTCTTGTCTTCTGAAAAATGTTGAAGCTTCAAGGAGTTTTTTGTGCTGAACCCATGTGCATTGGAGACCTATCAAAATGCTTGTGTTTACTTATTTATTTTTCCTGAGAAATGAGGAAGGGGAGGTTGAGGAACAGAGCAGTCTTGGGAGAGCAAACAGCTTGGTAATCGAGTTCCTCTCCTGAGCTCCCTGTGGATGCTCTGCTTGTTAGGAGGGAAAGGGCTCTTTCAATCTCCCCTCAATGTCTGATACCACTCTGAGTAGTACATGTTGGAAGAGAGTGATTTGTGTCTCCCTCCTCTACTCAGATACTGATCAGGGATTTTGATTTCCCATCTTCTCCAACAGAAATGAACTAGTTTTTAGGAAAAAATAATAAGAGCAAAGGGTCTCGTTGATGCATCATTTCTTAACAAGGAAAATCTTGCTGAACATTTTCCAATCAATTAGGTCTGCTGTTTTATGTGTCCAGCTCAGCATCTAACTTTTCTTTGTGCCAGAAGTGATTGCCCTGCTGTGGTGCAAAGGATAAAAGTGCTGCTTTGCTTCTTGGGACAAAGTGAGGAGAGATTGAGGCACAAGGAGCAGCACTTCGTTAAATTGGGATGAATCTTGAGCACTCGCTTGGTGTCTCGAGAGAGTGACCACAAAGGGAGGCAGAGGACAGACTTTTCAAGTCTTCTGGAGCTGGGCCCAGTGAGCTTAGCTTGTATGAGCACCATTGCTGCTTATGTGAAATATTCTGTTACACAAACAGAAGGACAACCATGCTGTCAGCAACAGGAGGAAATCAAGATAAGGTAGAGTCTCCTCTCCCTCTCCAGACCATCCTCTAGCTCCATAGCTTTGAGGTTTGAGTCTCTGTTCAGAGGGTAAACCTTCTTGGCAGCAAAGCATCATTTTGAGTCAGATCAGCTGTGAGAAAAGGTACAAACAAGCAAGTTGATCCATGGCTGAGCTATGAAGTGCACTGAAGAGGACCACAGTGACCATTTGGGAAGTGTACCATTAAACAGACACATTTCTGCTATTGTGAGAGCACTCAGTGGATGTCCACATAGTTTGGGACCATCATCCCAGCCAGGCAGGCATGAAAACACAGTGGGATTTTTTTTATTTCTATGTTTTTTTCTTCCGTCTTACCCTCCATGTTCAGTCTTTTAATGCTTCTGGAAACCTGAACTGAAGAACTCACCAGGGGATGCTGCTGACAGCAGTGTCCCAGTGGCATTCTACAGCTCACATTGATACATTCAGAGCTCAAAACATCTTTGTCATCTGTCTTATTCCTACTGGACTTGGTCTAAGTAACAAAGTTGATGTCTTTATCTTCTTTGTATTTATATCTGTCTCTCTCTTTTGGCTTATGGCTATGGGAAAGGTTTTATTTGGGTACATCATCAGTTCAACCTCCATTGATAAATACTACACGTGTCATAAATTTAGCAAAGAAAACTTATTCTGTCAGCAGAAGCATTCACTCAAGTCAGACCTGCTTGGACAGGTGGATGAGGGGAGCGTTACATGACTGACTTCAGAAGGGTCGTTCCGGCAAGTGTCACGGAATTGAATTTAAAATGTCAGACACTTGCTCCCGTTATAGCTCCTGCTGGGCACCAAAGCCTGTTGAAAAACCCTAAAAGACAGCTGGAAAAGGGAGTATTGTAGCAAATGTCACTGTGTTTTAATTGACTGGTCTGAGCAAGGAAATCCACAAAATACTGAGAGGCCAAGTCCTTGCCCTCTGATAGTTGGCTTCAGGAGAACTTGCAGGTGCCTTCAAAGTGTACGTCATGCATCCCTGTTGTCTAAGAAGATAAGAGTCTGATGCAGCTGGTGAAGTTCAGCTTTGAGTTTGAGAGGTGTAGATCTGTGTTCAGCTCCACGGGTCAGGGGTTCAAACCTTGCTAACGACTTTTGAAGAAGCAAATCTCACATGTCTATGTCAGAAATCAGCCCCAGAAGTTTAACACTGGTGAGTTCTCAGTAATCTATTGAAAAGCAATGATATGAAGAAGGGAAGCTTTTTGCCTTTGAAAACGCAATCTCCACACCCTGCTGTACCTGAAAATGTGCTTTAGCAGTGGTAAAAATGTCACGTTGCCACCAACCTGCATTGGACAGATCTGCTCACAGCAGATAGGGCTCGTTTGGCAAAATTTAGCAATGAGTAGAGATTCTCAGCATTCAGAGGACTTCAGCTGAGCTAGAGTTGAGCCAACCCATCAGGGAAGGCTGCTCTTATTTTCCTTAGTCATCTCTCTCCTCACACTTGTTCATGATTTTCTCCTAAGAAAAGTAGAGAGTGTGGGGAGGTGATTTTCTCTGCAGGGAGAAGGCAGGAGAGAGAATACATATCTCAGGTGTGAAGCTCTGTTGTTAGGGAGCTAAAGCCATAGGCATGGGAAGGTGGAAAAGGTCAAAACATCTTTACTTGCCTTTCAGTCAAAGAACTGTGAAGGCTTCTGGAAACAAAAAAATCCCTCAGGTATCACATGAGTTAATGTTGCAGTGCCTTTTATATATAACTAAATAAAAATAAGGCAAATGTGCAGTAATGTGCTCTCATGCTGAGTTTTTGGTCAATTCTACACATAGAAAAAAAAAGTGCTTTTGAGCTTTATCTCTAGTAATGACTTTGGGAAGGACTTTCTGGTATCTTACAGGGCACCAATAGCTGCCAGAGGATAAGAAACATCAGCATAGATGCACCTTCCCAGGACCTGGGCCATGTGCAGCATGTGGTGATGTTCATTGGCAAAGACAGACAAAATGGGGAAGGACAGCATCAGCCAAGGGAATTTGGTAACAGGTTGAAGGGGCTTAAGGAATTTAGGAAGAAGATATGAATATCTATTCCTTGTGAGACTGAGAAAAACTTACTCTACTGTAAATATTCTGGCATGATGCTGAAAGAAGCGAGTGCTGTATCTGAAGGCACAATCTTTTAAAGAATGAAAAAGATGCTTCTGCTCTGCTGAGGTTTTGTTGAGATAAAGATCTGGTGTGGGCTTGTGAAGGATCCAGACACTCTGCTCCTTTGCCCTGCTCCCACCTGTGTCACACCATGTACTCTGAGCAGAAAACTCACACTCTCAGGTGTGCATCTGCTTGTGACAACACTCAGGCCAGGAGGAGAATAGCTCAGTTTTCACGTGGGGGCAGAGGATTAAAATCGAAACAGAACCTGAGGGGGTTGGTACATTTTTTGTGTTGTGAGAAGCATCAGGCAACAAAAAGAGATGAAAGAAAAATCCACTTCTCTCCCTAGAGATCCAGCAGAGTAAAGAGACATGGTATGAGAGGAAAGGGATGCCTGGAGAGGTGAAAGATTGGCCCAAGGTCACAGAGCCAGGGCAGGGTTCGCTGGGAAGTCAAATCTTTCCCAATTGCAGCCTATGGTTTGTCTATTTGTCAGATGTTCTTGACTTAAGATGTCATTTTCAAAGCTGAGTTAGCAGCTGTAATTGCGCTCCCATCATCTTTATTGCATTCTGATAGTTCACTCAGACAACTTCTCAGGCACAGCACTCCATGGACCTCTGGAATGGCAGGTGTGTGCTGTGAGGAGCTCAGCTTAGGCTGCGCTTCGCTCTGCAAGGTAATGGCAGACAATAAAGTAAAGCAGACAGGTGGGAGGGCTGTAACACTGAATGTGCTGATATATCAAAGGAAAGGTAATGAAATCCTACGTGGGTAGATCATCCTTCATCTGTAAAACAGGACAGTTCTCAGCAAGAGAGAATTACATTTAAATGTAGCTTTGCCTTGCTAACGTTTTTTGGACATTGTCCCTTCTCTCTTGTCTGTGTTGTGATGACCACTAGATTTTCCCTTGGATCTCAAGTTTAGTGTGGACAAGAAAAGAAGAAGGTTTTAATAATCTTCAAGGATAAAACTAAATATAGATTAAAACTTAATTGTTTGCCTAGCATCAGTTTTCCAAAAAATGAATGAGGCTGGACCTGGAAGTAAATGTGTGCTGGCCAGTGAGAATGCATGGATGGAAAATACACTGCTAAACATGAGGGAATAGTGAACATAAGGAGATTAATGTGCTTGGACATTCTGGAGTATCACTGTCCCGCAATACCAGAAGGCAGAAGGGTGAAATTGCATTCACAGCAGCAATTCTATAAATGTGTGCTATGACTGTTGGAGAATAGTACTATCATTGAGGGGAAAAAAAAAAAAAAAGAAGTGAAAGTGATAGAGTCAATCAAACATTAATAATCTGATTGTAATTGTACCAAAAGTCTTTGAATCACTGTGAAAGCAAGGAAAAATCAGAGACGTGGAAGTGAGCAGAAAGCAGACTGAAAAACAACACAGGTTTATCAAAGGAACAGCATGTTGTGCTGTTTGATACCTTTCTCTGATAAAGAGATTATATCCGTGGGATTTACCTCGTATAAAAACATCAAAAAACCATTTGAGACAGTGAGTGCCATGTAAGAAACTGTAAGTAAAATCAGAAAACATGAGGACCAGTGCAAGAACTGTACAGGGAAATGACAGGAAGGAAGCTTTAGTAGTTGACAGGAGCTATGTCAGTCTCAGGGAAGTTACTGACAATCTTTTTCAAAAATCCTTGCAAGATCACTTAATAGACAAATAAAGGAGAAATGGTGAGGAAAGATAAATATCTTCCTTCACAAAGTGATTATGAGACACCATGGCCATGAAAAGATAAATACCTTGGTAGGCTGCACTGGCACAAGCTCATCCAGTAGAGGTAGGTAAGTAACGACACCACTGTGTAAGGCACTGGTCAGGCATCAGGAATTGTAACATTTTTCTATATAAAATGTAAATGTAGAATTCTGGCCATCTACATTCAAGTGATATGAATAACAAACCGACAGGAGCAGGAAAGTAGAGTGGGTAGGAGCAAGACAGTGTCCTTTATGAAAGAAGAAATGAAAAACTTCTACAGCTTCGTAAAAGAAGGATAAGCAGGTGTGTGGCAACCATTCTGTAAGGATGGAGACTCAGGAGAAGGGAAGGGAAGGGAAGGGAAGGGAAGTTTCAGGGAAGGGAAGGGAAGGGAAGGGAAGGGAAATTTCAGGGAAGTTTCAGAGAAGAGAAGAGAAGAGAAGAGAAGAGAAGAGAAGAGAAGAGAAGAGAAGAGAAGAGAAGAGAAGAGAAGAGAAGAGAAGAGAAGAGAAGAGAAGAGATTAACACAGGTGAAAGAACAGACTTACACAGACTAGCTGGGGATACTCTTTAGTTAGAAATTTCTAACCATCAGAGGAGCAAGGCTCTGGAACAGTTTCTGGATGGGGTCAGGATAGAAAACTAGACTATTTTGAAAATGGCAAATACTTTGTCTGCCTGCAACAGGCAGGGTCAAAACACAGTGACCTGGGAAATCCCTTCTTGCCCTGCACTCCTCTATGGTAAAGAAGAATGGGTGGGTGCATGCAGGGAACTAATGTCCACATGAATTGTTATTCACTGTCCTCAGCTGAGGATTTTTTTGGGGTTTCATGGCAGTGTTTGAGCACTGGCTGACTGAGTTTTGGATGTGATATCTTTTGAAGTAATCTGCAAACATTTTTCCCAGCCCTGAAAGCGTGTCGTCCATCAGGGAGTACATCCCTGAGCATCCTAACCTCCAAGGATACATCCCGAAGAGCTGTGTCAATGGCAGAAGACAATGAATCACTGAGACATAAAGGCAGGTATGTAGTTGTAAGAGATGCTCTGGTTTATGTGTCTGCTGTGGGGAGGAGGAGGTGTGCAGAGTACAGAAAATAAACTGTGGGACAAGCACTGCTTTTACGATTACTAAAAAACTTCACACTCCATCAATTCTAAGACCTCTGGTCTTTAATCCAATATCTGAGGCTTACAAACAACTTGCTACCATAACTCACTAAATCTTCATGACTCTCTGGGTCAGAAATGCAGCCCTGGTGATTAGAATTCAGTAGATCTCCACCTCTTTATACCACGCTTGGGTCTGGCCACGCAGCCATCCTGGTGGCCTTTGGCTTGGCCTGTGTATTAATTTAGATACAGCATTTATGTCTGCAGTTCAACAAAGTTATTGGTTACCTGAATAATGTCATATGAAAGGGAAATACAATTTCATTTAGAGATCTACAGGGATAATTCAGTGTTCCAAATAGCCCCTTGGCAGATCTGCAGATTAAAGGTTACTTTCTTCCTCAGCTTGGTAACAGAGCTCTCCTTGATGCATCCATCTTAGTAAGAAAATAAAAATAAAAGAATTCAAAATCTAATTTAGCAACTGCCCACATAGTACTGGGATATTTATAAGCAAATGATATCTGAATTATTTCAGCCTTTAGTAAGTCTATAACTGTCACTTGCAGAAGTAGACACTGAGGCTTTTCCTTCTGTGAGATGGAATCAGTGGCCCGTTCAAATGCTCCCCAAACACTCCCTAACAGCTGGGCTTCAGATACCTCACTCCACAGGGAGCTATTAAAGATGGTCAAAGCCAGGTTCATGATTTTAATTTATATTTGTTTTATGGAGTGTTGAAGAGCATATTTAAAGACATATCCTAAGATTTTCCTAGTTAAAAAAGATTATCATCTTGTGGAAACAGGTCTGTCCCTTCTGTGACATCCAGAGAAGAGCTGCCAGGTCTCTCTGAACCCCATCCATCCTACCTTAGACCTTAACTGGGATTCATGGATGCTCCCATTGGAAAAAGAGGAGGGAAGGTTTAATTTTGTAAGGCAATGACTTTAAAGGCACAGAGACTGAATAGGCCAAGCCTTATTTTCAGTAATTCTCTTAAATTGTGCTGCCAATAGCGGCACAACCTTCATTTGGAAGGATGTGAACACATCTTTCTGCTTATCTGGAGGCAGCACTTAGAGAGAGGAGCAATGCTTGAGAAGCAGAAGGTGACAGCTGCTGGAAGTGACCAACTGTTTCTTATCCTGGCATTGAACACTTGTAAATTTTGTCCTCGTTTTGAATTCCGACCTGAGCAGTTTGAACAAACAAGAGTCATAGAATCATGGAAAGGCTTGGGTTGGAAGGGACCTTAAAGACACCTCTGCCATGGACAGGGACACCTTCCACTAGACCAGGTTGCTCCAAGCCCCATCCAGCCTGGCCTTGAACAGTTCCAGGGATGGGGCAGCCACAGCTTCTCCAGGCAACCTGTTCCAGTGCCTCACCACACACTGATTAAAAAACTTCTTCCTAATTTCTAATCAAAATCTTGTCTCTTTTAGTTTAAAACTTTTCCCTCTTGCGCTATCACTGTCTGCTCATGTAAAAAGTTGCTCTCCTTCTTTTTACAGTCATTTGTACGAAAGTCTTAGAAGAGTTAGAGAGATGTAAATATATCTGAATTTCTTTCCATGAAGATGGGAAAATATAAAAAGACAAAAGACAGAACTCCTTTGCCACTGATAGTCATTGCCCAAGAAAATAACATAACTTCTGGAATCAAGAGTCGTGTTCATTAACATTCAGGCTCTTACACCACAAATTTTTGCCAGCATGGTTTCTTTGCTAGCCAATGTGATGAGGCTGATTTCCTCTTCACCTCGGTGTCCAGACAAAAAGCCCCAGTTCACCAGCAGTTACATTGCCATTGCAGTACAGAGCTTATTTGAAGATGAATGAATGGCTGGAGGATAAGAACTGAGACACAGATTCTTAAAGGGTATCACTCAACTTGTCCTCACTTACTGATGACAATATCAGTTTGTCCACTTTCTGTGTTCAAGCGACAAAACTTTGCAGTAGGAGCCCACAGAGAACATGGATCTCCTGATCAGTTATTGGGGCTTTGCACTGTGTCCCTTTCCATCATACCCATGTCTGCCCAGATCTCTGAAAATCATTTGCTGCAGTGGCTCTCTGTAGTGTGCTGAGTGAAGGTGTTTGATTTGTGCTGGTCTCTTGCCTCCTTTCTGGCCCAGCTGCAGGGCCTGCAAGCAATGACAGTAAAAACTACCTTTTACCCTTAGCCTAAAAAAATCTTTAAAATAACCCAACCCACTGCTAGAGTCTGAATAGAAGGCCACAGAGATCTTCATCTCAACTAGATGTTAGTTTTTCTTATAAGTTAACCAATGTGCTTAAAAAATAATTTGTCATTTTGGTTTGTAAGGCTGCTGTCTGCCATGAAAATTAAAAAAAAAATTTGTATTACTCAATTTCCTCAATTTTCATATTCATTGTTGTGACAGAGTTGCATGTATGATTTAATCCATCATTGATAGAAAAAGGAATCATTTGCTCTTAGTTCAGAAGAGTACTCTGTGATACTACAAAATAAACCCCTAAAACTTCATTAGATGTTGCCTTTTTTTATCTTTAGAGCATGTTTCTGTGTATCAGGCATAGGATATTTTTTTTAATCACCTTTACCTGAAAACTAGGATTGGTTAGGCTGCCTCAAATCACACTTATTTAAAGACATTTTAATTTTCACTATTCTAAATTAACAGCATGCTAGTTTATTATGGGACACAGCTCTCTGCATTCAGGAAAATGAGGATAGAAATGTAGTGCTGCTTCCTGCCTGTGGCATTTCCTTTCCTCCCTGGGATGTAAACTCCTCTGGGTTGTTATCAAACTACGTTTCTGCAGTCCTTTGCTTCTCTGCTTAAAACTGCGTTTCAGACCAGATCCCAGGAAACACTGAACATTTTAAATTCCTGTTGAAAAGGACATGCACAGTGAGAGTCTTAACACCTACTCAGGTCAGGTACTTCTTTCATTCTGCTACAAAAGAGGGAAGCTGTGAGCTTCAGTTCCCACAGAGTTATTCAGTGTTTATCTCCAAAGGGGTACGACATTTGAAGCGTAGTAACAAGCATCTATCCTCCTATGCAGACAAAGCTAAATGCAAATTTCACGGCAATGAAAATACAGAATTTCCATTTCATGCTTGGAAGAAGGGGTAGGCTTTTTATGACCTGATCCGATTTCAGAGACTTCCTGAACGGATAAATCTGATCTGACCCAAACTAGCTGCTGCTGCCCTTGAGTGCCTGCAGCCCTCGCTGTTTCTGTATTTCTTTCCTGAAATTGGTCCTCTGCCCTTCCCTGTCTCCCAGCACTGACTCCATTTTAGTGCCTCCTGCTTCTGTCCCATGTGGATGCATTTAGAAGCCCACATTACTAGTTTAAACTCCTATCTTTGACCACTCCATCCTCTCCAAATTCTCGTATCTTCCTGTCTACAAGCATCAACACCCCCATGTAATGTCATGTTCCCATGGGGAACAGTCCTACTGGCTGGTAGGGATTACCTGGATAGCAGGTTGTAGGAAAGGCAGCAGCCATTTAAACTGATTGATATCTTTTTTATTGTGGTTCCATTTCACTGTGTTCAGCACAATCTGCTCCCCACACTGATGCAGCTGTTCTGTGACACCATCAGGGGCTGATCTGTGCAGGGCCAGGGGGAGGCTGTGGGTTTGCCCCTTTGGTTTGGGTGACTATTTTTTTTTTCCCCAGATAAAATCTTATCTTCCTTTTCCCTTTCTGCAAGCAGGTACTCACCTACAGGATCTGTTGGCTTGGGCAGGTCCCAGACGGCACAGGGAAGCTACCCAAGGGCACATAGGAAGTCTGCGGTAGAGCAGGAAATCAACCCTCCACCAAAACAGCAACATTTTTCCTCATTCTTTTAACTTGGGGGCCAGGCAAAATGCCAGGCCCCATGACTGCTGCTGAGGGGAAAAGAAGGGACTCTTTGCTGACTTCAAGTAAGTGTTGCTGTCCTTGGAGCAGAGAGAAAGCTTGGGGCTGTCACACGGGGATACAAGTGACCCTCCAGAGCTGCAGCTGTAAAGTCTTGGGGCTCCTTAGTCCTCTAACAAGGACATAGAGCTGCTATATGGAGCAGTGAGGAGCTTACTATCAATGACATGCACCAAAGTGTGGGATTGAAGCTTTCCCAGCCCCTGATTATCAGTCATGAAATATGGCAGCTCTCATCTCAAGTTTTTCCACACTTTAAGGAAAGGGTGTGGTGTGGAAACCTCCTCTAAAGCTGCAGCCTATTCTCCAAACCATGGGTTTGGGATAAGGGAGAGCAGAGAGAGGGTCCCTCCTGCTTAGAGTGGCTCCTACAGAGCAGGGTGAAACCCTCCTCACACTCTTGTCCACCTCTGCCTTCCCTTCAGGCAGGAAATGCCATGACCTTCAAACACCTCCCCAGGCAGCCGTGAGTGCAGCTGGGTCCTCTCACTGCAGTGCCTCTGTTCCCACTAAGTGTGAGGTGCTGTCTTGCAAACTATTCCTCTCTTAATAAATTATTGATGAAGCTTCTCCCTGACAGATTGCAAAGCCAGGGAGCCTTGGGCAATTCTGCTCCTCCCCCAAAATGTTCTAACACTTGTAATCATCTGAAGAACATATGCTCATTGCTCCTGATGACTTTGCAGCTTTTTGAGTTGTTGCCTTCTTCAGACACACAAATGCTTTGACTTCCTGCAGACAGTAAAATCACCTTCTCCTCCTCTACACTCAACTTTTCATAGTGTTTTTGGAATTTAAGAGGAAAATACTCTACTGGGTATATGACTGGACTCCATATTGATGGATTTTGAAGTTTTAACTTTGGGCTGACTGTTGATATAAATGCTGGACAAAGAAGCAAGTTAACACAAAACTCTATTTTGTATTTTGGGAGTTCCTGTACAGCTGCACAGCTGAGGAGCCAAAGTGGCTCAGATTGTTCAGGTTTTATAAACACAGGAGGTTCTCAGAACAGTGGGAAAACATGATTTTAATAGAGTTTTTCAAAATACAGACTCAAATTGACCACCTTGGGGTCAGCATGGCAGATATGAGCTTCTTGTCATCGTGCCTGAGGGGTGGCTGTCTACCCTGAGTCATCCTTGTATATCTTAGACCACTAAAAACCCGAGGCAGAGCCATATCTATGCTGGAAACTGAGTTCCCCAGGCATGCTCTGACTACAGCAAGTTGCCGTGGGGGTATGTTAGCAGCCAAAACCTGGCTTATCTCTACAAGCAGAGTAACCTTCAAATTGCAATGGAGAATATATTTTACTGTTGATAAAGCCACATGCAGCCATTTCTGTCCCAGCCACAGCCAAGTCTGATCCGGGCTCAGGGTACTCCTTGCAGTGCTTGAGCCACAAAGGTGGGCTTGGGGCAGGTAGGTCTGCTGGGGTCATGCCCACGCACAGGTCAGGCCATGTTTGCAGGGTTTTACTGAGTGCTGGAAGTTGGATTGCAGCTTTTAGAAAGTGGGTTAACCATCAAACTTCACATTCTTCCCAATTTCCCTCAAGTCATCTTTCTAAAACTCGGTATCCTTTTACTGTGCCAAAAATATTTAAAAATATTCCCTTTTAAGTCAGCAGAATCTCCTGCTATTTCCATATTTAACTTCACTATTATTTTTATCTGCTCTGTTTTGTGCTTCTAGAGCCAGGTAGAACTTTTTTGTTCTCTTTGAAAGCTGCAAATGCTCACCTACCAGTCTGCTTTTGTGTTGGCTCCGCTGGCTTAATGGAGAGGGCTCCTTTAAATTCCCCAAGGAAGGGGGTGTAGAAAGGAGGAGGGATGGTAAAAAGCAGGTAGATGTTGGAGGTTGGTCCACACTTTTCAGCACTGTTTCTGTGAGTGGTTACATATGTTCTCATTGGAAACATTCAGAGCCGTTTTTGTCACTCCTCGCATGGTAAGAGCTTGAAGCTTTAGGGTTTTCCTTTTTAAATTTGAAATTATTTAAATTTCCGTAAGTCATCAGTTATCATACCCCAATGGCCATTGTTTCCTTGCACCAGAGAAAAATACAAGCTAATTTTCCTTCAGTACCTTTGTCCCAGTGTGCCAATCCTTGGCTTAGGATGTGAAGTATCATAAAGTTTTTATGTAAGGCTGTTGTTTTCACTCTATGTTCCATTATTACTAATACAGACTTTCAAGCAAAGGACATAAATACTAAAAAAAATTTTCTTTTTATACTTCTTCCATCTGACCTGGTAGTCTGGCTCAATTCTTGATTTGTGGGTAAAACTTAAGGGTACGATCTATTAACCTCATTTTGTTTTTACATATCTCCTTTGCTGCCTGAGACCTGCATTTAAAACTTTCATCCATTGTGAAAAGCAGATAGGAAAAGCATTGACTGCTGGCTAGAATGGATATTTCTAATCCATCTTCATCAAAGCTGCACCCAGTTCACCCTTCTTAATCCTAAATTGCAACCATTTTCTAAACACTTGGGGAAGGATGGTTAATACTGCAAAGAAACTACCTGGAGTGTCCCAGGGCAACATCTGTGGTAGCAATTACCTTCCTGGTGCAGTAATCCTACCTCTCAGCTCTCAAAGGTTATAATTTTCAGTGACAGGATCTTTTAAAGTCTTCTGTCAGGGTTAGGAATTTTTAGTGGTCTTGCACTCTAGCTGGGATGTCTTTATGCAACTTTTTTTTACATTACTGGTGAATGCTTTTTAAGTCACTATTGAAATGATCATGTGAAAGGCAATGACAGAAATGGGACCACACATTCCCCCTGGCCTGTTAGAGATACTGGAAAACAAAAACACTTTCTCTGATTAACTGTGAACATGGTTTCTGGGTCCTGATTGAATAATCTGAATTAAATCCACCAGCCCTCGCATCTCAAAATAAAATATTTTCTCATTTATTGGACAGAATTTGGAGAAGAGTTTCCAAACTTTCTGGACCACAGGAAGGTCTCAGCCAAGGTGTACCTCACTCATTTGTGCCTCTAGTGAAAGGTTTGCAGAGGCAGCAGGGATGTGGTGACCGGCTGTGTCCAGGACTTGTGGGACCCCACAAACCATAACTGGGGAATCACCATGGCTGGGCCTCATGGACATGTGCTGAACAAACTGAACACAAGCAAACATTGAATGAGAGTCATGGTCAAGATTTTGCAGCCTGAAACACAGGTGCTTCATTCCAGGAATGTTTTCAAAACTGGAAGAGTGATTTTACTGCTAGTTTTGTGCCTCCATATCCTCTATTACGGCATGTCAAACTGTGGGGTAGGATGGAAGACAAGGGCCATCAGTGACCCATGCTGGCATCACACACAGCACAGGGCAGCACTGTGGGGAGGTGCCAGTTGTGGTCTGGCTGCAGTAAAGCTGCTCAGGCTGAGGTCCAGCTGACCTATCTTGCATTCCCACAGGATGTATTAATTCAGGTGGTAACAGATCTACACCATTTCTTATTTCTGGTACTACCATGGTTAAGCTCAGGGCTTGAGGGGCCACTTGGCGGGCAGCACTTTAGGAACTTTTGAGGATGATGCCCTTGAAGCTCATGCTCCTGTCTGGTAGGTATGGAGTGTTATTTTCAATGGATGACAAAAAGGATTTCTAGAAACTTCCTAATTCACACAAAAACAGTGCTACTGTGTGTTTCATTTCCACACTGAGCTCTGGAACAACTAGTTACAAAAAAAATGTGGTTGGTTCTGAGTCATCAAGTCCAGACACCTTTCACATTTGTGAACATTGTAAATCCTGTTCATAATCTGACAAACTCTATTTTGTGATCATCTAGATTGCCTTTCCTCCATTACTAGCAAGGCATTCAAAATCCTCACTCTTTTAACAGAAAGTGCCCTAGGATTCTCAGCCCAAATTTACTGACAGCTAAGTCCTTGTTCCAGCATTTCTTTTAATAGTCCTCCCTCTAGGGTTTATAGCCAATCCATCCTCTCTCATTTTACACAATGATCACCTCTCTTTCATTTGTTAAACCAAACAAGGTAATCATAAGATAAATTACTTCAGAGTAAGAGGAGATCAGACTTATTGTCTCATAGAATTGCACAGCAAATCTTAAGTACCTCTTTCAAATCATCATTTTTGTTCTAGAGTGCAGTGGTCTGAAGTTATGTAGTGAAGTATGAAAGACAGGGATTTGTTTATTCCTGTGGGAAAATAACTGCCCTGCTGTACCATTACTGGAAATATCACATCTGAAAAGTCCCTGGCTCACAGTGATTACTTTCATGCTGAATTCCCTCTTCCCCCCAGCCATGCTATTTTTCTTGTGGGACTATTCCCAATCCAGCAAGCTTTTTATAGTTCCTGCTGTCAGGGTTGGATTTTATGTGCTGGGTTTTTTCCCCAGCATTCTGGGTGGGGGATTTTTCAGTTTTTTTTTTATACTGAGATCCCTGAACTTGGCTTTTACCTGGGATATGACTGTACTCTTCTTCTACCTGTGCTCCATTATTCTGATTGCCTGGGCTTTACAAGCAATCCTGCCTCTTTCTTCTTATTAAAATGAGAAAAATAATGCTTATTTCATGTTTTATCTAGAACTTTAATCCC
Source organism: Eulacestoma nigropectus (assembly GCA_013397775.1). Classification (NCBI taxonomy): domain Eukaryota; kingdom Metazoa; phylum Chordata; class Aves; order Passeriformes; genus Eulacestoma; species Eulacestoma nigropectus. The sequence continues at coordinate 363,315 of VZTE01006244.1, read as the reverse complement.
CTCCTAATCCATACTGGCCTTGTCCCTTTTCTTCTTCCTTTTAGTAGGCAGACACCTTTCACCAGAAATAGCTCAGTATGACTGCTGGGGTTTCTCATCCTGTTGACAACATTAACAGATCAGATGTTTTGCTAATGCTTCTGAGATGATGGTCTCAGTTTTTTCTCTTGTTCAGGTTGGGTTATAGGAGTCATTTGCTAGAAGTGAATAAACAAGAACTCTTTGCTTGTAAACAGAACTTGATTGGTAGTGGAATAATTTAGAGACAATATCACAGTACCCTTCTGGCACGGGATGCGCTGTCACCTTCATGCTCGTTGATCCCGTTTGATTCGCATGGCACACAGACTGCAGCTTCCATCAGACCTCTGGAGCCCACCAGGCACAAGTCACCGTATCAGACACATGCATTTCATTTAACATCCCTCACAAGTGGCTGTCCCTTGATTTCTCATTTCCCTGACTCCCACCTTGTGTGACACACAGGCACAGTTTGGTGGGCGGGCAGCATCCAGCCTAGCAGTTCACTTTCCACAGGGCTCCTACATGTCACCACAGCAAAATTAAATGGTGCTGCTTTCATCCAGTTTAACCATGTGTCTCAATTTTGTGAGCATTAAAACCATTCAAAGTATTTTCCTGTAACTCTTACTGACAACTTTTTCTTTTTTTTTGGGTGAATAATGAAAAGAAGTAGAGTGAAATTAAATACCTCTAAAATGTTTTGTCAGTTTTCCCCCTATGTTCCAACTCTGCTTTGCACTGACTGACAAATAAGATGCATATGAAATTAAAATCACTGATGAATAACGCATTTCTCCAGGAGAGCGTGTAAAGCCAGGAAGATTGTCTTTCCCATTTATGAATTTAAAGCATGAATAATTTAGCCATGTACTGGCACACTAAATATTTATTTGTGGTGTTGCTCTGAGCAGAAAAGATTTAAAAAGGCACAGAGAACAAACTTGACTTTGACCATGAAGATATAAATAGGAGATTTACATGCTGACTTAAGAGGTTTAGGAACATGTACCTAAGTTGCAATAGGATTTATGCTACTAAATCCCCATGTTTCTTCTGGAAATGTCCTCTAACATCCTCTGTGGTTCCTAGATATTGCCTTGGTTTGTCTGGATGTGCCTTCTGCTTCTGGCCCTTTTTGAACACAATATGTGGTAATGCTCTGGAATCAGCACTTCAGCTGCACTAGTTTTAATTATAAATACACTCCATGCAATTAAAGATTAAATCCCCCATTTCTGACTAGCTTTTCTGAAACTGGGCTAACAATCAGAGTACTTGTTTTTCTGTGTGCAAGGCAAATCATCAGCCCTCCCTGGAATCAGCGTCTGGAGGGAATATGGGGGTGGAAAGAGAGGATAGTGGAGTCTCTTTGCTGTAAATAGAGAGGAAGGAACCTGGGGGTGTGTTTTCCACCATCCTGTTTCCAAAGATGAAAAGCAAACAACACCTAAAACCCCTCAGGCAACTCATTGTCTCTGTTTTCTTGGTCTGTTCTCAGCTGTCACCATTTGAAATGGTTCTTAGGGTCCTACATCTCTGAGTTACTGTTCTGAATCAATTTACAGTGGTGCATGAAGGGACAGGACAGAGTGGACAAAATGTTCAGACACAGACCTACTTTTAAGTACTTGGCTTTGTAGTTCATACACCGTGATTCTAAGAAGGAAGCTGACTTCATGTATTTTTAGCTAGAGAAAAACATCACAGATAAAGCTGTAAAGAGAGATGATATTTTAAATAGGGAAGCACAAGTTGCCAGAGCTATGACTGAGCATCCCAGTGTTTGCATTCTGAGTCATATGACAAGTGTCTTTTCAGAAAGCTTTCTTCATATTTTTCATTTTTGCAGCTCCCTTTTTTTTAACAAGCCAATCATATTGTTTTCCTCTGCAGAGTGCTAAGATGAACATTGCATTTTCAAGCTGGTGGATGAGGTGAAATGCTGCATTTAAAACCACTTACTGCCTAATCTCCCATGCAGGAGAAATACCTTGTGAGCCTAATAGTCTGCCCAGAGCAGAGTCTGGGCAACTCAGACTTCAAATGCAGCTCCTTCCGAGGAGAGGCACAAAAAATGTGAAGTGTCAATGAGATGGCTTTCTGAAAGAAGACTCCCAGCTAAATGTTGAGTTGTGCATGCAGAAGGCGTTGTCTGGAATTCTCTGGCCTGTGGTACAGCAGATGATTGGAATCAGACTAGATAATAATGATGGCCCGTTGATGTTGCATAAGCCATAAGTGGCATGAAGATATGAATGTATGTTTGTGTTAACCCTGTAAAAGCTCATGGAAAACATCAGTAGCATTGCAAAATCAGGCACACAGAGGTTAGGAAAAGCCAAAATTAGGAGAAGACTACTAATTTATGCACAGACACTGTGATTGCCTTTTAATGTGCTGATTAATGGTGCACATTTCTTTGTGATGTGAGGGCTCAGTGGGAAAAAAAACTTTCTTCTGACCTGTTCTGACCAAGCCAGTGAGACACCTGTATCGTAGGGCTGCTTAGAACCTCTGTCTTTGGGTTTGAGAACTCTGGGAGCAGGGATTTGGGCACAGGGCTCCCCTCTCACAGTGGGGTACAGATCAGAACCTCCACAACCTCGGAGAGAAGAGATTTAGGCTTTCTTCTCAAATTAGTGTTCCAGCTGGTAATACTCTGAGCTTCACCCCTGCAGACAGACTCATGGTAACACTCAACCCTGCAGTGCCCCAGCCCATCAGTTTTCTAGACCACAATCCCCAAGCCTCAGCTGGAAAACAGAGGCAGGAGCGTTTCTTTGTACAGGAATGCTGTGAGCCAGGGAAGTCCATTACTGACAGATTGCAACCTGCTCAGAAAGCAATGGTTAAATAAATGGAAAATGTCTCATATGAGCCTGTCAGCTCCTCCACTGATCTTCTCCAGAGCAGAGACTGGTAACTACAGCACTGTACATTAAATTAAATGGTGAGTTTGTCCAATAAAGTGTAAGGTAATTAATTTTTACTTATTCTCTATAAGATTTATACTGAACTCGTGTTCAAAGGACAATGCCTTAGCCTTAAGTGTTTTCTAGTCTCACTGTCTTGTTTTAGCTACAACTTAACCCACCTCACTCTGAAGCTTGTATCATCCACTGGCCAAAGGTGTAAAAGTTGGGTTCTTTTCCCCGCTTTGCCTAGTGGTAGGTGACCACATATCTGAAATAAGAACCATGGCCTTACTTTACTATTCTGAGTATAAATTTTTCCTGCTTAAATTCCTGCTTTATTCTTGACAATTTTAGGCTCTTTAATTGTTTGATGCAATGAGTATTTTCATCTTCACTTCATAACTCTGTAGATTTTAATTTATTTCTTCCTTTTTAAAAAAAGTAAATGATCATTTGTTTTGCCCATTTGGAACAAGCAGTCTCCTGGGATCTTGAGACAGTGCTCATCTTTCGCCTTTCATCTGTAGCTGAAAACAAGAGTCTGCCATGACCCACTCAGCAGCACAGGTTAGTCCCAGCAGAGTTCACAGTGGCACAGTTTTCCACCTCTGTCCTCTGAAGCCTCGTTACTTCCTGCACAGTCATCTCTTCAGCTGGATGAGCTAAAAGCACTTTCCTCAGCATAACATTGCATTAGCTGGATGTTGTTTATGGATTTTGTTGAATGCTGTGGCACACATCAGTGTGGGAAGCGGTCACGGCACACACAGCAGGGGTTTGGGCAGCCAGGCTCGTGGCAGCTCCTGAAGGGGTGGGGTTGTACAGGGTGATGATGACCATTGTGGGGAAGAAGTGCTGCCCACCCTAGTCTCCCTAGGACCCACCTCCTCCCACTTCCAACTGTGACCTTTCTCTGTCCCCTCCCCATGGCAGCAATAGCCTGGCCCAAGGGATCTCTGTAGGATTAGGGTAGAAAATGAATCTGACTCTGTGTTCCCCCTCCATGTGCTCAGCCTGGCATTGTTTCCTGTACTAGAGACAATGCTGAAAAGTCCAGCCCCAAGCTGCTGCTGGTTTGACTTATTTATCTGTGTTTTCCAAGCTACAGGTCTCACAGGTAGGCTCAGGAATCACCCTTTTGAGGTAGGGTATTCTGTTTTGTCAGACTCTGGATCTGGCTTTACAATACGTGCCCAGTAACCAAGGAAAATTGGGATACTTATTACCTAAGTATACATGTAGACATCAGACTCTGCAATGCACTGGTCCTGGTGAAAAATCATTTCCTTTGAGTAAAAGTCTCACCTTTCTGCCTTTCAGGTATATCAATCTTTCTGAAGGATGACCTGGATTTTGTAGAATGGATGCGTATAAACATATAGAAAATTAGTATATGCAGTGTTGAGTGAAGGTCCAGTCAAAGTCAATTCAAATGTGGACTTAAACAACAAAAAATCAATTCCTGAGCCACAGTTTGCAACTGCTTAAACAAGATATAGAGTTACTCTTGCCTATATAGATAAATGTACTTTTCCCTTATTTTACTCTGATAAATATTGTACTGCAAATGTTTATTTACGTCAGTAATAACTTTTTTTTCCTGTGGAGGAAGAGAAGTGGTTAATAGGTGGCTTTTTATGGCTTTCTGGGATTAAAAGGTGAGGAGAATGCTCTAAACTTTTTAGTGAAAGATGAACCAATGACAAAAATGTAAGAGAAACCCACAGCGCAAAAGCGCCTTTGATCAAATACTGCCCAATCAATAAAATGCTAAACAAAATTAGACAGCTGGGCTAAAAATAACACATACAAGATCACTTTGGACATTGAACTAAAAGATTAGGATTTGTTTTGGGATTAAATGGTTTAATTTTTCTTTGTGTTGGATTTTTTTTTAAATTGCAGGTGGTTTGTTTGTTTTTAATTGCAGGTTGTTTGTGGTCCTCTGTGGGAGTGACATGTTAAAAAAAGTGTTAATAGCAGGGGACCACAGAGGGATGAAGAGTTCCCAGCCCTGCAACTCTCTCCAAATTACCTCCAGCAAAACTTGCTTAAGGCAACAGGGTCGTGCTTTTAGAAGGAGCTGGAGACCTGAGTCTTCCAGATGTGACGTTTCACATGTGTTGTAAAAGCTGTAACTTTTTGGAAGTGTCTAAAAAGCTAAAATTAATCTGGTGATTTAGTCACAAGCTAAAACAGTAGTTGGGGAAGGCTGGTGGGAACAATGGAGTGGATGAACTTGGCTCACTACTCCCTCTAACATGAACATGGAGGTTGTCTCCTGCTGGATTAGCTCATCAGAAGGAGTTAGAGCAGTGAAAGTCACTGGTTCTGGCACTTTTCAGTCCCCTCTGTTTTGTTGCATCCCAAAATGGATGCATTAGATAAATCTGATTCTCTTGCAGTCCTGTAAATATAGAGTTCCTGAGAGTTGCTATGGATTGACTGCTTTAAAGAGAGCAGAATTCGATCCTTTGCATGTGGCTCTCTACCCTTCTGTGGGTAAATGCTAAAGAAAGTCAGCTCTTTTCCAAAAGATTCATGTCTTTCCAACTCACGTCCACTAATTGATTGCTCTCTATACATTGTAGTAGTGTTCGAGATAGTTTTACTATCTGCTGAGGTTTCTGATTCACTGCTTTATTTGAAGTGGCACTTTCTATTTCAAGGCACTCTGATTCAAGCACTTCTGAGCTTATGCTTAAAAGGTTATTTTGATCATCATTGCCCTCATGGAAGTCACAATGCCAAGAAGATGCTGCACAGGTTGGCTTTGTGCTGCTGCTTTCATCACCTGAACCAGGTTCAAGCATTCCTACTTGACAAATATCTCAGAAATTCAGAGCATCCAAATGGCTTCCTGTTCCCTGCAGCTTCTGGAAGTTACCTTTGTTTACATGTGGAGATGGAGAGGCTCTCAGCAGCTTCTGGCTTCTGCCTTTAGAATGGAGTGAAGGCTCTTGTCTGGAAATACAGAGAAGTGTTCTGTGTGGGCAGTGGGAGATAATGGGCCAGCTGGGGGGGAAATGATGTCACTCTGGTGAAAGGCAGGCAGTGGGCAAGCTGAGGATAGACATTAAAAAGATAAGAAAGACAGTGAGGAGGTTTATATCTGATGGGGAGAAAAGTAATTGAAAAACGCATAGAGTGAAGAGAAAAACAAATGTTGGGGAAAATATATGGTCAAGATCATGTGGGGATTATGACTGGGCAAAATTACATTTGTCAAGACCAGAGCAAAGGGTGTTAAGAGGACCATGTGGTGAGAAGCAGGTATCTGTCACTCCTCTGTGAGAGCTCCTTGCTTCTGTTTGATTATCTTTTCACTGATATTACAACTAAATGTTTCTTGCAGCTGAACTCCTTCTCTGATGATAAATAGAATAGAAGAGTTGTGGCATGGTTACGAAATGTGGTATAACTGGGGAGAAAAAGAAGAGGTGAATTGTTGCTAGAATGGCATTAGGGTGGTTCTCAGCAGTAGTGATGTTTACGGCACTGTGTGAATTGTGTGCTGCAGTTTTACTGTGTCCACAGAGTAAAAGGAAGACAGATGAGTTACAATTTTCTGCAAGGAAATTGAGTGGTAAGGTCTGTCCTAAACTCCCAGGAGGAATCACTGAGAGAAGTCATTTGATTTCTCAGATTCACAGCATCGTGGTATTGGAAAAGACCTCCAAAGGTCAGCCAGTACATTCACTGTCCAAGGCAGGACCACCTTTATTGATGTTATTCGTGTCAAACTTGCTCTCGAAGATGTCCAATGCTAAACACTCACACACTCCCCAGACATCCCATCCTCCTGCTTATAAAGCATCTAGAAATCTTTTTTTCCTGCTTTACACTTCGTTGGCTTATTAGTAAAATATTTCAATCTCCTGTTTGGAAAGACACTTCGTAGGCTTGACAAGATGACTTCTTGTCATGACTGCAAGGCACAACTCTAACTCCTGTTTCAACACATTGCAACAGGGACTCTGCTGGTTTGGGGGCCAGAGTTTAGCAGATGTGCCCATGGTAGAGCCCAACACCTGCATCTGGCATCATGCTGTTGTTATACTGCAGTTCGGGAGCTCAGCAACAACATCTGTCCCCTGGCTCTCATACAAAGACCTGAGATTTTGATTTTTTTTTTCCTGAGAAAAACAAAGCTGGAGGCTCTGCCCCTGCTTTTTTAATGCAGAAAATAGGGATTCAAATGTGATTTTACTGGAGTCACCTGAATGGTGAGAATAGTTGTTTCAAATTTCCGTGGTATATCCTTGTGAGAGTAGAGTTGATCCAGTCCTCATGCTTCTTTCTTTTTATTGCATAAACACTAATGTAAGATTTCTGAAATCTTTCATCATTTCGTTATTTATGCAGAAAAAATGCATTAAGTTCAATGGATTCAATAGATCCTGTTGCCCCAAAACAGCATTTTCAACATAGACAGAAACTGGAGAATTAATCCTTTTGCATTTGTGCAGTTATAGGAAGAAGTTACTTATGTCCTTCAGGAAAAAGGGAAGAAAACCCAGGGGACAAATATTGACCTAAAGTTTTCATGTAAGATGTGAGCTCCTTGCATCAAGAACTCTGATTAACTGCTTGTCTTTACAGCACCTCATGCAGAGCAGCATTGCTGTAAATGTATTCTCCTGACTATCGTATTAATAATGTCTAATAGGAACCATAAGATTACTTTTGTATCTCTCCTCTATGATCCAGTGCAGGCACATGGAAGGCAAAATACCAGAACTATATACATATTTAATAGACAGCCACTGCTTGTAACCGCGGAAAGGTCCTTCTAAAGTGTGAAGAACTTAATGAATGTCTCAAACACAACTGGTCCTTACACACTTTCCTTGAAAATTTGAGATCAGTGGAAAAGCTGAGATAGCAAGAATTTCAGGATTGCACTTTGGGTGAATTTTGAATCAAGAAAAGGTACACGAGGTAACAGGCTGAGACACTTATCTGTGTGTGGGTGCAGTTGGGGCTTTCTTTTCTTCCTTCCACTCCCAACACACACTGTTATTTTCAATACTTGAGAATTTGTGTCTGGTTTCTGTACTTGCCTTTTCTTCCCATGGTTACCTGGACAAGTCATAGCCTTTTTTTCATCTAGTCACAACTGTCTTTAAAACATGCAACAACTCCCTTTGGGTGAAAGAAAAGTACTCTAGTGGGGGAAACAGTGGGGAGACCTAGTTTCCTTTCTTCAGTATGGCCTATTCGTTGACTGTGGAAAAATGTTGTGACACCCTCATGCCTCATTTTACCCAAGAATAAACAGAGATATTAATGCTTCCCTTTCTTTTGGCAAATTGTGTTTTTTGCTGATGAAAGAAGTATATAATATTAGTCTTTGTTATTATCAATGTTATTGCTGAAGATTTCACGTGAATTTTAGGAAGCAGGAAAATAAATGTACACCCGCCAAAGATCCCAAAGCCTGTCTTTAGGAGCTGGATTGCTGTGAACAGGAGGATGTGGAGCAATTTGAATCTGGTTGAATGGAGCTTTGTGTCTTGTGCTGTCCTCAGGCAGAAGACTTCTGTCTGCTGCCTGTGGCTGGGACAGAATTCCTCTTTCAAATGGACACTGAGCACTACTAGGATATTTCAGAAGTGTATTGAGACAGTTCATCCTGGAAAATGTGATTTCACAGCCAGTAAAACATTAGACACGGTAATAAAAAGGCTTAATATGTGTTGCTTGTTTTGCTGGCAACAGTGATTTTTCTTTTTTTTAATCGTGCTTTTGAAGCTGAGCAGAATAAAACCTCTACAGGATTTTCTGAGCAATTTGGTTTGGATTTTCATCTGGAGGATTATTGTTTCCTTGCAGACAATAACAAAAAAATCCCACAAAAATAACTGCTTCTCTGGGTTTTTGACAACTACAAGAACAAGCCCCAGGCACTCCAGTCCTGGAGCTTGTCTAAAATACACACCCCAGGAAAACAGCCTCTTCAGGCAAAAAGTGGTGCCTTGGTGTTGGCCTGTAAAACTATCAGATAAAGACTGTAGTTTAATTGGTCATTTAAGACAGCCTAAAACTGCACTGCCTTCTGCCCCAGCTGCCTGCCATGCCCCAAAAGGAGAGCCACAGGACCCCGATGCAGCCAGGTAAATGAGGCTCCTCGCAGAGTGGCTCCCATGGATTGCACAGCCCAGGCCAGGGGGAGGGATGGAACCATCACCTTCCACAGTGATATCAAACGACATAACTGTGCTTTCAGGCTTGCAGGCAATTAAGCCAGGACTGCTGAAGCCCAGGGCATTAATATAAACTGCAACTGGTGGGGATTTACATTAATTTGGGGGCTGTGATTGTGGCAGTTCAGGGGTAGCTCTAAGCTAAGTTTGGATATCACTGTGAATAGAGAGGCAGAGAGCCTAAACATCAGCCACCCTTAAATGGACTGTGAAATGTGAGTCAGAGCCTTGATTTAATTCTATATTATGGTGGCGAGGTTCAAAGTGAAGCATTACATTTTACCTTGGAGCTCTCAGCTGTGAAGGCAACAGGTTGGCTACAGCAAAGCCAAGCATGGGGCAGTGGCATGAGAACGTGTGCCTCAAGTTTAAAGTTAAACATTTTGCTCACCTGCAGAGTGCCAGGTTTCTTCTGTGACGCTTCCTATGTTTTCCAGTGTCTTGTTTTTTTCCCTGAAAATAGGAGTCCAAAGCTAAGAGGAGCTTTATGCACTGAAGCTGTCAGTACTGTGTCTGTGTGGAGGCAGCACTGGGGCATGGGAAGTGACTGCAGGCACAAGGGGCTCTCAGGAGCTGCATATCCACCTTGTTTTAATACTTAACATTTGGGATCCAATCAATGTAATCTGAAATGGGGTGGACCAAAAATAAAAACAGCAAGTGAGAAATGAAGTGGCCAGAGAAGCAAAACTGGGCTCACAATCTACTTCTTTAAAAGCATCCCTGAACAGGTGGACACTCTTCATGCAGCTCCAAGACCATCCGAAAAACAAGGAGGGAGAAAAACTCTTCAGACCCAGTGGAAACCAAAAATGTCAGAAAAAAAAAAAGATCCCTTGATCAAGGCCGTCAAAGACAGAAGGCATGCCTGAAGGAGTGGGAACAGACGTGTGACCGCAATCCATCACCAAGAAGATGCTGTGAGCTGTGACTCTTGGAAATGCCATGTCTAGGAGCAAACTGAAGTCTCACCTGTCCAGCAAATTTTAGGAAAAAGCAAGAGGCTCTAGAATTACGAATGATTTAATCTTTTAATCTGAAACATATTTTAACCTTTGTGTTTAATAGCTGCCAGTAGACCTGCCACCCATTAATAGGGCTTATGACTAATTTGTTTTTTAATCCATTTATTCTCCTGGCTTGTATGATATATCACGGCAATGAGTTACAAAACTGAAGTGTGGTAAGGTGTTTGGCAGGCTTCTTATTCTTGGGGCCTATTTGTCATACTGTGAGAAATAGTCAACAGCTCATTCTCTAAGTGCAGTAAGCCTTCCTAGCTCTTCTTTTACTTGTCACCTCAGGGCTAAGAGAGCTTCTGTAGGGTAGGAATTGTGGGGCAGTTGGGATCTTTCACCTGTATTTTCTATTCCTTTGAGTTTTTTTCTATCCTTCACTGCACTTTCATTTCTTTTGCTGCTATGCACAGCCTTCAGAATACAATAAATCACATTTCATTTATGTTTCTAGTGGGCTTGAACTATTTCAAGTTCATTCAACTTGAATGTTTCAATACTTCCAACTCTCCTTTGGAGTTTTGGTTTTGTCCTCCTGTTGCTCATCACCATTTCCAGCCACAGAAGCTCACAAAATTAATTCAGGCTGATCATCATTTTTTAACATGCTCCGTGTTAGCAGTTCCAGCTGGCTCAGCGCACAGTCCCTGAGAAGTCCTGAAGCCAGACACAGTTTTCTGTGGACATGAAAAAATGTGAATGATTTCACTACTTACCTGCTTGTAACTTATCAGCTCCAGATGACTTGCCAGTGTATAACCTTGCCACTCCATTTATCTTTCCCAGCTACTGCCTATAGAGCTGTCTCTTTGTGCCACCCTGCAGGAGATCTTTATCTGCACCTTTTCAGAAGATGTCTTTTCCTGCCATCTCCTTCTTTAAACCAAAGCAAAACAGTAGATTCTTGAGTCTCATGAGAAACACGGCAGCAACATACATAAGGTGGATGTGGACCTGTTGGAGTGAGTCCAGAGGAGGCCATGAAGATGCTCAGAGGGCTGGAACACCTCTGCTATGGAGACAGACTGAGAGAGCTGGGTTTGTTCACCTTGGAGAAGAGAAGGCTCTGGGGAGACCTTAGAGCACCTTCCAGTGCCTAAAGGAGCTAAGAGGGAGCTGCAGAGGGACTTTGGACAAATACATGTAGTGATGGGACAAGGGGGAATGGCTTTAAACTGAAAGAAGGGAGATGTAAATTCAAGCACTATCCAGATGAAAGTATCACCTATAGATGCAGCAGACTGTACCTCTTATCTAAGTGATGGAAAATTCCCTCATTATGGATTGATAGAAAGGTTGAGAGATTATTTAGAAAGCATACAATGAAAGAGTAGATGGCTGTGTGCTGATCAAGGCTCAGGCCTATTGGTTTATGACAGTTATAAAAATCGAAGTTACTTACTGTTCATGATAATGCCTCTGAACAAGCAGTACTGTAAATTCTAAGAAAATGTTCATCTCCTAATCAGATATACTTCCCATGTCTACACTTCTTATGTAGCTTATGCTTCTTATATGACTTACTTACACTCCCTCTAGCCATCGAAGAAAATGCATTAACTTCGAGCTGAAATGAGCTTTTATTTCTTGTGTCACAACTTGGGAAGGCCAAACAGGAAGGGATGGAAGGCGAATCAGAACTATGTAGTTTCTTGCATTTTTTGCTTTCATTTGCATCATCTTGCATTTTGCATTTCATGTATGCACAGATGTCTAAGGAAGCAGATCTCCGACAGTGCTGCTGTGTGAACCATCCTGGTGGCTGGCAGTCCAAACTAAACTTGCAGATCTTTATATATATTCCTTTAACTGACAGGCCTATCCTGTAGACCATTCATCTCAATAAACCCTCTCTTAGTGGGGAAGTGGGGAAATGGAACCAGGTTAACATTTTTATGAAGAAATCTTGGCTCACTATCCATTAAAGTAAATAGAAGTTTAATGCCTCAACTTATTTTTTTTAGTTGTTACTGTGTAACTATGGAAACCTGAAATTAGTTATTCAATCAAACAGTCAATATTCTGTAGTCTTGAGGTCTTTTCAGTCCTAGGATCAAACAGGAGTTAAAAAACACCTCCCAACAGAAATTTAGTCTTTGTGCAAATGGTGATGATGAAATTGAGTGCTTAGAACACCCATCTTGGAAAAATGCTTTAAGTTATTGCAGGAAAAAATAGTTTAGTCTGGCCCACTGGTACATTATTTCCAGTGTGATAGCTCTGATGTGCGTGTCCTTCCACATGTTTAGCAATGGAAAGGTTTGGACATATGAATGCTTTACTGGGGAGCACTGAATCATTCTGTGGCAGCTGCTTCATGACCATTTCCCAGGTACAGGCACTCCTCTAAGGGGACCTGACAGTAAATGTGAGGGACCTGGGGCTAACACACTTTTAAACTTCTGTTCATTGAGGACTAAAAGCATGAACACAGGGCAGTTGCTGTAAAGTAACTGTAAAGTGTTGATTTGTTAAACTAAGAAAATGATTCATATTTCTATATTGGTGTTTTTAAAACTATTTTTTAAAAATCAGGGTCCCCTCTGAGAGCAACAGTACTCTGCAGTATATAGTAATGCAATCTCAATTTTATGAGATAGATTTTTTTCTTTAATGACTAAAAGATGTATAATTTTGTCCCTGCTGTCTGGCTGATATTTCAGAAGGGGAATTGTTACTCTTTGCCTTGAAGTGTTTATGGGTCTGTTCTATGGCTGGTTTTATGGTTAGCATGTCAAAGGTATTTGGTGATTGTTTTTTTGATGCCCAACTGTAAAAGCCTCACAGGCTCCTCATCTGCATAGTTTCTTGAACACCAGGCCAGTGAAAAATTTGGGGCAGTTTGCCAAAGCTATTAGGAAATGGCAGTCTCTCTTTGTAGTGGACATAATTTCACAAAGTTGATAACACAAGAGTGGACATATCAGGGAAGACTGTGGCTAAATTAGACACAGAGCTGCCAGGTACTTAGATGCCAATTTCTTGCCAGCATCAAGGGGATGTCAGAGCAGATGCTTTACCTCCAGAGTGGAAGTGTAGTCTGCATCCACCTCATGTCCTTCCTCCCTGGCTGGGGAATTGACCATTGGTGGGGAAAAGGAGAAGGCAACAGTACTGAGATAGCTCCTACTGTCCAAACCCTGCTAGAACGAGATGTCTCAGGGGAAATGGTTGCAGTAAATCTGGTTTGTTCTGGGAAGAGCAGGCAGTTAATCTGGTCTCTGCTTACTAAATGTGCTCACTGGGATTTCCAACAGAGAAGAGAAGGCTTTTAGTATCACTCTGTGCAAAGCGCTCATTTCTGCTGCAGGATAAAGGAGGTACCAACTGGAGAAGTTTGTTCCTCTTTCTTCCCTCCATGTTACATCTGCACTCTGTATCCTCAAAACTCCTTTTCTACCACTGGGCCTTTTGCTGCCTTTCACCATGCCCAGCCTGATAGCTCTTTGGTTTACTTCCCAGACTAACAGAAGGCTTAAATGTGAAAACCTCTAAGTACTAAGAAGTCACAAGCTAGATACTAGATATGACTGCTCTGCCTATGCTTTTATGCCTTGCTTTTTTTCTCAGTATCTCGAGGCTGAAGTGTTTACATTAAGGGCATATTATCTGCTATGTTTTGATAGGATAGGGATAGGACAAGGAGTAATGGATGCAAATTAAAAGAGGGGAAATTTAAGTTAGATATTAGGAAGAAATTCTTCCAAATTAATTAGCAACAAATTCAGTTAAGGACTTAGACCACAAACTCTTGATCCAAAGATCACAGGGAAAATCCACCTCTTCTCTCTTTTTCTCTCCCTCTTCCTAGTTATACCGCAAAAGAAGCAAGGAAAATGCAAGGCACATATGTTGAAATGGGATGAGACTAATAACGTGCTGAAGCTTTTCCCTTTGGAGATATAAATTCCGAGCATGGAAGGGGTTGAGCCCCTCTGACCGGCTCAAAGGCTCCAGACACTCAGAAGTGTTTCCTTGACTGCTTGAGATAGACATGTTTTGAAAATATTGCCCCATTTAGAGTTTCTGAGCTCCGAGAGTTTCTGAGCATTAAGCTCAGTGGAAATGAAGACAAAACATCCCACAGCTCAGTGCCTACCAGCAGACAAACTGCCAAGCAGATCCCATTGCCAGATGCTGCCTACTTTGCTTCTTTTTTCAGCCATCACCTGCTTTCATACACTCAGTGATTAATGTAGGCCGTCCCCAATCCTCAGGCAGAAGTTGTTGCAACCAGATTAATATTAAATACTTTTGGCTTATTAAAATAATAATTTTGCTTTTGCATAATTAATCTCTTTAAAGGATTATCTATACTTTTTCCTCTCCATGTGGCAGCCCTAAGAGCTCAGTAGTTATTGATCACCACGAATCCTAATGGAACCACAAGAGCTTGTGATACAGCTCTGATCTCTCTGCATTGCTAAGGAAGGCACTTTAAACAAATGAGATTAGCTTCAGCTTTATGTAGCTCATATAGTAGCTTTGCAAATATATAAAATAAAAGTCCTCTTGATAATTTTGACATTACTAGAGGTAAAAGTCTTATCGTGACCTGAGGTAGCATCCTAAATTTTTTTTTAGAAAGCTGCAATTGTAAACCTGTATCTCTCTTTTGAGTCAGCACTCCAGGTTTGTTGTATTCTGCAGCAAGGAGAGATAAGCAAGAGATAAAGGACCATGATACCACCACAGCCTCAGCCTATGGGGCAGTGAAAATAGTGCTAATGATGATCACAGAATCATAGAATATTAAGGGATTTGAATAGACCTTAAAGATCACTTAGTCCCAACCCCCTTGCCATGAGGAGGGACACCTCCCACTAGACCAGGTTGCTCAGAACCTCATCCAACCTGGCTTTGAACACTGCCAGGGTTGAGGCATCCACCACCTCCCTGGGCAACCTGTTCCAGCACCTTACCACCACCACAGTAAAAAAATTCTTCCAAATATCCAGCCTAAATTTCCCGTCTTTCAATTTGTATCCATTACTCCTTGTCCTATCTCTATCCTGTCAAAACCTCCATGTCAAACTCAGCCCTGGAACAGTCTGCATTGTGTGTTCCATTTCTTCCTCTGGGAAATAAAGCACTTTTCACTTCAAAAGTGGAATTTTACTCAGAAAATTAATACACTTTGTTCTGCTTCTGAGTGAAGGGTAAGATTGGAAATAGTGGCTGGACACCTATTAACAGAAAAGGAAAGAGGGCCTTTGCAACCAGTCTTTCTAAGTCACTTCAGGAGGACCTCTGGGGTGGTAAGTACTCAAAAGGAGCCCTTAATTACCTTTCCTATTTGGCTGTCATGAAATCAAGCCCAGCTGCTCTGCAGACAGAGTCTGGGAGGCCAAACAAGCAAAGTTTGTCTGTAGATGGTACAACGAGACTTCTTGAGATTGACTCCTCTGACAACTGAACCAAACTCCCTGGGCCCCAGATTATAACATTGAAGTTTGATAAACATTTCTTACAATGAGAGCTGAGTGATGACCTCTAGTGTGGTGGCAGTTCAGAATCCTCTTGATACTGTACATGATCTCAGAGCCTGTGTTAAGAGCTTGCTCTGTCCATAAACATTTTCTTCAACCATCACTGACTCAAGCTTTTGTATTTTACACTACTGCATCTCTAGGGTGCTAAACAGCCAAAAATTCCTTAATGATTATCAGGTCTTTGGATACTGTGGTAATAATGCTATATTAGTTGCCAGAGAAACTCTCAGTAATTGACTGAGGTGATGCAGCGGGAATTGGACAATATTTTATTTTTAGCTAAGATGTTTTTATCCATTTTAGCAGCATTTCACACTAGTTCTCTGAACCCTGAAACTCTAACAAGGACCATTTTAGAAATTAAAAATGTATGGCATGAGGCTATTTGATGCTACCATTAAGGCACTTCACTGCTATATTCCTGGATCATCAAGGGAGGAGGAGGAGGGGTGCCCTTCAAATTAGCAGAAGCTGCACATTGGACAGCTGCATGGAGGGAGCCTGAGTGCATTTTACTCAGGGAAAAGAAGTAGTGGTGGCCAGTAAGAATTACCTTACATAATAGAAATGGCAAACAGCCTTTGGGTGTGCAGTCAAGAGGGAGAGAAGCCTCTGGACATGACATGTCAAAACGCTTAGGAGATTTTGCCACTAGATCCCAGTCATTCAGCGAGTCCAGTGGCAGCAAAGATATCTCACCAAATAAATTAATTTACTTCACATGTTTATCCATTCTTTGACTTTGCCTTTTCATTCCCATCAGTTTGGCTGTGTCCTGGTACTGTACAACCTCTAATTGCCTGAGCAGATAACTTTTCCCTGACTCTTGTGTCACCCATGAAGAATAGTCTTGGAAAAGGCAAGGGCTGGGATAATAATACACTGCTGTTGTGTAGGTGTGCTCAGCACTTCCTTTGAATTCCTGCTGGCTAAAGGGTTCAAAGCCAGCTGGCTGGAACAAGGCTGTTAACTCTGCCTTTAAACACCTAAATGTAAATGGCCTGACTTGTGAGAAATGATGGACACCCGTGGAAATTTCCTATCTTTCTCTGGACACATTTGGGGAATTCTTGTTAAAAAAACTACAGTACTAAGTCCCACATCTCGCGGTTGGTTAACTCTGAGGGCTTGGCTAATTCCAAAGGACTGAGCTCTGTGGCCTTTCTGCTGAGTACAATGTTTATCATATTGTGAGCTGGAACAAAGAGCAAGAGTGCATCAGGAAAAAATTCATGCCTTGAGCCACTAACAGAACAGGAAGGAAAACACTGTCATAATAATTTTGTTTCTTGCTCTAATTCTCCTTTTGGTAAAGCATGGCTGATTATGAGGTTTTGGTGCTCCTTATTGCCATTATTTTACTCTACTCCTGCAAAAACTGCCACATTCATTCTTAGTGTGGTTGTCTAAAGGAAGAGAGGTTAGAGATCCAGGGTAAGACAAGATAATTAACCTTTATTTGTCTGCAGGTGCTGCAGCACCTTCTGGAGGAATGTGCAGCTCTGAGCCAATGTCCCACCTGATGGCAATGGACCAGCTTCTCTCAGCGTTTTGTAAATGTTCCTCAAGACTGCACCCATGAAGACTAAGCTTCTGCAAGTACTACTTACTGTTAACATCACATCAGAGACATTTCCAAATTAGTATCCTGTGTTTTAAAAATGAAACTCTCTGAATGTTTTGGCCATTTCCAAGAACAGATTTAGGTGAATGAAGATGAAGTTTGTCATGTTAAAGAAAGACAAGAAAAGTATCTCTGCTGTAGATTTCAGTAGGAAGATTCTGATTTCTAGAAGATAAACAAAATACTTCACATTTTAGGAACTGACTTACATCCATGTTTAAACGAAGGATAGCTCACTATGACACGACATGAAGACCATCTCTTCCCAACTCAGTGTAGTCCTGTGATGCTTCATCCAAAGCTCCTTAAAGACTCACAATTATATCACCTGGTGTGCACATTTGCACCCCGGGCTTGGGCTGGCTTAAGTCTACAAGAAATGCTTCTCATGCTTTAATTTGTCCCTGAGATTTGAAGCTGAAACAGCTTTAGTTCTTTCCCTCTGCAGTGGCAAGACACAGAAGCTGCATTTGCTAAGAAACTTGTGATATGCTGCTTCTTAATCCAGAGAACCCTAGAGTGCTTTGGGTCGGAAAGGACCTTAAAGATCATCTCATTCCAAGCCCCTGCCATGGGCAGGGGCAGCTCTTGCTAGATCAGATTGCTCAGAGCCTCATCCAACTTGGCCTCGAACACTTCCAGGGATGGGGCATCCACAGTGCCTCTGGGCAACCTGTGCCAGGGCCTCACCACCCTCACATGAAAGGATTTCCTTCTAATATCTCATTTAAGCCTGGCTTCTTTCAGTTTAAAGCCACTGCTTCTTGTTCTAGCACTCTGTGCCATTGCAAAAAGTGCCGTGAAGCCCTGAAGGATGGGAAGGCAGGAAGGGTTGCGCTGTGACTGCAGAGCTGTTGGCTGTGACAAGCAGGTCGCACTTAGTTAAGCAACCTGTTCATTTTCACTCTACCTGAACAAGAGGTCAAGAGAAGTTCAGTGTAATTAACAGTGGAGGGATACAGGGGATGGGAAAGTGTGAGGTAGTGTTTATTTAAAGAGCTGTAAACCTGGTGAAAAAAATAATTTTCCTACCAGAGAGGGAGCTATTAGAATCAGCTTTCTTTAGGAATATTTCTGTAATAAAGTGTTGTGACTCCATAAAAGAGTGTAAACCTCTATGAATAAAACCCAAGGAGCAGATTTTTGAAGCCCAGGAGCCACAAGGGACAGGAGCATCAAGCTTTCTTCATAGCTCCTTACCTTGGGCTCATGCATATGTAGGAAGCTGTATTCCCACAAATGCCTGGTTCATAATGATCCGCTATTGTCCAGTGGCTGAAACTGAAATTTAGGAGTCCCAGTGGGGAGCTGCTGCTCCTGCAGGACTTGTGTGAGAAATGCTGGAGAGCTTTTACAGCTCATGGAGTGTAGCTCCGCACGCTGCTCTTCATCACTTGGTTCTGGCTGCAGCTGTACACACTGGTGATAATGTTAACACCTGTAATGCCGTGGCTGATAATGGTCTTTGACGTGGGTTTGACTGATAATGGCCCTTGACATGGACTTCCCAAGATTCAAAGGTTTTTTGTGCAGTGAAGCTTTCCTGTGTTACGGGCTGTTCTCCTCCTCTCCTGGGAGAAGTCTGACAGGAGGGGAACGAGAAGGGTGAGAGCCAGAGAACTCAGAGCAGCAGGGCTGGGCCAGCACTGAAACCAAAATGGGCCTGAGGGGGGATGTACAGAGCCTTGGGGCATGTGGGGCGCTGTCAGTGCTTCCCTCCTGGATCTGTTGAGTAGGGCAGCAAGCATGCAAGAAAGGACAGCACCAGATGCTGACCCAAAAAATATGTAACTAATACAATTCCAGCAGTAGGACAGCTGTGCTTGGCTCGTTTGGGACTTATATTTTAATTCAGAGCCAAAATAAATGTTTGAACAAAGGCAGTGTTTTTTTTTGAGGGATGCTCTTAAATACCTCTCATGTCTTTGAGCTCTCTCAAAATGCTGGTCAGTACAGCTGTTACTCTTGTTGGGTATTGGTTTAAAGGTCCAATTACATTATCAAGCATCTCCTAAAGTAGTTTTCCTACTTTAAAGCACCGGAAATTAATAGTAATTAAAAAAATGCTCCGTTGAAATTGTCTGCCATTGAATGTGTCTGCCATAGGAGGAGCCCTGTGCTGGAGCAGAGAAAGAGCCTGGGCATTCCCTTGTGGAGAGGCAGGAGTGGCAGAGACAGGGTGTGTTGAACCATCCCCCTTCCTTGTCCCCCTGTGTTGCAGTGGGGAGGAGGCAGGGAAAATTGGGAGTGAAGTAGAGCCCAGGAAGAAGGGAGAGGTGGGAAGAAGGAGGCAATTATTTGTAAAATGTTATTGGTGTTAAGTTATTACCAATGAAATCAGGGTAGGATAATGAGAAATAAAAACTAAAGCTGCTCCTGTAGCTCCTCCACCACCACCACCTTGTCATGTGAACATAACACAAGTAATCGTCTTTCAAACATATCGCAGGCTGAAAAATGATCTGCCATCATATAGGATGGACATAACTCCTATCCATGGATCAAAGGTTCTTTCTAGTTAAAGAAATTGTCTTGTCTTTGCTCCTTTGAAAGCCCTTACCACAAATTTTGGTTCTGTAAAAATAATAATTATAACCATCCTAACCAAAGGCCACCCAAATGTAGGAAGTGAAGGTTTTATCTGAAAAAGGGCTTTTAAACTGTAGGGTTTGGCTCACCATCAAAGAGTTTTTCTATTTCACATCATTGTATGAGCTTTTGGATTTGCAAGGAGAGTACAGATTCTGAAATAAAACCCCTTCTCTCTAAAAGCTTAGATTTCATGCACTGTTCTTTATCATTATTGCTCAGTGAGATAAATTTCTAGTTAAAGTTTACACAGCATTTTATAAACCTCATAAGAAATTTTCTATGTCCCAACATCCCCTGATCTTAGGAAAAAAGGCAAATCATGTAGTTCAGGGAATATAGGAACCTTGTCACCAGAAAACAGACCTGAAAACCACTTTATTTGGAATCCTGCCTCTGACGCCAACACACAGGCAGTGTTTCAGAGGGAAGCCACAGAGCTTGGCAGGATATACGTGGATTTGCTTCCTCACACTGATGTCTAATCACAGGTGGCTGCTTTAAGTCCTGATAAGTGAGGTTCTAAAATCCTTGATCATGATGGAGGAGATGGAAAGGAAGGCTTGAAGCTTACAAGAACTGACTCCCATCTAAGGAAGCTGCTGGAGAGGTAGAGGAGGTGCAGACACCACGACTTTCCACTGATTACATGTGCACACTGCAGGAAAAGACATAAATTAATCAGTTCAGGTAGCACTGGGATTCTTTTGTAAACCTAGATCAGACCTTCTGGTGTCCACTTCATGATACGTCCTCCATACAGGACAATAATTTCCCCCCAGACATGAAACCAAATGGAACCAAATGAAGCACTTGGTCCTGCTCTCCGAATCAGCTGAGCCTCAGCTGGGGAATGTAATTACTGACATGTTTGAAGTAATGAGAATGCTTATGTACTTTGGCAGATGAGAGTGACAGTGCTCAGCACCAGCCAAAACTCAGTCCTTGCATGACTTTACCTTTGTGGCAGGGATTTCTTAAGCTTAAAATTCGAAGTCTCTAAGAGACAGATAATTAAAAATTTTTACCTTGTGGAAACATTTACACAGGTTTGCCATGGGGAGTCATAGTGTCCTGGGTTTTATGCGTGTTTGTGTCTTGTACCCTCTTAAAAAGAAACAGAGTTTGACTTTGAAAATAGCATTTCAGAATGTTCACATCAAATTCTCCTTCCTTTGAGGTGCTACATTTTTGTCTTTTCCTGGTCTCAAAATCAAAAACCAAACACGTTTAGAGGGGAAAAAGGGTTTTTACCTTGGTATTTATTTAAGGATCCTTAGGTGCACCACATCCAGGTGGAATGCGCCGACCCCCACACCAAAAATGCAGACACAATTATTGGCCTGGCAAATTAGCATATCTATCAAAAATTCCCCATGAGAGAGGCTTGAGTGAACCCCTCGTCCGAGGAACGTTCCCTCTGGGTGGGCCTATCTTAGTTTACAGAATGTATTCTAGAGAGGACCTTGGTGTCTGGGTCTTTCTGACCTCTAACTGTGAAGCTTCCAGGATGTTTGGTGTCTCAGCTTAACGGAATATTGGGTCTAGCTAAGTTATCAGACTTAAAGAATTACAAGTATGTGGGCTAAAAGCACTAAAAATACATAAAACTATACAAAAGGTATATAAAAGGGGGATATTTAAAAAAAGGCAAAAAATCATCCTGGCATCAGCATGAATGGTTGTCCAGGTAGGGGTCCAAAGGCTTTAACACAGCTGTGTAAAGAGGAAATGTCAAGTAAACTTTTTTTTGAGGAAAATGTTTTCCTGTATTTTCTTCTTCTGCTGGGTTTTATCCTGGAAAGCAATGACAAGAACCAAAAGCTTTCCATAGCTGAGTTCACATTTCCATTTGTAATTGCAAGAGCAGAGGAAGATGGAGCAGAAAAGCTTTAAACCAGAACCATGTGGAGAAGAGAATTTCTGTAC
This sequence comes from Eulacestoma nigropectus, assembly GCA_013397775.1. NCBI lineage: Eukaryota > Metazoa > Chordata > Aves > Passeriformes > Eulacestoma > Eulacestoma nigropectus. The sequence continues at coordinate 341,520 of VZTE01006244.1, read as the reverse complement.
TAATGGACATGTCAATGCCTCAATATTTCCTTGCATGTCAGAATGAAACAAGCTTGTGTTTTAAAATTTCAGAAGTCCTGCAAAAAGCTGATTCAAAAATTCTGGAAAGGACTTTTTTTGTCATGATTTCCATGAAAATAAACATGCTCTTTGGAATCATCAATGTTGCAAACTATTAATTAATGAAGAAGTACCTAATTCTCAAAGTCCCCACCAGAAAATATAAATTATTCTCATATTCCCTAGGAAGAACTCTCCTACTTTATTGGTTCCTCTGCCAGCTTCCCCCATTCTCCTTTCTTAATGATGCCATTGAAGGAATAAAGTTAATTGGAAATTAGTGGTCAGCTCCACTTATTACTGATCACACACAAATCACTGCAAATGAGCAGAGGGCCAGGGGGCTGTGTCCTTCTCAGGTGCTTCTGGACTCCACAGACAGCTTCCATCCCACAGTCCTGATAAAGCTTCATGGATCAGAAATGTTTTAAACTTGGGCTCTTATTTACCTTTTATTTTGCCTCCAATGAGTAAGTGGGAGTTTTGCAATAGATGTAAATGGGAGTACCTCCCACTTAACCAGAATTATATTACAGCAGCTCATTATTTCTTTCATTCTAAAATATATAAAAGGACATTTTCCCCACAACTAGGATGTTGTTGTGTGATCCTCCAAATATGCAGTAGCTTCTGCTGTGCTTATAGACAGAATAATTGATATTTATGGAGTTCTCAGAAGACTGCATTTACTCCTCTGTGGCTTAAAGGACTCTGTATTGGTAATTACAAAGGACTTGTGCTTTCTCTAGGAATCATTACAGTTGTGGAACATCTGAATCACGTTGCAGAGGGTATATCACTGGTGACAACTGGATGATTGATCCAAAACCAGTTTATTAAAAATTAATTTGATGTCTTTCGTAATGTTGGCTCCAGTCCTGCTTTTTCTGAAGTCCTGCTTCCTTTGAAGTTTTGTCACTGTCTTCTTCAATACCAAGATCAAACACTTCTTCTGCATAAGTGTTGCCTTTCAGGGCAGTGCTGTGTGTGACCTGTTTCCTTGATCAAGATTTTCTGGTGACCTATGCAATTAATCTGTGTCTGTAGTGCTGCTGAACATCCACAGCTCAGCCACACAGCCTGGAAGACTTTCATGGGTTTTGGTTTGGTGGTTTGGTTTTTTTGTTTGTTTGTTTGTTTGTTTGTTTGTTTTGTTTTTGTTTTTTGTTTTGTTTTTTTTTACATTTTGAGAGTTTGGAATTTTTAATTCTTTTTTTCACATCCTAAAATGGTTAGAGAAGTTGGAGTATTGGAGTTGATGATCTGAATTCAGTTAGAATTGATTTTATGCTTCGTGTCCTTTATTCTTATACTTTGCCATCATGACCTCTCAAGATAATCCCAGAATTGTCTTGATTGCAGTTGACAAAATATACATCACTTCTATTTCTCCTTGGATTTAAAAAGCAATAAGAATTAGCAGTCTGATTTTCTTCATAGTCTTTTCTCCTAGTTACAGAGAGCAACTTCACATTTATCAGACCCCCTCCAAGACATCAGTGTTACTCTGCTGTTCTGCAATTTCTTCAGTTTATGACAGAACACTTACATTAATTTGATTGTCTCTTCAAATTTTCCTTTCTCTGAAAGTATTCCTCTTTTGGATACTTCTTCTTATTACTGCTGTTATTCTGCAGGTCTCTGTTCAATCACCTCTGATGAGGGGAGGTCATCACCAGTAGATATGAAAAATACAGAAGATAGAGCTGTAGGTAGTAGTAGGAACAAGGAGAATAAATGTGGCAATTCTGCAAACTATGCAGGTCTAGGAACTTATATTCTCTAATTTTTGTTGATGCTTTTTTGAAAAGAATTCTCAGATTTAAGGACTTTGAGGATCTAACTGTTGGAAAATTTCATCCCAGGCATGTTGTCCAAGGCCACATGTAAAGAGCTTGTCTAAGAGCTGGAACCAAATATCTTGAGACCTGATTAGCTGCAGGATTATGAGCCTTTTGTTCATTCCATCTCCTGTGGTCATTGCAGCATCACACACTCCCCTCAGTCACATTCAGCTAATGGAAAAGTTGTCATCTAATAAGCTGAGGATGTTGCTTTGTCTCTCATACTTCAAACATCCCAAACTACAAAGCTGAAGAAAAAGATGTCTTCAGCTCCTCATTTATCATTTCTACTCTCACAGGATCTGCTGCTGCAGAATTTGTTTTCAAAGTGAGTTAAGGGAAAAATCCCTCCTAATTGCTAAACTTTTCTGCTGTATCCCTTATTAGTTGCAAATAAACACATGAATTACATTGGTGTCTGTTATTCATGAAAGTTTGTCATAAAGTGTATTTTTAAAGCGCTTAAAATTTAGTGTCACTTTCCTCCTTTCAGGAATATTATGACGACAGCATAAGAGGAACTTGCCAAAAATGCTTTCTGGATGGGGTAATAAATCGATGTAGCAAACATCAGCTCAAGTGATATTGAAGGCAAAAGGCTCTATGGAGATTTGCCATAAATGGGTGTGTTCTCCTCCATGTGGATGCTTTGTTTCTACAGCTCTCATATTTCACTGCCAGCACATTATAACCTGAATCATTTTGAGACAATAAACCCAACAGTCACGCTCATTGCCTCCAAATACTTCACAAATTGTTAATCCATTTTGCCATTTCCTTGGAAAATCCATGTCTCTATTTTAGCTCTGGTGAGCACAAAGACGACTGTTTGGAGAAGTGCTGGTGTGCCAGGATAATCTGCAGCCAAGTGGGATCGGCATCTGTCAAAACCACAGTGTCTTTCCAGCCTTAAGCTTTATCTGTGAGCACACCTAGCAAGGAAATGCAAGTATTTCTCGGTGTTTGAGGTGAAAGATGTTATGGAAAAAAATGTGATTACTAGTTTGCAGGTCTATGGTTAAAACAGAAACCGAGAAATGCATCTTTGAAGTGTGGTTTTTTGTTATTGTTAGTTTTGTTGTTGCTGTTGTTGCTTTTAATTTTGCTTTGATTTTTTTTTTAATAGCAAGAAGTAATTTCCTCTGGGTTAGCACATGGTGAATCATGCCAGTTCCTGCAGCAATGGCACACAATAAATTACACAACCAGCACTTGACATTTTTTGTCACCTGAAGAACCAGTTTACAGAGTGCAAGGTTTGCCAAGACAGTCTTGGCATAATTCTTTACAAATATGCACACTCATAATTTTTTAATTTCTACCAGGCACTGAAATTATTTGTCATAATTTTAAGGCAAATAAAGAAGCTAAAGGGCATTTTTAGAAATGCTTTTTGTATCCTTGGGGTCCTCTACAAATGTTAGGCAGGTGTTAAAGCTGTACACAACACCTTGAGTATGAACTCATTCTCATTAGGCTTGGGCAGCTCCTGTGCTTTCACACTGAAAACCTTCTCTGTCCAAGCACAGATTCTGCCAGGAATTTCAGCTGAAGGAAGTATTTTTCTTTTCAACCAACTAAATTCTCTTATCATCTTCCTTTTTATTTAATCTGTACAAAGCAAGTAGTAAGACTCACATACCAGAGTGGATACTAAAGCAAATAATTAGCAACCAGTGACCCCCTCCTCCATACCTTGAGGTGTGGCCAGAACTCAAAACGGTAAACTATGACCCCCAGTTAAATTCCAGCCACAGCAGGCAAAATAGTTACATCGTGGATTTAGGGTTGACTAAGTGAAATATTTGGGCAGAGGACCTAGATTTTCTCATCAGTCTGTCTATACTTGTGTCCAGGAGAGGACAACAGCTCCCAATGCTGCAGAACACCTGGCTGTGTTGAGCAGCATGCGGCAAGATCATGGGCACAGGCAGAGATTTAACAGAGCAGAAAGTGGAGATGGGCAAGTAGAAATAGAAGACGGACTGTCTTTAGGTCCATCCTCATGGCTCCGTTGTCCTGGACATGCCCTCAGACACACAGCAAAGTCTGTCAGGCTTGGCAGACCTCTTTCTCCAGCCCTTTCTTCGGCTGTGATTGAGTCTGTTTTCATGGGCATCTATTTACACTGTAATCAAAATACTTGTTTTGGAATGTTTAGTTTCATTTGGGTGGGCTGTAAAAGCCTTCTGTTTTTCCTCTGCTTCTGAATGGAAAATGAGGCTTCAGAGTGACAAACTCAAGAGCTTCATTTTGGAAGCTGTTAAAATGAAATGTTCCATCATGTTAGAAAGTATTTATTTGTGAAACTTTAAAACAAAGCTCCAATATTTCTAAAATCCTTTCATTTTTTTTTTTAAGAAGAAATAAAAAATCCGCAACCGAACAAAAACCCCCAAACTAACAATTCTGTTCAGGAAATTAGATATGAATCTACTTCAAGTTTCACTTGCACAAAGTTGCACACTTCATTCCCACTGAAACCCCTTTGTTCATTCAATTTGGTGGTTAAAAGGGAAAAATAAAATAGCCCTCTCCCTGTTTAAGGACACAAGCAGAAGGGAATGACAGCAGTGTCACTTGCAGGCTGGGCCAAGGACTTAGGAAGTGCCAACACTACCAGTCTTTTTTCCATTTCTCATGGGACTTTCCTGATGGGATTTTAGCCAGTGGGTTGACAGAGCCAGAGATGTCTTTGAAATAAAAGCAGCCTGGTTTTCAAAAATACCCAGTGCCTGTCACTTTTACTGACTGCAGCAAAACTTCACTAAACTGAAAGAAGGGACATTTTAGTGTCGGTGTTCAGGCATCTGACACTTTATCTATGAGGCACAATTTTTGGTGCTAATACAGAGTATGTCCCCTAAACAGTCATGGAAGTGTATTTTAGAAAAGTGGGCAGTCTCTCAGAGAAGAATATGATATTTTCACATATGATAAAAACAATATTATTTACTCTGTGTGTACAGCTCCTGTTGGACTCAGTACTATCCAAGCAAATTCTTGTAGAAGCTTGATGCTGAGGCAGTTGTGTTATAATGTTCTTTTTACAGCCAGATTTAACAGCTATCTCTTATTTTCCTTAATTTGTATTAGTTAATAGCTTTGCAAATCAAAATGAATAGAGGCAGAGCTCCTGTGAGACTCTGGGTGTGTGCTGGGAGCAAGTTGTGTTACATCCGCTCTCTTCACTTCGAATTGCCTCAGATTTCAGAGTGTAACAGACTGATAACAGGTGTTGTCACACACACTTTGATGCAACCATATCTCTACGTTCTGAATTTTCAGCCCAAAACTTGACCCCACCAAACCCATGAGAAAGGTTTTACTTCCTTGTGAGGGGCTTTTAAATCTATGCCAATGCATTTTGAAAGAGCTCTCTCAGGCTACACTATTGCATAGATGTCACTGGAGTAGATTTTTTCAGTATCATAGGCTTGTCCCAAAGATGCCGAAGTCAATGGTATATGAATCTATTTATTTGCAACTGCAGATCCCTGAGTGCTGGTGAAAGACCCAGTCTGCACCCCTGAATTCAAAGGCAGTATCACTAATAAACAGCGTAATCATGTATGTGATCACAGTGTGTAGGAGCAACCCAAAGAGACACAAGAGGCTTTAGAAGAAACCTCAGTGAAGAAAAGGGTTAGAACAGTGTGGGATAAAACAGAGGGAGGAAGAGGAAAAGATGGGCACGTAGGGCTGGAGTGAAGATACAAGTGACATGAGGTGAAGTTGTCTGTTCCACAGGAAAAGAGAGAAAGCAGATGGTTCACAGCTATTGCAGCTACTGCAACTGTTCCTGCAAGGGGGAGTCACTTTGGCAAAGTTGCCTCCAAGACCTCAGGTGAGGAGTGATGGAATGAGGAGGAAGATGGCAAGGAGAGGATGACAGGATTCTTTAGTTCCCCAGGTAGGGAAAGGTCTCCTCTGCCTTTAAGGCTGTTAGTCACAGTAAGGCTGCAGTGATACTGCACCCCTTTGCAGTGCCCTGAGAAATCTTTGCTCTCTGAAGTTGAGCATGGATACAAGAGAATCCAAGCTGAAAAATGAAACCCTAAATTACATTTAAAAAATGAATTATCTACTTCAGGGAAGTGAAAGCTATCCCTGGATCAATCCATTCTGGAGAACATTGACCTAGGTGTGTAGATCTCCAGGGTGAGATATTTGGTTTCAGCAGAGAGATGTTCATTCACCCTGAGAGTTCTGCTAGAGATTTGCAAAGTATTAAACTTGCATCTGATACTTATGTAGTGAACCGAATTCTTGCCTTCAGCAACATTAATTTCATACTGGAGTTAGCCAATGGAGTTGCTCTGAACTCCAGCTAATGGAAGTGAGAGGCACATCTAATCTAGAGTCTCATGTGGAAACCAGCAATATAGATTGAGACATTATTTAAAAATATTTCATAGTCAATACCGTGACTTCAAAGCTCAATGTGATCTCAAGTCTCCTGGCATGTATACATGACATTTATTAATAGGGGTGCTGAAGGACTGGCATCCAGTTGATGTCATCAGACAAATTACTTCTCCATTACCTATTGATTACTATTCTGCCTGGCAAAAAGTACGTGCTTACTTCTCATACCAATGGGAAACAGAAAAATTCAGTATCTGACCACTTTAGGTAATTATCCAGTTCTTGAAATGCTTCATCTATGGACAAAGAGAAACTGTGGCTTTTCCAGCATCCAGGAATCTGTTTTCTCAGCAGAATAATCAGAGAGAACATATTACTTTTGGGTTCTTCATATTTCTCTGGTTCTTTTCCTCTAGATGAGAGGTTTAATTCATGTTCCAGGCTTTATTTTCCACAAGTGGGGCACAGTTAGTCAAAAGATGACTTTATTATATTTGATCCACAAAATAAGAATGAATCATTAGTAGGATTTATGAAAAAGTTTGGATCCAACAGGTTTCCACAAAAAACCCAGTTATTTAAATATAAATGCATGTAAGAATGTGTCAGTTTTCACCAAATAAGACAGGAGAAAATCCAAGTGACTTTTTTTCTCATTTTATTTTGATAGGAAAAAAATTGCATTTTTCTGACTCTATTGTCCAGACTCGTTTTGTCTAGACTGCTCCATCAAATGCCAATATGTGTTTTTACAGCATTGCAAAGGCATCACATAAATTGATATATTATTTCCTTATCTCTGCAAAGCATTTTGGCACTGCTGAAATTAAATGCTTCTGTAGTCTTAAAATCAAACATTAGATTTCTGTGTATGAAAAGACTTCTGGTTTCATTTTGTTTTCCCTCTTTTCATGAAACTATCTAATATGACCACAGATGTTACGATATGTTCTGGTGACAGAACAGTAAGATCTATTTCCTAGTCACAGATGAGATTATGGTTAGAAGATCCAGATTGGTTCTTGTTTTCAAAGAGCTGATTCTTTCCTGTGGAGACAAAACCCCCACAACTCTCCTTCCCATGAAATAAGCCTGGTGTGGTGTGGAGGTGACTGTTTATAGACCTTCTAATAGCATTTGAGACAGGATAGACACAGCACTGAGATTGGAGAGCTAAAGGGGAATTCATCAAGATGGGAATGTGATGGATAAGTTTTCAGAGTGAAGCCCATGGAAGAAAGGATGGAAAACGGCCAAGTGCTCTTAGAATGGGGATGAAGGAAATGTTTCTCTACTAGCACCGAGTCAAAAAGGGGTTTGTCTTGTTCAGAGTCCCCTGGGTCACTGCTAAAGAATTGAGAAAACTCACCAGGCAATTGTGACTAAACTCAGACATTCCAATCCCTCTGTGAAGCACAAGGAGCTTAATTTGGGATGGGCAATGGCACTGGGGTGGGAAGAGAAAACTGAAATTGATGGGAAATGTGAGGACAGGTAGCCTCTTGGTTGCAGGTTTCTGCTCAGGAGATTGTTATTAGCACTTTAGTCCTTCCAAATATCTCTTTAAGAGTAAGGATGTGACGAGTCATTGCTGTTGGAGCTAAGGAACAGCTCCCCAAGAAAACACAGAAGCTCCCCTGTACCTCAGCAGCACTGCCACCACCCCCGGTGTGCTCTACAGCTCTGTGCAAGAGCAGGCAAGCGATTCTTTTAAGATCTCTAATAATTGCATGGAAAAGATTTCGACAAACCCTGCCCTGATTTACATCCTTCACAACTTCAAAATTTCAGCCAGCTTCCACAGATAATAAATCAGAAAAGGGTTTGTCTCACTGGCTGTTTAATCAGTCTGTAGTTGCTTAGCAGCTCTCTAGATTGGCACACCGTGGCCAGGGAACTTCAGAAGCCATTGTGACTTCTTGCAGAGCATGAAGTAATTAAAAAAAAGTCTTTCTTTAATCTACATTCTCAAGGGCAAAATGGTCACCCACTGGACAAATGGTCAGTAAAATGGACTTCATCAGTTAAAAAAAAAAAAAAAAGAAAAAAGCAACACCCACAGTCTTTGTTTTCTCTATTTCTTGTAGCTACAGCTGGGAGAAGGTTGAAACCTTGCACTATGACAATTCAAATAAATAAATAAATAAATGAATAGAAATATTAAAAACCCAACTACTCAAATCTGTTGTTAACACTTGGCCAAGAGGATTTCAGCACCTCTGGTTGTCCAACAGCATTCCCCCTTCTCAGAAAACAGTGAATTCATGGACAGCTCCTGTTTTGGTCTTTCCCAAAGCAAAGAGAAGAAACACCTCACCAGCCTGCAGGGTACATGTTGGTTATTTTGTAGTCTCTGCTATGAAATCTTCACATGGATGTCTGAACACTGTCATTGTTTGTCAGGATTATGAATGGGAAAACAGGATCACCCATAAAAATCTGAATGAACTTTGAATAGGAGCCAACATGGAGAGCTGTAATTCATTGCTTCTTGACAGCAGTGGTTTCTGTGTGAGAAGAGGGTGAATGGGCAATTGCAGAGCTACAAAAGGTGTGTGTTTGACAGGGTTGTGCTTTCTCCATTTGTGAGTAGGATCAGGATGTTCTTGCTCTGCTGCCTCCGGCCCTTTTGAAAGTCACCCTTTTGAGGGTGACTTTTCCTCAGCTAAAAGGACTCAAGTCCCAGGCCTTTCCCACTTGCACAGTGAGCTCTAATGCCCCTACTGCATTCATGTACAATTGTCAGTAATAAGGAATAATACATGTATTTATCTATATCTATGCTTGGGAGTTACTCATACCTCCCAGTGCTGAGTGAGGTAGCAGTCAGGCCATCTTTCAGAAGATAAATAAATGAACAGACATTAGCTTTTTATTACTTCTGTGATATATGTAAGTGCTTTTGGTAAGTGACTGCTTCAGTTTTAACAGCTGAAAGTTAAGCAACCTTAAAAGAGAGCACAGTTTTGTGCTCACTGAGGTAGAAAGGATAACTTTTCTGGCATGATGGAGGTTTTTCAATGTTATTACATGCCCTGTGAGCAAGTGGGGTTTTAAGATTACAGTTCCAGAACTGAAACCTATTGAGTGATACATCAGGGACTTGAGAATGAAACATAAGCCATGGGTAGGTCTGTTATCAAGGATGAGGCGTGTATGGCATATAATCAATGCCCAAAACTGAGAGGGAGCACAGCTGGGACAGGTGACTTGAACAGTATTCCAAACCATAGAATATCATGTCCAGCAGATGAACTGGGGAAATTACCTGGAAGCAGGGACTGATCTGGGTTCAGGAAGGGGGATCTGGCATCAGTCAGTGGATGGTGAGCAACTGTATTGTGCATCACTTGGTTTTTTTTGTGGGTTGTTTTCTTTCCCTTTTTATTATCATCATTACTATCATTATTATTTACCATTATTTTTGTATTTTACTTTGCTTTCAATTATTAAACTGTTCTTATCTCAACCTACAAGTTTTACTTTTGATTCTCCTCTGCATTCCACGGGGGTGGGGAGGGAAGAGAGGAGGGTTGAGTGAGTGCCTTCGTGGTGCCTGATTTCTCTCGTTTCCAGCTGGGATTAAACCACAGTACTGGTCTATGGCTTCCCAGTGCTGTTGGCTTTGTCGGTGTGGTGACACCCACAGGCTGATGACTCCCAGTTTTTACTGTTCCTCTTTGGATAGGGTAAATTGCACAGACATTCCTGCTCTTGTTTAATGGCACTTTCTGCAGATTGCTTCCTCGGATTAACATCTTGCCTTTGTTCAGCTGTCAAAAATGATGCATGCAACAGTGCGAAACATGTTTGAGGCAAATAGTAGCACAATAATGAATATAAACCATGTAGCAGTGCAATGCAGATGAAACCAATAGGGAAGGAGATGAAAGAATTAATAACTATAACTACTGCAAACAGATTCTTTTTTAAAAGGTAAACACAGAATGATAAACATCAGCCTAAAAAGCAGAAGTGTGTGCTTCTGGAAACAAGGTGTAGACAAGCAGAACACAGTCTCCCCTTAAAGCAGCAGAAAAATAATCAGAAAATGTCTGGCAAGAGAAATTAAGTCATCTCTAAAGACTGCCAACAAATAATACATAATGCATTTGACTGCCTGCTTTGCTCTTTGCATACCCAGAGATTTGGTTGTGTCAGAGGGAGATCTGAAAACGACAGAGGTGAAGTGAAGCCCTGAACAAAAATCCAACATACATTTTGCTTCTCTTACATCCTTCCCTGCCCTACATAGGCTTATATGATTTCATCCCATTGTAAATTATCCCATTATCATCACTATAACACCTGAAAGCTGATCTCAGCCACACTGATCTGCATAATGTTACATCTGAGCTTATTTATTCAGAGCAGCACTGCAAGCTTGGTTGAATCTTTGGGGGATTTTTTGCTAGTTTGTTTGTGTTATTTTTTTAACATAAATATAAAATATATATAGTGTTCACTTTACAAAAGAGAAAAGCTGAAGATTAGTGAAACTCAGTGAAAAAGAATTTCACAAGATGAAGACCTGACTTAAGCACATTTATGCAAGTCCTTAAATCCCTCATTGTTTAAATCACCACTTAAGTTTATACACAGTGCAAAGGATGTTCTTCCAGCCCATTGACCACAAGGTCTAGTAAATGTGTTTACCTAGGAATTTTTCCTGGTGGTACAAAGGTACATTTTATTGTGCAAGGTTTCTTCTTAAAATAATATCCTTTTTTTTTTTCTGAATAAGAACTTAGTACAAATCAGGAGGAGGAGTAAAGGTGAGGACCTCAGAATTCATACCAGGGAGGGATCTCCCAGGTTGTCATGGTCCAGAACAATGATATGCGCTTGTCCACATCCATCAGGGAAAGAGGGGAGATAGCTCAGACCTTGCTTCATTACTTTCTAGCAATTAGTAGGTACCCTGGCCTTTGCCACTCACACTGGTGGTGGTGGTGAGGGCAAGCATGAGAAGAGCAAATCTCATCAGACTAGTGAAAAACAAATATTTTTCCATAAAAATTTAAGTGGCACAGAAGATTCCCCAAAGAAGGTGGTCCATTTTGCTTAGAGAGGATTTTTTAATAGTTGTATTTTAAAAGAACAGAAGTAGTTTTGATCCAAGAGCTCACTTAGAAAAACAAAGCAAAACTCCATTACTTCTCTTGTCCATGGAAATCATATCTGTGCCATATTAACACCTTGCTTTTGGACTTCTCCTGGCTATCTCAGGAGACAGAAAATATTCCTTTTCCCCATTTTTAATCCAAAGTTTGGCTGTGAGTGGGACAAACAATGGACAATTGTTAATGTTAGAGATATCACAGGGAGGATGTACTGGGTGTACCTAGTGGCAACAGGCTTTTTAGCCCCTATTATTGTGATTTTTCTGCTCTGAGGTTCCAGAAGGGATTTTCCTTTTAGGTTTGTTTGTGTGAGAGTAGGAAACTGGATAGGTTTTCTCTGGGCTGCAGTGCTTTCCTGTGCTACATGGGACAAAGTATATAGCAACTGAGAAAAGGTACTTCACAAGTCCTCTGCTAGAGGAGGTATCTAAAGCAGGGAGGCAGCAACCACACTCCACTGCACATTTCTGGTGTGACACATTACCTGTGTGGGTTTGAGTTTCCCACTCTATGCACTTGGTCAGCACAGGGTGTTGGGAAGAAGATCTGCAGGGCGAGGACAGATGTTCTCTAAAGGAAAAATCGGAGTGTGTTGTATAGAAAATGTGGTTTGCCTCTTTTTTTTTCCACATGTTGTTTTTTGCAAAACTGGACCTGAATTCACAGATTTGGGGGGGAGAAGGTAAATGCTGTCCATTAGTTCATTTGTGTCCTCCTGACCCATAGAGCTGCTCAGAAACAAGAAGTTCTGGATTTTTTAGAAGCAAGTGAGAATAATTTTGCACTAAACCATGCCTTTCTCACTTAATACATATGTTACATAATACATAATAATAAAATATATTTTGTCTCTAGGGCAATATGCAGGCTAGATATTAAAAAGCATTTTTGCATGTCGGTATTGAATGGCTTTTGTAAAGTACCTTGATGGCTATTTGTCTTTTATTTCAATGAGTATGAGATGATTTAGAAAATTCTGCTAAGTACCTCTCTTACCTTTCCATAAATACCTCAAAAATCTCTGACCTGCATGACCCAGATAAGAGCAGAAAACACAGTAGCAATTTGGATGCTTTGTGGGTGGTGAATGATCCACACGGATTGTCTGGCTCCTCTCCACACCAGAGTGTCTCCTTCCATTGTGGCCCTGAGAAGGACACGACTTTCTAAAGTTAATTCAAGTTATGGGCATGAGTAAGGAAATGAAACTGCTCAGTGAGAGAGAACAGACTTGTCTGACAACCAAGAGGAGCCTCCTAACATTGTAGAGGTAACTGGGCAATGTTCCTGTGGGGAGCAGTTCTTGACATCACCTGGGTCACTTAAACCACAACTGGAAATAAGCAGGGCCAATCTAAGCTTTCCTGGAAGCGAAAACACTGGGAGTAGCTATTTTTTCCCAACATGTCCTGTTCTTGTCTCAGACACACTGTTAAAATTCAGGCCAGATATTTATTTGCATATGGATTTGCTGAGGTGTCAAACAGTTTTTAACACATCATTTGAGGATGCTCAGATAATCTAGAGGCTGTCACCTTGATGGGATTGCATCCTGCTGCAGAGGGAAAGACTTTGCATGCTTCTTCCATGTCCAATTCTGTTCTACTTTTTGAGACTATCTTAGAAAATAAAATTTAAGGAATTCTTGGACTTTGGGAAATTGGAGAATTTGGAAACTCAGATTTAAAAATCCTCCTTGAATTCTTTAAGCCTAGGGGACTCTTTCCTTTGCTATTGGATATTTTTGGCAAGAGTGATAGAAAATATCCTTTGCTCTATCAAAAGATAAGAAACATCCTGTGAAGGACTGAAAGGGAAGTTGCATTGAGAAAACATTTTTGGGAGGCATTTCCAGTGAAGAGGCTTCGTTTAACGTCACTCGGAAAAAAAGTCAATTTCTCTCAAACTCTTCTTCTCTTTACCAAACTATTACACCTGGGCACTGCCAACTAAGGCAGAAGGTTGGTGTCAGGCATTATTAACATTTACATGCCTTTGGAAGTTTCAGGGAGTGTTTCCTTGATATTGTGGTGTTTTTTTTCTTGTTTGATGTCCTACCTTGTAAAATTGGTGAGAGCATCCTGGAAGAGGGTGAATGCTTCTCTTTCTTTTTAATTCCTGTCTTCTGACCATAATGTTGCAAGCTAAATGCCTCAGTACAAAAGTGGAGATATTTTGCTTCTACATGCTCTTTTTATTCTTCTACACTGGCAGCTCATGAGTCTTGATGGTCTTTGATAATTGTTCCCTTCAGCACAAGTTTTTACAGATCGTCTTGAGGTTAAAACTTTTTGAAGAATACCACTAAACTTTCACCAAACATGTACCAAACTGTACATCAATATAAAATTGTTCCTACCATTCTGGCTGTTTTGAAGAGAAATACTGAAAAAGAAAATGAGGAAAACAGAATAAGGAAAATAAAAAAAAAAAGGAAAAAAAAAAAATTGTTCCTAACTCCTGACAAATCTTTCAGAGATGTCCTGACTTTCTGTCCTTGGAGATTCTTATGTCCAAGTTACGAGTATTAATTAAAACTTGTTCATACTGGCATGGGAACAGTGGAGTAAAATAGAAGTCAACCAGAGTTAAAGAGGGTGAGTGGAAAAATGTACCATAGGTATGGCTCAGGATGTCAGAAGTATTCTAGAAAGAGATGGATAGTAGGAAAATAGGACTGATTCAACAGGTAAAGATATGTGCTCCACAAGCCAGTCGTAACCCCAGCTACTGGACACCTGGCTTTCCCCCCACAGATCATCACCAGAAGGATCTGTTTGCATTAATAAGCCTCAGTAGGTTCTCTGCTGAGGTACAGTGCCTGGAGAAGAGAGTAGGTGACACTGCTGCTTTGAGCCCAGAGCAATTCAGGCAGGTTTGCATCATTCTCTTGGAGCAGAAGCAAATGGGTCCAAGAGACTGTAGAAAATTAGGAACATCTCTCAGCAAATTAATTCCTACTTGGAATTCTCCTTACAGCCCTACGAAGTGTAGATTTTTGCAGTCATGAAAGGTGGGTACAAATGCCATCAGAGCATCTTGCTGTTTCACACAGGGGAAAACCAGTTCTGCATGCAACTTCTTGGGTGAGTCTTCACTGGTTTGTGATAGAGTGGGAGAGTGCAGCAGGGCTTTTATTTTAATGCTGTAATAAAATATGTACAATAAACTCTTATGTAATTATCAGTGCTCTGTTTCTATCAGAAACGCTCAGCATATCTGACTTCAAAAGACAAGATTCTTTACTAGGTAGGCTAGGTCAGTTACGTCTTGCCAGTAAATACTGCATCTAATATCACATCTATTTTTGCTGAAGTTAAAATGATTATTTTAATGCATTATTTGTTGTTAATTTTCACCTGAATGTGTCACATTAAAATAAAATGTTTAGCATCCAAACAAAGATATAAAGAAACACAGTGTCACCTGCAAAAATCAGAACAACTGAACAGGGCCAGGCACTTGCTGATTGCCTCACAGGCAACGTCACAGCAAAGGGCCACGTCCTGTCCTTGGTGCCACCAGTGTAACTTGCAACAAGAGCACTGACTATGAGCATTTCCATCATGTTCTGCTTATAAAGTAGAACAGTGAATATGATAATCTGGGAAGAACCATGTGCTTGAGTACAGGAAACGAGTTCATGGAGCAGAAAGAATTGATGAGAAATGTGGACGACAAAGGTAAATGTGCTTTCTCAGTTGGCTTAAACAAAGGCTGCCATGGAGAGGGAGCGTTCCTTCTCTTTCTGCTGCCCTTGCCTGCATGGTTCTTCTCCTCCTCCTCTTCGTGGTTCAATAATTCCACTGAGTGAAATTTTCAACCAGCTCAGTGCAGATGACTTGTGACACTTAATTTGACATTACCAACCCAGCAGAACTGGGGCACATCTTCCAGGTCCATGTACGTGCCTTCATTACATCATGATGAAGGACCAGGAGAAGAGGCAGATATTCACTGACCTCTTCTGCCTCATAGAAACCTAGATCTGTGTGCCAGAAGGGGCCACAGCATGCTGTGGTAGATCCCCATCTGGACATCAGGGCCGCACCTGGGGTGGTCAAGGCCTTTACCCCTCAGGCAGATGCACAGCAAAGGAATGCCTGGCTTTGTAAAATGCCATATGTGAACTCTGCGGCAGAGCTGGAGATAATTCTGTTAAACACCAGTCAATAGTATCAGTCACAGGGCCTTGAGATGTCTTTAGCTTTTACCACTGAGCTGAACTCTCTCTGAGCTGGGCAGGATTGATATGGCTGTGATGACTTCTATGCCAGTGAGCCAGCTTGGCCTGAGATCAAACTAGCCAACAGAATATCGCTGTCGGTAAGGTACAGTTTCCAGATGCCAATGTCTTTTAACATTCCTACCCCAAGAGTGCCACTGGGATGTGTTTTCTGTTATTTAATTGGGTGAAGCCCATCCTTATTTAACATTATTTCAAAGTTTAATATAGTTTGTCTTTTTTTTTTAAGTCACAGGACCCACAAATCAATATGTATTGAGTTAGACAACCGCAATGAGATAGTTAATTCTCATCCACCACGCTTTGAGCACTACCTGCATTGACTGGAGAAGGCAGAACTGCCTCCTTACACTGAAAAGCAAGGAAAAAACCCGCCAATGACATTGCCAAGTACTAACACTAAGTTATTTAAGTTGGAATTTTTGCTGAATTAAACTATCAGTTCTTCCACTTTGACTAATTATGTTTCCAAGCAAGCTCACAGGTATGCATTTGAAGTTTCTCTCTGCACTGTATGTTTTATTCTCTATGGCCAATTTCAAATGCATTAAAGGTAAGAATGCCACAATCTGAATTAGATTGGCATTCAGGTTCTTTGTCTGGTATATAAATCATGTTTTTTTGCCTTTCAGTAAGATTCCTCTATATAAACCCTGGTGCTACTGGTGAAAGCAGATTTACTGCAGGGTATTTGGCAAATAGACAACACCATTATCCCATCTTTGCAGCTTATTTTTACACAGACTTTAGCAGCTTGTGGCAAGTGGTTATCCTACCTGTAACAGTGTGAAAGGATTTAGCTGTATAAAGTACTAGCTGTCAATGCCATTTTTTTTCACAAAGCTCAAAATACTCTGCATATTTCTGCAAACGCTGGTGTTTAGGTCTGTGTGATCACGCACAGCTCTTCTCTACCTCTGATTGAGCGTAAACACATTAATGGCTTTATGATTAATGAGAAAAGCCTGGAAATGTCATTATTCACAACTTAGAGCTCAGAAGATAAACAGCAATAATCCCAAAGCAATTGGCTTAAAATTAGTAGAGTTATATGTAAATAATTATAAGTTGAAAAAAAAAAACAAAAGCAAATTTCATACTGGCAGTTATGAATGGCCTGGAAAGGCAATTTTATAGTTCACTAAGAGGGTGGGGGAATGTGTTTTTCTCAGGCCCACCATGGCAGGATCCTGAACCCAGGCGATGATTTCTTAGCATTGCTACAATACACGTAGATAATAAATTTTTCTAAGAGCAGACTTCAGAGCCTCAGCATTGTTTAGTAATGCTGAATAGCAGATGATGCCTCAGGGAGGTTTCAGTCTCTTGGGGATTAAACTGACTATTGCCCAAAGCCCTATGGATTTATTACTTTGAGGATACCTACCAGGCAGGGAGAGACTAGAAATAAATCATACCCAACCTTGGTGTAACGTCCTGCGACACCCCAGGCAGAGCAGTGCCAAGGTGTGACTTGTTTAGCAGTGAAGACACTCAAACCACGGCATGGTCCTTCCTAACCTGGGACAGGGACAGGGCTAGGACCTGTTTTTCCTGCTTTTGGAACCAGCTCCCATGGCCACGACTGATGGAGGCATCTGACAAAAGAAGTGTGTGGGCTTTTGTTTCAGCTATTTTAAAGCTGCATTCCTTCATCAATATTTTACAATGATTTTGATCCAAATTTTCTGTGTTCAATTTTGCATTAAGTAGCTTTGCTCTTTCAGAAAGCAGAGATGAGGAGTTGCCTCAGCCAACTTCTGCTGAGACATCTCAGTATCTTCAAGCACTTGCCTTTGAAATCTGATTTTTTTACTGCCCTTTTTTTTTTTTTTTGAGAGTCTACAAACAGGCAAAGGCCACGTGCAAAAAGAAGTGCAGGTTCTTTACATTTACCAGTTTTCCAGATTTGGTAAATGTGTAGCAGTGGGGTATTTCCCACTCTTTTTTTAGGTTTATGAACAAAAAAGCAGTGAAAATCCTCATGTTCCTATGACATGAGACTTCACAATATTCCCAGGAAACAGCATTTGTGATGGAATCAAATCAAAACTATTGCTGGTATTTTTTTTTCTCGTAAGAGTGCTCTAGTCAGGGAAGAATGTATTCTTGCTGCTAATTTTTTCCATTGTACAATTTTGTAATTAAATCTGCAAAGTTTAATGGTGAGATTTTTGAAGGTCTGTCTTGCATTTCTTGTACTTTCAACAGAAAGTTGTTCCCTTTAATGCATCTGTTTCTTGTTTTGGTTCCAGAGAAGACTGTGTACTTTCCTTAAAAGTATTGAAGACCCTTGCAGTGCTTTTTATCCCTCTGCATCTTCAAAATTTGACAGGAATGGAGTCTTTGCTAGTGGCTCTCTTTTTTTATGCACTGTTCTCTTTGGTGTCAAATATGACAATACTCTTCAGGGAGACTTAAAAAGGGATGGCCCACTCATTGTTCTAGTTCATAAAGAGCAACTGAAGTGGAAGAAAAAGCATCATTAAAGAATTTTCCTGGAGATCTTCCAGGGAAAACCTCAAGACTGAGCATATGGGACAGGCAATCTCCATCAGTTACACCTGACTGTTCAGAGAATTAAGCTTGTTATAGAAATCATAACAAATGCATTTTCTGTCATTGGAAGGTTTGCTGGCAAGGCTTGAGCTGGAGGAAGAACTTTGGGCTGTGCCAAAATTACTAAATTTAGGGATGCTACAGTTCATACCTGCTGCAGCTTGTTTTGAGCTGCCATTCATGTTTCCTTGCTGGTGCTGACAGTCCCCTCCACTCACAAAAACAGGGAGTGCTGTTTCCAGGGTCCAGGCTGATCCAAGCCCACCCAGCAATTCTGGTTATGATCAACTAAATAATGCAAACCAAGACCTGCCTAAAGGGGACAAAATCCATTTAGAGACAGTCTTGCCAGACTGGGGAGAAGAGAGGGGCAGGTGTGTTGTGCAAGGGGCTATAAAAAGATCTGGAAAAGTAGGTTTATACCTGAATAGCACATGATGATTGCAACCTCTAGTGCTGCTGTAATACAGCTGAACCACAAAACTATCTGAGCGTAGCTAATTTTAACCTTCATGGTTATTATCTCTGGTTTGATAAACAACCATGGCCAAAGATGTAGAGCAGCTTTTTATTCCTGTGTCCTGTGTTTGGATGAATCCTGCTGTATTTTGCATCCAAATACAGTTGCAAATACAGCTGCATACCGGCGTCAGCTGGCAGAGCTATGGTGCACCACAGGGTCCCGCTGACCAGGGACTGGAGAGATGCTGGGACAGGTTTACACTGGGGCCTGAAAAACCAGAGTTTTCTCTGATAAGGCCCTAAGTCTGTGGTATTAGGGATGGGAGGGAAAGAAAGGGGGGGAGTTTCTTCTTAGCAGAACTTCTGATCTTGCTACCACTACAAGCAAATCAACCAAACTCTAAATGGATGAAATCAGAAACAAGAGCACCAGAGATGGAATTTTTTCCTCTGTTTTTTTTTTTTTTTTTCTTGGTGTTTTCCACCGGTCTCTGCAATACTGTTTATGTCTTCTGTCTCCCTGCTATTTGGGTCACAGACAGACTTGTCTGCTCCTAAGAAGTCATCCTGTTCTTTTATCTGCCATCAGGACCAGTCAGGCTGCTGCAGATCTACCTGCCCCATACCTTGCTGTGGCTCACGACTGTGAATTCTTCCAGCTCATAAGATGTGCTAGAAATCCCATTTTCCTATCAAGTAGCATTGTTATAACAGGCATAAAATAAATAGAGGGTAGGCTGTGGAAGCTGCACATGGATGGGCAGAAGGAGGCTGTTTCTCATTTTCTTATCTCAGTAATTTTTCTGTTTCCCCTCAGGGCAGCTCTCCTAAGCCTGCCTCCCTCTTTGCCTGGTGCAGGGCTGGTCTCACCTCTCCTAGGCAGTACCAGCCCAGATCTAGTCCTCTGCTTCGCTCCCACTGGGGACGTTGTTTAGAGTTTTTTTCCTAATCATCTACTAGAAGGGGAGAGAGAGTGTGGGAGTTGCATTTTATAGGGGATGGGCATAAGAAGGTGTGGGTATAGGTGCTTCCAAAGGGTGTGCAGATTATTTTAAGGACCAAGGCTACTAGAAATGCCGGCAATACTGCTTATTCAATTATTAAATCAGTGCTCTCCACTTTTTAAAATACTTTAATGTGCTTGGAGGAAAAAGATCCTTAATTTGCACATTAGCTAGAACAAAAGCTTTTGTTCTGAGTGGATTAAATGCATTGCAATTGCTCCCACATCTTTCTCCAGGCAAGCACCCAGGATTTATGTACTGAAACACATCAGCACTGGTGATGACTGTGCACAAGAGGATGAGGATAGAGAGGATTTTGCTGCCTGTGTGTCTGGTTCTTTTGCAAAAGCTGATTCCTGTCTTCAGTCTGATTCCCTCCAAGCAGTGGACAACACTGGCTAAAGATTTGTGCATTGACCTCCAGTTGGTCCAAATCAGAACTCAGAGGAATTTGCTGAGAAAGAGGAAAGGACAGTGCAGCCTTTCAAAAGTCATTCATGCCTTCAGGGCTGATCAAAATGTCTGAGAAGTTGTTCTGGCATGTCACTAACAAACAGGCATCCAGTTAATCACGTTGCATTTAGGGTCTTTTGCCTAAACAGGGAGAAAGAGCTGAGAGAAAAATGAGCAGTCAGCAGAACGCATCCCTGTGTGCCAGCTCAGCCATTCCTTGGTGCAGCAGCAGTGTGCCCTGTCTGCTGGAGGACAGAGCTGCAAATATTTACACTTTGCATGGTCTGTTACATCAGGCAGCTGAAACCCTCGTCACCAGCAACAATCAGAAGCTGGCATATACACAAATCATAGATTTGGCAGTGATAGTCAAGGTGAGAGAAGAACAAGAGTCTTGGCTGATCCCTTCTGTGCTAAAAAATCTCCATGGCAATGCGGGTTTAAGAATATTTTCAGTGGCAGCAACACACTTTGTAAAATTCTCCTCGCTCCTCTTTTTACTCAAGCCATCTTTGGAGCACAGCCTGTCAACAGCCTCTGGAGCTGTGCAGAACCTTTTCTGCTGGATATCAAACTTGTTTTTATAGGGCTGTTCACTTCTTTCTTCCAGTTTGCACAGAGGCAGGAGACACATCGGAACCCGCAGGATATTTTTGGAAAATTAGAAAGAAAAATATTGTTTATTTTAAGAAAACAAAGAAGGCAGCCCACTTTTTGAACAGGGCCGAGGTGTCTGTTTAAAATATTGATACTGCTGCAAAAGGCCTGGTGACAGAATGATAGTTCAGCTCTGTGTGTTTTTGTTTTCCCCTTTGTTCTTCGATGAGACAAGCCTGTTTATTTATGCTGGGGGCAGCTTTCACAGTGCAGATGAAGGCAGTGAGAATGAGCAATGAACTCTCTGGACAGGAGAGGAGCTCACTAGCCCTCCTCAGCCAGAGACTGCTGACTTTAATTCAGGATGGTGTGTGGGGATCATGACTGCTCGGGGTGGGAGGGAAGAGCTGGCTCTTGAGCCCTGCTGTGCTCAGGTGCTTGGGTTTAATAAATCAGCTGGATTTATTTTCGCATAGTTTTAGACATCTCTGGTATCATCCTGGGCTTCCTTTACAATCAGTAAGAGTAATGGGCACCTCCAGCACTGTTATAGATGCTTGTTTTCAGAGGAGATGCTCCCCTCAGACTCTGCTCGCTCTCTTCCCTGAATATCCACTAACTCTGACGGGATCCTTGTGGGATCAGTGTGGGTTAGAATTTTTAAGTGCAGGGAGTTACATTTAGCCATCTGAATGCATCTTTAGTGGGAAAAAGGCTTTTTGCTTCTCTCTCCTAGAAGCTTTCTATAATTTAAATGTATGTATTCTGACTTTTTATCTGCAACCCTTCCCTGGCGGGAGGATGCATGTGTAGCAAATTTAAACCTACTGAAAATAAGCTTGTTTTTCTTATTTACCTTTCTCTGACTCTGTAGGAATAGTCCTCTCACTTGCCAGGCTCCATGGGCAACAGAGTATAAACCACCAAGTTTTAGAAAGTGTTTTGTGAATAAAGCTATGAGAATAACCTTAGTGACACTGCTGGTGGTTTATGACCCAGTGAGGCACCTCCAGAGAAGGAAATAGGAAATTATGGAGGAATAAGGAATAAAATTCTGCTCTCCCTACACTGATAGAAATGTGGAAAGCATGTACCTGGCAGCTCTCATGGTGAGTTTTATCAAAGTAGTTGCTGCTGGCCTAGTTCTCCTGCCCAGTAAGCCAGGTTTTGACCTTTGTGACAGCAGAGTAAAGGCTGTACTAAATGTGTGCTACTGTTCCCCATCACCCAGGTGTGCGTCTCTGGCACCAGAAGTGTTGCAGGAGTCCCAGTCCTCATGAACAGTTTTTCTGCCCTTAGACACAGTTTCAGTCTGTATTTGGTAATTATGTTGTCTCCAGTTGCAGCCTCTAATGGTGGAGAAGAGACAGCACAGGTTGTTGCCCTTGTATTCGGTATCTATGATATAAAGAAATACTGCCTTAAGTGGAAAGTCCACATTTTTTCTGGGATAGTCTGAAATCCCTCCATGGCCTGCTGGAGATGAGGAGCAGCTGTCCATGTGTTTCACAAAGAGACAGAAGCATTCTGTTGTTGCCCTGTTAAAATAATGACTCTCACAAAGGAAAAGTTTTGAAAAATCAACCAGGAGGAGTGAGAGTGCGTGTGGCTGTGTGTGCATGATGCATAAAAGTCTGAGCGAGGATTAATATTATGTTAGAAATTTAACAACTCTGAATCACTGCAGTTTTCATTTAATGTTTTACCAAATGCCTGTAACCTTAAAAGTCTAATACATGACAGATACACTTAATTACCTCACTGGAAGAAAAATAATGATCAGGACTGTTAAGTAGGAGAAATGAAACATGACTAAGCTGGCATTCGTTACAGTGCCTAGTTTTAGACTTTTCCAAGCCATTTGATGGCAAGTCTGTAAGCAGTGAGTGGTTACTAATGCCTTTTCATGGTCACAGTAACACTTTCTCTGCCGCTTTCCACGCTGGGCTTGGAGTGGGCTGGGTCCTCCCCAGGATGCTCTGACAGAAGAAAGGATGGACTGGGATGAATAGAGGGGGGTGGAGCCTGAGAGTTCCAATTTGTCTTTACCACTGACACCATTGGAATTGGGGGAATCATCTCCTCCAAACAAAGGCCCCTTGTGAGGTGAACGAGAAATTAGTCATTTTGTGAGCTTTAAAGTAAACAAAGGATTGTTATTCATTAAAAAAATTATTATGGCAAAATGCAATAGCCCGTGCCTCACATGCATGGTTCAATATTCAAGTTTCACCGGCAAACATAACATGTATTTTCAGTGAAGGAGACATAGCTGGGTGTCTGACAAAGAGGGCATCACCAGAAGGGAGAGATCATTTTTGACATAACTTGAGTTCATCTTTATCTGTTGAAAGTTACTTTAATTTAAAAAAAAAACAAAAAATAAAAAACAAAAAACAATCAAACAAACCAAACTTGATATTAATGGTAAATCCACCCATAGTCTTAAAAAAAAAAAATACCTTGTGAATGTCCTTGGGCATCAATAGACAATGCTTCTGAGTGGAGCACTTTTTAATGCAGTATTTTTTTCTTCTCCTTCCTCCTCTTCCTTCCTCAAATTTTTATTCATTACAAAGTCAAAAACTGTTGAGCTGAAAAATGATCATGTTTAAATTTCTTCTATGTTAAACATGTCAGTGAAGCAGCAAAGTGCTTTTTGTATTTCTC
The DNA here is from genome assembly GCA_013397775.1 of Eulacestoma nigropectus. Lineage (NCBI taxonomy): Eukaryota > Metazoa > Chordata > Aves > Passeriformes > Eulacestoma > Eulacestoma nigropectus. The sequence continues at coordinate 318,134 of VZTE01006244.1, read as the reverse complement.
CATTGCTCGAGACATTTCTTAAAGCCTTTTTTCATGATCTACAGCTACCCAAATGCCTGGGAAAAGAAAAAAATTCTTCTGAATGAATTGATTTATGAACACATCTATTGGTTTTTAACGCACTTAGAATTTTTAGAACCAATAATATTCATAGACTAAACATCTTTTATCCAGGAGAGAAAGACAAAAAAAATCTTTCTCATATGTCTCATGCAATAACAGAAATTAGAGAGAGAGAGACTTCTTGGGTCATTTAATTCATCCCCTTACTATTACAGGACTGTCATCTAAAGTATATCCAGTACTTTGTTTCATCCAATTCAAAATAATTTGGTAGATGTGGGCTTTGAAAATGCCCAGAAAACAGTTCCAGCGTCTCATCAGTCCCATATCGATCTGGATCAGTCGAGACAGGCCAGCTGGACCAGCAGTGTCACAGCACAGCTGTTTTTGGGAACAATCTCAAAGATCCGCTGGTGCAGCTGCCACATGTGGCTGCTTCTCCAGCCCATCCATTCCTGCATGGCTCAGGTTGGGGCAGCTTCTGATGCGAGTTGTAGTGGTTTGATCACATGCTTTTCACTTTGTGAGATAAGGATGAGAAGAAATGCAAAGCAGGCTTAAAACTTTAAAGAATATAAAGAAGTTTATTACAAACAGAATTTAAAGTAACAAGAAATAAAAAGAAGTGAAAGCAAAACCCTCTTCCTTCCAGCACTCTCCAAGCAAAAGCTCCCCCCCCCCTCCCTCCAGCACTTTCCCTTCCTTTTACCACCTCGCACAAAAGGTAACAATTTTGGTCAGTGTTACAGTCTTTAAAAGTCTCTTTCTTATGCTTAGGGAAAAAAGGTTCCCTCTACTGATGCTGCAAACTTCTGATTTTTTTTCACAATCTCAGCAGTCCACCTGGGAATTACCTACTGAAGTGAAATCTCTCCCATGAAAACTCCACAGTATATTCACACTGCAATCATGGGCCATCATATGGGGTTACAAGTCCTTTTAAAGATGAATTCTTCCAGCCCAAACACAAAGGTTTTCTTTTTCCAATCTCTTTTAAACATAAATTATTTCAGCTTAAACACAAGGGCTTCTCTGCTCCTTCACAAACTTCTAAAAGCTGCTTCACAGCTACATGGCCTGGCATAGGCATTCTCTTACATCTTCACAGGCTGCAACATGAATTTTCACAGGCATGGATTTTTCATCTCCCCATACTTTTATAATGATTTAAAGAGTTCAGTCCTCCGCAGCTGCTAGAAGGGATTTTAAGACTGGCGCCGGAACGCACACGCCCTTTTCTCCCGCCGCCATCTCAGCGTCGTCCCACGTGACTGACTTTCTCTTTCTCTCTGACCGTGCAGCCTCCATGTTCTTCTCCCTCACGTCTTTCCCCACGGGCTGCGCTGATGTTCAGTTCGGTGCGAGCTGTGCAGGCTGGAAAAGGAGGCTCCGCTGGTCCCGCTGGGTCTGCGCGGGCTGCATGAGGGGGAGAGGAGGCTCCCCCCGGGCTGCATGAAGGGGGAGGGGAGGCCCCTCCTGATTCAGAAGCCGAGCCGGGTGAATTCGGCTATCGGGCAGCCCATAGTTAGTTTAGCTGCTTGCGGCTCTGAGGGAAGGGAGAGAGGAGGGCAGGCAGGAGGGCAGGCAGGAGCCCAGGCCGGGCCCGGGCCCGGGCCGGGCCCGGAGGCCGCCCGGGGCTCGGAGGCCCCGCTTTCTCCCTCAGGAGACCGGGAACCAGAGAGGAACTTCCCGCCCTTGCACGGGGTTTAAATATGCAAAATTCACAAAAGCGCATTGGCTTAAAAGCTTGTCAATCAACTCAGTTTCAACCCATGACAGAGTCTACAGCAATGCTCACGCTTGTGTCTTCCACCCTTCCATCTCTTGGGGATAGGAGGGAGGGCTGTAAAACTTTCCTGTCCTGACTTCTAAGAGTTCTCTGCATACCAGCTTCCTCCAGCAACGGTGCTTAGAAATTTCAGGTATGCCTTTCTGGGTGGTGCTTTTAGGCATCTTGCTCCTCCAGTGAGAGTTTCTGGAGACCTGCACCTTTGAATCGCATGGAGCAGAGTGCGGCAGTGGCTTGCTTGTAGTAAATGGAGGATGCACATCAGGTCCTCTCTGTGTATCAGGGGCTTTGCCTCAGTTTCTTGCTCTTGCTGAGAATGTCCTGGATTAAAACTGCTCTTTGCTTTCTATTCTGACTTCAACTGAGTATTGACATCCTCCTGCCCACGAGCTGGTTTGGAGGGAAGATGAGATCCAAGTCAAAACATGTAATTGCTCTATTTTGTGTGAGTGCCTTTGGCACATTCTTATACATTTATTTTTTTAATCAAGAATGTGTTTAACATCCCACAAGGGCCAGGTAAGCCATTTCTATTTGGTCATGAGCAATTTTATTTATTTCTGAGCAGAAAACCTTCTATTAGCAAGTAACATAATGCAAGCTAAGGTCATTATCTTGAAGTTTACATCATTGTTACAGTTTTCCAATAGCATAAAACTCAAAGATAAGCATTGAATATCCTAGGTTCTTGAAGGGGCTGGAGCCAGATCCAGTCTGTCACTGAACTGAGTTTCCCATGATCCATGGGGCTGGGGTGCAGGTCCTCTGCAGAACTGCCACCACGGTTGTGTTTGAGCTGAGAAGAGAGTCCTTGTGCTGCAAGGTGTGGCACCACTCAGTGATTACAGAGCTTGCACCAGGTCAGGACACTTGTTCAAATATCAACTGATTTTTAACATTTGAAGCATCCACAGAATTACTGAATCATTTAGGTTGGAAAAGACCTCCAAGACCTTGGACTAACCTGCACCTTGACAACTACCCCACAACACTGAGTACCGCATCCAATTGTTTCTTGAACACTTCCAGGGATGGTGAATCCACCACCTCTCTGGGCAGTCCACTCCAACTTTAACAACCCTTTCCGTGAAGAAATTCTTCCTGGTGTCCAAACTGAACCTCCTCTGATGCAGCTTGAGGCCATTTCCTCTTGTTCTGTCACTGGTTGCCTGGGAGAGGAGACCAACTCCCACCTGGCTGCAGCCTCCTTTCAGGTGCTTGTAGAGAGTGATAAGGTCCACCCTGAGCCTTCTTTTCTCCAGGCTAAATTCGTCCAGCTCCCTCAGCTGCCCCTCATCACTTGTGCTCCAGACTCTGCACCAGCTTTGTTGCCCTTCTCTGGACACCCTCCAGCACCTCAATGTCCTTCTTGTAGTGAGTGGCCCAGAAATGGACACAGCACTCCAGGTGCAACCTCACCAGTGCCCAGTACAGGTGGACAATCACTGCCCTGATCCTGCTGGCCACAATATTGCTGATACAAGCCAGGATGCCATTGGCTTTCTTGGCCACCTGGGCACACCTGGCTCATGTTAAGGTGGCTACCCAGATCCAAGATAAATGGTTGAGGAAAAAGAGTAGGAACAAAGTCTTTCTGACAAGAGGTCCTTCTGGCAATGTTGAACACAACATTGTTGAGGGTAGTGAATGGAGTGCTCATATTCTCTGTTTGTTTTTGCTTGCTTGTTTGTCAATTGGAAACAAAAGTGCGCCTTCCACATATCTCAGGCGAATCCAGGGGATGCTTTTAAGCAGAAAAATACTCACTGCTCTTTTTCAGCTGATGCCTTTCACATCCTTTCATGCTTATTGCAGTGATCAATTAAAGAGACTATGGTGAGCATTTTTTTTACTTAAGCTCCTAAAACGTGTATCCAGGAACCAAATATGTGCCTTGATTTCCATGTGCCGATGCCCAGGAGATCACATGGACACAAGGGACTTGGAAAAAGAAAGAGAAAAGGACAAAAAAAAAAAAGGAAATTAAAAATGAAAAGGAAAAATGGAGAAAAAAAGGTGATTATAGGTGATTAAAGGTGATTAATTTCATGTAGTTCATTCTGGAAAAATAATGGCCTAGGGACATCAGTATTTGCGTATACCCACTCAGGCAGGCTTTTAAAGGTAGACACACCTATAACACTGAGGTGTGTATTGGGTAGGTGCCATCCACTGTGGGGACAGCCAGGTCCCAGAAAAGTATCTCCTCAAAGGCAGATCGGCCTGAAAGTGATGCTTCTTCATATGTTGTTCACTAAGGCATCACTGAACCCTGACCCAAACTCTCCATGACCGTGTAGCAACACAGTTTTCCAATTTTTGTTAATGTCAGTTAACACCTCCTCACTGCCCTTGCTGCTCACTGCTTTGAAATTTTGGAGATATATCCACAGAACTTATTTAATTTTTGGCCCAGGAGACAGTGGATGAGTGGTAGGTCTCAGCACAAGCATTTAGTGGCTGACTGTGTTTGTGCCAAGTGTTACCAAAGGGACAGTTGCCAGCCCTTGCTGGATAAAGGTATGGTTTGCTTTAAAGAACAGCCTGCAAGGTGCAACACCCACTCATCCTACTCCTGCAAATCATGCCTGCTTAAAGATAAGCAAATATCTAGGGACAAATTAATTGACATCTACATTTCTTTCTGGCTTAATGTTTGCACTGCTCTGCTACCTAGAAGCTGCAGTCATAAATCCAGTCTCTCCATGTGCTAAATGCTATGGAAGGAAAAGGAATTTTGGGGAGTTGTTAATGCTTGCTTGGGTCTGCAGAGTCCCTATTCACCCACCTTTTGGATAATTTTAGCACTTTCCCAAGCAATTGCTGCTATTTGTTTGGAGGATGGTCTTGGCTGCAATTCACTCTGGCTGTTTTAGCTATTAAATTAAAATATCAATATTAGTCTATCTAGGTCTATCAGTGAGAAGAGACAGGGGAACCTTGGTATTGTAAAAATAGTGTTCTTTGGCCAGACTTCTCTAAATGAGGATGGAACAGGAGGTCACCAGGTAGGAAATCAGCAGTAAAATCAGCAGTAAGCAAGATTAACTAAAAGATTGAACTGAATAACAACTAAGCAGCATAAAGCTGGTCTCCTGTTAAAAGAGGATATTCAATACTGGTTTTGCTAGCAATCTTCATTACTTCCTATGAATTACCAAAGAGGCTGAGGAAGGGAGAAATATTGGAAAAGCAATGTTTTCAATCCTGCTTGAGGGACAACTTAAAATTCTAGTCCCTCATGCAGCTGTTCATTAGTAGAGCACAGAACTCCAAAACCATGTGTGCAATTCAGCCTTTTCAACTTGATTCCAAGCAGGGCTCTGACAATGTCTGGTTAATTGCAGACTCCTTGGAGATATTCCCTTGTTCCCAGTTTAAGGTCTCTCTCAAAAACAGAAACAACAATAAAATTGCATAGACTGTTGCTTCAGAAACAGTCAGAAATCACTGGTTTGCTTTCCAAGATGTTCTCTTGAAGCACATTACCATTTTTTTGGGGAAGCACAGTGAAAGCCAACAGTGAGTGTTGTGGCACACATCTGTAGTGGTAAAGTTTTGAAGGGGGGTATGGGACGTGGGTAGGAAAAAGAGAGAGAATAGTGCTTTCTGTAGCACTTTGTTGCTGCTGTGAATAGCATCACAATATCTCTTAATGAAGCAGATGTTCAGATAAAGAGTTTCAGGCTACAGGCACCAAAAAATAGAAGTTTCCACACAGCTTGAGTTCCTGCTCTGTTATCCTTGTTAGCCAGTTGTCATGCTCTGCCTGGCAAACCATAAGCTCAAAGGCATCTGTTGGATGAAAACTGTATCAGAAATATTTCCATTACAGTTTCTTAAGCACATCTTGCTGTGCACTCCTTCATGATGTTAGATGGAACATTTCAGACTTGTGATCCCAATTGCTATCACTCATTTCATTCTCATGTGGGGCACCATGGCCCTAATGCATTGCTGTTGTAAAATGGGAAATAAGTTTACATAAAACAGATGAGTTTTGATTTAATTGCTTTTTACTCTAATTATGTGTTAGCGCTTGCTAACTGGAACTGTGTCAAACAATCTGCAAAGTCTCAGGAGAAAATTGTTATGTTAACATCCTCATGTGGTAAAACTCTAATACATTTGGGACTCTTGCTCATTTTTGGATGTATAAATGAGAAAATTTTAAGGGGGAGAGGAGAAGATGTTCTGGAAGAGAGGACTGGTTTGTATGTTAAGTATGAGGTAAGAAAGTCAAGCCTCACTTTGGAGAAATCTGGATTACTGGTGGGTATCACCATTTCCAGAATGGAAAAGAAGAGATTTGGAGACTACTTTCAAACACAGAGCAGCTGCTAAAAAGGCTTGGTGAACCTAGAATTAGGTGCAGACCAAAGACAATTAGACCACTGGGTCAAAACCAGCATTTGCACTGGGAATATCTGCTCTGGGTTTATGTCCAGACTTTCATGATCTCCTGCAAGCCAGAGACTGGTGAGTGTCTGTTAGGAAATGTCAACCAGAGGCATGGGCAAAAGGACAAATCCACCCTGTGTGCATGGCTTAACAGGACGTGCTTATTTTTTAGCTGCCATGGTTGATATTGAAGTGGCCTGCCTGGCTCGTTGACAAGCAGGGATTTGGCAAGTGGAAGCATAAATCTGGCTAATGGGAAAGGTGCACAAATCTCTGCAAAAACAGTAGCTGGCTCTGTGCAACCTGGAGGCAAAGCCAAAACCATCACATGCACTGAGGTACAATGAACAAAAACGAACAAAATAAAAAGAAAAATAGGACCATAAAGGGCAACAGCAGTGACTGCAGTGTAGTCACGCTGCTTATGGCCTCCCACAGCTGTCTTAGATGCTGTAATCACTCCTCTAATGCTCGTGACTGGGGAGACAAGTATTCTCCTCATGCTGTGGAAGAGCCGTGTGATGTGGTGGTGAAGATCATCTGCCAGGACCTGTGCAACTGCCTCCATCCAGCACACAGAGGAAGAGTGCATGTCCTTGCTGTGAAAGTGATACAGAAGGACACAAGTCCCCTGGCCACTGTAATTCAACTCCCATCATAAGGTAATGAGGTCTTGAGTTACAAGAGCCCTGCAGTGAAACCTCAGTGGAGGCAGCTGGAAACAGAATAAGTCTAAAATAACAACAACAGCAATGTGTGGGAGTTAAAATTAAAGCTCCTGAATGCAGCAGCATTTGTGCAGACTGCATGAACACACCTTGCTTAACCAGCCCTGACCCAGGCTCTGTAGCTGAGTGTGGGTTTGTGTCCATGATGTGAGTCCCGAGGTGTGGGAATGGCATCTGCCCTACAGGACCTGGAGTGGGAAATGATGAGACAAACAAAGCTCAGTTCAGCACTCTACAAGACAGAAAGGAATCTGAATGTACAAGGTGGTGTATAGGGTAGAAATCGTGGATTGAGCCAAATTTTGAAGAGCTGGTGGAAGGTTTTCGTGCTTGCTAACACTTATAGATGCTTGGTGGTCCTGTAAAGACAGATAGATGCTGTTGTTATGTTATGGACAAGTTTCTTTCCTCAGCCTCAAGGACAGAGTTTTCTGGAATCCTCGACTTCAGGAAAGGAGTTTGTCTGGCTGGAAAGTAAAATTTTTTCCCATGGCTGCTGCATCTTCAGGCCTTTGCTTCTAAAGACCACAGGCTAATCCTGGGCTATGCTAAGATGCCTCAGGGAGATGGCTTTCCTATGGGAGTCTCTGTCAAGAACTGCAGCACCATATTCCCTTTGTTTATTTGAGTTAATAGCTTGAAATTGCTCCAGAAAAAAGAGGGTTTGTGAGTAAAAAGGAATTTGTCAGACCTAGGTATTATTACAGAGGAATCAAAATAGTTTTACCCCTTCAGATTTATCATGAAGATCTGCCTCAATGGGACTCTTTGTTGTCAATGGAGATAAAAAGGTAGTTGAAGAGAGTAGGTCATCTGACCTGCTTCAGATGTCTCTGTCAGTACGATGGATTCCCCCCACCTCTGTCCCCGTTCACTGGACCTCTGCTGACTTTAAAGCCAGCCTGCAGTGACTGGCTCAGCTACAGCCACCTCCATTTAGTCAGCTAAATCCACAGGCTGATACAGAGAATCTGGGTCGGAGATGTCAAGTGAAAAACCAATAAAGCAATGAACAGACACATTCATCAAACTCTTCTATAGGATGAAAAGCTGCTGGTGGAGTAGCAGCAGTACACAGCTATTTCTTCTCTTTCATTAAAATGTGCTTAACTTGGGTTGCTATTCACTTGAAGTTTCTCCTTCACATTTCACCTTTTCCCTTAGAACTAGCCTTGGAACTCACAGCATTTTCTTTCAATATCACAAACTCAACCTCCAGGATTAGTTATTTTTTAGCAAAATTGCTCTTGCCTAAGCAATGCTGTATACCAACCAGAACTATGTCAAAACATTAATTCACTTTCCTAATTATTTGGTGAGGGGAGGGCATTTGGGATATTTAAATAATGTTGTAAATCTAATTAAGGAAATCTAAAAGACTCTGGGTTTTCCCAACTGACATTATTTCCTGCGTTTCTTCCACTGATGCTGATGTTCCTCCCAGTCACCTCTGGATTCATCAGGAGATGGCAGTCTTTGCAGAACAAGCTGTTTACACAGGAAAATTAAAAGTACTCAGTGCTCGTGCAAGTCTCCTGATTGATAATATGCCCAAAGCACAGTATATGGGCTTCTTTCTCTTCTTAGGCTGGGTGCTGGGTGCCAAACACTGTCTGAAGCCTGCAGTGATTTATCTGTGCACCTCTCTTACGGAGGGGATGGGAGGAAGTTGCCACAGTCTGAGTTGGAAGTGCAACTGCATTGCTCTGGCACAAATAGCAGACTCCTGTATTTCTGTCAGCACCGGCTCTGCCTGGAAGTGCAAATTAAGACCACTTCCAGTAATTTATGAGATGAGTGAGGAGCCAGCAATGTGAAGGAAGCTGCCAGGGAAAGTCCTTAATAGCATGAAGTGCAATGCTAAGACAACACGCAGCCCTGGAACAATGAGACATGACTTCCGTTCTTCATTTTTGTCAAAGTACTGCAATTTCCTGAAGGCCATGAACAGCTTGAGAAGCCACATGAACCATGATAGTCCCAGGGTCAACTAACTGTCCAGACCATAGTATGCCACAATGGGACACTTTTTTCTCTGCAGTGACACTTCCAAGAAAGTCAGTGCTGACCGACCCCCAGATTTACCAGACTATTGCTTCTCCTGCTTATCAGCTCGGGTTACTCATGCTGGGTCATAAATCATAAAGTTGTCCTGAATATTTGTGCAGTGCATAGGATAGATGGAGCTGTGACCCATGGCTGAGGTCATTAAGCTCCTATAAAGACAGTAGTAATAACAATAATAACAAGAAGCTTGAAAGAAATCTGTGTTTTCCTAGAAGTGCAGGGAAAGACATCTGCTGTAAGCAGTTCTTTCATACAAGATGCAAAGAAGCACTGTGAAAACCATTCTTGTGATTTGTCACTGATTTCTGTGCCATCATTACCCTCTCTCTAACCCAAATATTTGCATCTTCAGTTGCTCCCATATGGTGAATCTTGTTATTGTCATTGTTGTTTTCATGGATACAATTTCTCCTCGTAAGTGACTTTTCGTTGGTGCAAAGCATTGTTTCATCTCTGTATTGTGTTGTACAGCTGCTATTTTTCCTAGAATTGCATTCTTTGCCTGTAATTTCCTTCTTAGTACTTAGCACAAAAACCTGTTGTCCTTTCCTATAATTTTTTGCTATTTTCCCTCTCTAGTTTAGCTTTGCTCTTGTCTGTGTTTCAGCCTTCACAGACTTCTTTCATGGAATGTCTTTTTCCTCTCTATAATTTGCATCTTCTGCAATATTTTGTCTTTCCTTCTTGTTTCAAAGGAAAGTTGCAACACTGTGTTAATCGGATTCTCTTTTCCTACATGTGGTTCTGCTTCAGGTTCAGCAATCCTTTCTTTTTCCTCCTATTTATGCCATCATATTAACAGCGAACTTCCACCACCTCCCAGAGCAGCCTGTTCCAATGTCTGAGCACCATTTCAGCAATGAAATTTTCCCTAGTATCCAATTTAAACCTTCTTTTCCTTTCCCACAGGAACCCGATGACTGAGCACCCCCTGTCAGCTTCCCTCCTTTCTCTTTCTGTCTTTTCCTTCCCTACCTGCCCCTAGCTTTTCTCTCATTGAGCTGCAATGTGTCTACCTACTCTGAATACTGGTATGTAAATAATTATTTTGCTGTCAAATGTTTCATTTTCATTTCCTTCTTTGGGCCATAATTCTTCCATGAGTGGTCACTGCATAGTTAATGGCAATTCATTGCATGGCTGTCAGAAATCCAAGCTATAGCTTGATATATTCAATCAGTGCCCTTGGCTTCCATGCAGTAATGTGCAGTGGGCTTTAGATTAAATTGTTATTGTTTGTTAATGGCTTATGCAGCTTCCAATGCAGTCATTGCAGAGCCTTGAGGGTGCTGGGATGGAGAAACAGCTGCTCCCGAGTGTGGCTGGTGGCAGGAGGCCTCTGCCTGGGAGTTGTCTCCTATATTATGTGGCCAGGCAGGGCTCAGGGATCTTGGTCCAGGCTGCAGCCAAAGCAGATGGCACTGCTTTGAAAAGTCTTGGAAATACTTAGTAAGCTTTGAAGCTTGTTGGGTTGAGGCTGTAAGTGAAGCAAGTTTTCTGGAGAGAGGTAAAATAGATTTCTGGATTGCTTGTCATCTCTGGCTAAAATAGGGAAACTGTTAGGTGAAAAATCCCTTCTTCCAGGCCATAGTAAAATCTCTCACCTTCAAAACTAAATTAGTTTGATGGTGCAACTTAAACTACCTTGCTGCTACCGCCTTAGTCGTGAAGGATGTACACTGGTATTTCACTCTTAGTGGCAGTGCAGACTGTGCTGGTGCCTACAGCCTGCACTGAGGACCCGTCAGAATAAGGCCAACCTATAGGCCAGCCTAAATATACTGCCAGCTTAAATATACTGCCAAGTTCATCTTTTGATGGCCCTTGCCAACACAGTTCCTCCTGACTCTATGAACAGAAATGGGGACCAAGGTGTCTCCACACTACAACAGCTTCCTCGAGCAACGCTGAAGAGGTTTAAAAAAACACAGTTTGAAGTCAGATTTAGTCAGCATTTTACCTGAGAAACACAGGTGGTATCTTTATTGTCTGGGCTGAAATTTTGAATTCTCTCACAGGTTTCTAAGACAAATTTAGTACACTTCAGTCTACCATCACACTATCTCTTGAATTCTGTTCTAGCAGTATCGAAGTCCGGCAAACCATGGTCAGCATAAAAATGGTATCCAAACAACTGTGCTATATAAAATTGTGCAAGTCACATCCCAGTGAACACAAACCCAGCAGTCCAATCCAAAACATACTAAAAAAGAGACAATAGGCTGCCAGGTTTTCACCACCATCACATCTGTTCTAAGGGGACCCATACCCACCTTGAGAGTCTGAAGAAGATGCTTGCAAAGTAAATATTTTCCACACAGACAGTTCTTTTATATTTTTCCAGAAACTTGCTTCAAAAACCTTAAGCTTCACCACAGACCACCAAACTCAACATTAAAAGGAAAATACAAAAGAACAGTATGTACCAAACAGAATCACATAATTCCTTGAATAATATGTAGGAAAATTGTCAATATATCCCCAATCATAAAAACATTCCTGAATCCTATGCCCAGGGCTCCTCTCAAAACATAATACACTTCACCTATGACACAACATCCTCATAGAAATTTTATGGATGTAACAACCCCCGTGAGTCAGAAAAAAACTTGCACAGGAAAAGCAGAATGGCAAAAACACTCAGTTATTAGTAGACTAAAAACTTTTACCACACAAACACTCAATTTCCTCTCTCTCAGTCTCTGTCCTCCAGGGGAAGCCACAAAACACTTTCCAAAGGTGGCAATCAAAACACGTTACTCATGATAAGAAAAAGTCACAGCATCAACAGAGACAAACATTCATGGCACGTTATAATTCTCCCCTTTCAGCACCACTCCAAATTGCTTCCCAGTGAAACTGCCCACGTGCCATGAGCTATAAATTCTTCCTCTCTCCTTTCTCTCTCTCTGTGTATCTCTTTCCAGTGGTCGGTACTCTCATGTTACCTTTTCCTTTGCAATACCCCTTCTTCTCTTCTACAGCTATGAAACTTTTCCTTTTACCTTCCCCACCACAATTGATTAAGAGAACATAATTAAATTCCATCCTTTCTTCTCAGCTTATATTCACCTTTGGTCTACCTATTCCTGGCTCAGCAAAGAGCTTTTAAGCCTGAAATCTTTCTGTTGTGTCGAAGTAAATCAGTTAATGTAACAAAAGATGCTTTCTCCTCCATACAAACTTTGCCTAGCTTTGTACATAACTTAGATCAATGCTTGAAAAAATGATACCCCAAAATCTATTTTGTTGCATCAGTATTATTTAGACTTGATTTTCATGGCTCAACCTGAAATTTTTAAGTTTTCTATTCTGGATTTTTTTTAAGAGTGGGTAGGGTAATACTGTCTTAATAGGAATTGCATGAAGTGACTTAAACTTTAAAAAGTGTGTGCAGATCTATGTGAATAAATTAATCTCTGCATCAACCAGGACAGTTTGCTGCATTGACACAGCTCTTCTTGTTCCTTTGGTAATGCATATTTAACTGCCTCAGCACCTGCATGTGAAATACCTGGCTTTTAGAGCCATATGTCTGTGTTAAGCTGTAAGATGCGTGCTCGTGTATCACCTGCTGCAGGCAGACTCTGATGCATGGCTTGGTCCCCAAGGCTTCACTGCCCAGACAGCTCCATGCAAGGCTTAATCCTGCCATTCCTGTGGAGTGGTGTCTTGAACTTAAAATTGAAGTGGTGCTAGGCACACTGCAGAGTGTGGGGAATGCAGGCAGGGCTGGGCTAAAGATCTTTCTGAAGCACAAGTACATGGGTCAGAGGAGCACTGGGCTCCCCATTGCAGCTGATCATAGAGGGAAAGCCCCCAGGTGATTTACATAGCCTGGTGCTTCATGGTGAGCAGCATCTTTGAAACTGGGAAGGTTTTGCCCTTTCTCCCATTGAGCACGGCGTGAGACGTGAATGCAGAAACATCCCTGCTGCTGTTTAGGGAAGTGGTTTGATAGTAAAATAGCCAACAGACATGAACGCTTGAATTCAGGCACCTCATTTATGCTGCCTTTGAAATATAAACAGGCTGTGACTCCCCCTGAATTACTCTTATCACTCCATACAAATCTATGATTGTATTTTATTTTTTTTTTCTAAAGACTTGTTTTCTTTCAGTCAGTAAAAGCCCATCAGATCATTCTGTATTCCTTGTGTCCCTGATAATGACATATTATCTCCTAATATCTGTGTATAGAAATGCACTATTTCTAAACACTATGTCTAGGGAAAAGTCTCAGGGACTGAAATTACAGGGAAATATTTCTCTAGGTGAAGTGAAAAAGGGGGTACGGCAGATTTTACTGAAGTATTTACCATGAGCAATTTTCAGTTCAGGATAATGTGTTCCCAGGCCTTTCTCTGGATTAGGTGCAAGTAACCTGTATTGCAAACCTGCCTAATAGCACATTCATTCCTACTTTATTCAGTATTAAATTAATCCACCAAAGCCTTGATATGCATGACCTTGTGGCAGAGTCAGTCACCTGCATGCTCCCAAACTGCTGAAAACACTTTGAGGGAAATTTAAATTCTCAAAAATTTATGGTGTTTTGATGTTGGTAAATTTTTTAATGGCATTTTGGCATATAATAGCAACAAATAAAGAAAAATCCTAAAAGCTGTGAATGCATCTTTGTCAGTTGTTTATGGTAGGACTTGTTCCTGTAAAAACTACAAGAGGGATGCTGTTGGGGATCATGGAATCACGGAATCACCATGTTGGAAGAGACCTTCAAGATCACCGAGTCCAACCCATGCCCTAACACCTCAACTAAACCATGGCACTGAGCGCCACATCCAATCTCTTTTTAAACACATCCAGGGTCGGTGACTCCACCACCTCCCCGGGTAGACCACTCCAGTACTTTATCACTCTTTCTGTAAAAACTTTTTCCTGACATCCAACCTATATTTTCCTTGGCGCAGCTTGAGACTGTGTCCTCTTGTTCTGTCAGTTGTTGCCTGGAAAAAGAGACCAACCCCCCCCGACTGCAACCACCCTTCAGGAAGTTGTAGAGAGTGATAAGGTCACCTCTGAGTCTCCTTTTCTCCAGGCTAAACAACCCCAGCTCCCTCAGTTGTTCCTCACAGGGCTTGAGTTCCAAGCCCCTCACCAGCCTTGTTGCCCTCCTCTGGACACACTCAAGTGTCTCAACGTCCTTCCTGAACTGAGGGGCCCAGAAGTGGACACGGTACTTGAGGTGTGGCCTCACCAGTGCCAAGTACAGGGGATTATATATTTATAAAAATAGATTAGATTCAGTATCTCAGTAAAGGCAAGTACCTGGTTCCAGTTTGGCAGAGGCAATCAACTGCACAAAAACCCTGGCTGGGGAGTGTTGGAGTGGGTTGTGGTGCTGCAGAAAAGACTTTGGGTATATGTGCAGGTGCTAGGGTAAATGGATCAGTGGGGCCATGGAATTAGGCAAAGGATGCTTAAAAAAGGTACAGATTCAGCTTAATCACAGCATTCAGTCCAGAGCACACCAGTATTAACGCAAACCATCTGTGGGAATCGGGAGGAGTTAACTGGAGTCCTTCAGTCAAAGATGGGAGACAGTAACAGCCTTCAGAGATGCAAAAAATATTATAAACACCATGGAATAAGCTGTTCCTTGTGGGTAGGAAGGAAAGAACCAGCATTAGACAGCAGCAATGGAGAGTTTTGTTAGGCATTAAGAAAAAACCTTTTAAGGTTGCTGAAGCTCTAGGAGGGCCCAGCATTTCCACCTTTGTGGGTTGTTACAAAGAATCTGTGCAGGCACCTGTCAGCAATGATATGTTAACGATTCTGAGCAGAGCTGACCTCTGAAGGTCTCATTCCTGTGAGTGGGAAGCCAGTGGTTTGTGTAGATCCCATACATAATTTAGGAAGCTCGCAGCTGCTGCCTATAGGCTTCCAAAAACAGTAATGCTCAAAAGTCCTTGGCAGAAGATGCTGTCTTTCTCAGTGGTACCCAGGGGTGTTTGCGAAGGTAACTTCTTTTTTATGCCTGAACATCAGAGTCCTCCATTTACTTATCCTTGGCAAACCCTATGTGATCATTAGTGAAGTAAAAGGCAATAGGTATATTTTAGGAAGGTAGATCACTTGCTTTGCTTCAAACACTGGCTTGTCAAAACAGAATTTTTTCTTCAAACGTGGTCAAACGTAGTTTTTTAATAAGATATTTTATTTTATCCTGGTCATCCTGGCTTTCCTTCTTTTTCCGCTAGGTTCTATATTTCAAAATAAAATATTTACAGAACAAAAAAGAATCATATAAAGTAATTATTCCTATTGATCCACATCAGCTTTAAAAGCTGGCTAGACAGAGACAAGTCTATGTCTTACTTCCACTTTAAGGTGCAAGTAAACATCTAAAAATCCCGTTCACAGTCTTTTCTGCAAGCTCAAGTCTTAGCATGCTCATTTCTTGTTGATTTTCCCATGCAGAAAGTAACTAGAAAAGCAGGGTGCTCGGGCCAGGTCCTGAATCACTCTTCCTATAAAGAAATGATTAGATTTAGATTTGATTAGAGAAAAGCTTTACTCTGCTTTACTACTGATTTGAGCACTCTCAAAACATCTTAATCTATCTTTAGCTTGAGACCACCAGTCTGATGAGCTTGACCATACTTAGCAGAAAACAACACTACAGGACAAGGAATGTGTCAGTTTTCTCTCTGGTGGAGGGCTATGAAATAAACAGCTGAGACACCTCTAACAAAACTTATTTCTAGAGCCAGCAGTGCTACCTGAAAAGCAAGATGTCCTTGAAAATTATACATTCCTTCCTTAGCCCAGTATCTGCAACATTTGCAAGCTCATTGAGTGGTTACTAAATAATGTATTCGGTTCCTAATTATTCTTGCAGATGAGAACAGCTACAGCACAGCCATCATGTAGCCCAGCTCTGCTTTTCTTATGAGCATTGATGTTTGCTTAGCAGCTTTGCCAGCTATGGGTGCTACATTTTCCTTGTTTTGCTTGCAATGAGCATGAACCTAGATGATCTTACGATCCTTTTGCAAACCATGAGTTTTTCTGCATCCTGACTCATTTCTGGAGGACTGAGCACCTCACAGGGTCAGACTTGTGCACAGGTAGAATAATTTAGCATGAAAAATGCTGTTGTATTCAGCAAAATATTTCCCTCTAGAATTAGTGAATATAAGAGGAAAGCAAAGGAAGTTAATGTTTGCCAGAAGGGAAATAAGATCTCTCCCCCAGTATGGTGCTCAACTGAGCAATCAGTCTTGAACACGCAGCCCAGCATGCCCAGAGACAAACACCCTACTCCTTCTCCCCTGCAGAAATTTGTTAGTTTGAGACACTTCCACAGCTTGCTCTCTGTACTCTGTTTTCATAGCTTACAAGTGCTCCTGGAGGGCTGGAAACCCAAAAGCGTGATTTGAGTAATTGTTGCATTGCTCCTTGAGAACAGCAAGGAAGAAACCACACACATCCCATTCTCCAGCCAGGGTGGTTGATGTACAACACTACGTTTTTTCAGCTGAAGAGGAATGCAGCACACATTTGGTGGAGGTTCCACCTCTAGCTCTCAGTTAGTTTTCCCCAGAGGCACCGCTGAGTGTGGTGGAGGATTTTGAGCTACAGACAAGGACAACCTGAACCAGCTCTGCTGTTTGACTCATTCTCCCTCATCCCCCTGGATCTATTGTAGACCAGTCAGGAAATATCTTAAACCTCCAGTACAGCACAGAAGAGATGGGAATTATTGATAACTGTAGTCACTGCTGTCTTTTCACTTGTGAACAAGGGAACTGTGAACGCGAGACTGGGGAGAGGCCTCATTGCAGTTACAACTTCCTCATGAGGTGGAGAGGAAGAGGAAGGGCAAAAAATCTCTGCTCTTCAATGGTCATTGAAGGGAACCTGAGGGAACAGCCTGAGGCTGCGTCAGGGGAGATTTAGGTTGGATGTTAGGAAAAGGTTCTTCACCCAGAGGGCACTCGAACAGGCTCCCCAGGGAAATGGTCACAGCACCAAACCTGACAGAGCTCTAGAAGTATTTAGACAATGCTCTCAGGCACATGGTGAGATTCTTGGAGTTTTTCTGTGCATGGACAGGAGTTGGACTTCGATGATCCTTGTGGGTCCC
The DNA here is from genome assembly GCA_013397775.1 of Eulacestoma nigropectus. Classification (NCBI taxonomy): domain Eukaryota; kingdom Metazoa; phylum Chordata; class Aves; order Passeriformes; genus Eulacestoma; species Eulacestoma nigropectus. Next base: position 300,976 of record VZTE01006244.1, on the reverse strand, counting down.
TTCCAGCTCGGGATATTCTGTGATTGTGCTGGTGGTCTCTGCCTCTGCCCAGCTGGGATGGCAGCCGATGAGACTTGCATTACCCTCACTGACCCCCTTGGGCCCGTCTCTTGGGTGGGATCCCCTTGCTTGCCTTGGGATGTCTGCAGAGTGAAAATTTGAACCAGTCACCCTCATGGTCAGCAGAGGTGGGCAGGCACAGGCAAGATGTAACGCACCTAGTCCAGGTTAGACCTTTTGTTTAGATGACTCACACTAAAAACTCGTGTTTCACCAATGACTGTAATGGATGCCAGGGTCTCTCCGTGGCTCCAGACACCCGTTTTTGGTCAGAATCAGCCCCACCTCTGGACTTGTGCCACATGTGGAAGGTCTCTGGGGACAGGACACTGTTCCTGCCCATTATGCAATGCTTAGCCCTGTGAGGAGCTACATTCCTTACCAAGACCACCAGTTCTGACACAAAAGTTCAATAATTAACATGCTGTTGCTATAAATTTGTAGTCAATACTAAAGGTGCTATTTCTATCAACTTGTTTTCCATTTGTTTTCCAAAGAACTATTCCCAAGGCAGTAGAAAACTGACCAGAGGTCAGATCAGAGACATTGTTGACCTCCATTTGCTGGTGCCACCACTAAATCTTAAATAGTCATTACAGATGAAACCATGACATTGTTTCTAACAGCTACTGCTTGGTTTGAATGATGCTGTCATTTTTAAATCTCATTTGCAATGAGTGTTCTCATCCTGACAAATCTCTATTTTGTGGACTTGGTTAAAGATTTTGAAGAACATTTTTCAGGAAGGGATTGCTTTGATGATACACTTTTCACATAATATTTGAACAATCCCCATCTGAAAGCTCTGTTGTTAAGATATCATTTTATTTCTGGTGGAAGCAGGGAAGCTGATGGATTGTCTATAAGATGCATGAGCAGGGGAGACAGATTAAACAGTGGGGTCTGAAGGAATAATTATTCTGTATGCTTACCAGAGGAAATTGATTATTAGACATTCTTGATCAATTCATTTTCCCTACATCTGTTTTTTCACAAGAATGAATTTGTTTCACTTTATTAAAATTTCATGGTCTAAGGGAGCTTTTAATACTATGAACCAATAATGCCAATAAACTGTTAGTACGAACGGTCCAGCCTAGTAGTGATGTGCAAAAACTTCAAATGTGGAAGCACAACAGTTGGGAAAGAGAGCAAAACCAGGAGCAGCTAAATGAAATGAAAGAAATGTGTAATGAGTGGTAAAATTATCCTTTGCCTGTTCCTCCTTGTGCTATTCCTTGATTATAGTTTTCTGTCTGTACCTCTGTCTGGAACTGCCTCTTTTCTCTAAAATATAATGCACACATAAGGTGAAGAAATTATCTAGAATGTCAGAGTTATTTTTGAGACTGGTTTTGCAAAATTAATGAAATCTCCCAGTGCTCTTACCAAAACTCTGGGCTTTGAAATTTATACCTCAGTGTCTGGAGTCCACAGAAAGCAGCAATACAACAAGCCAAGAATTATGTAGGGAGGGCAGGGGACACACATCTTGGGCTGTTCAGTGCAGTCAAGAACCATGAGTTCCTCCATCTACCCATATGCTGTGGTTTGCTCCATCTGGAGTGGTGACGCAACTCTGCATGAACCTGCAGAATTGGCTTACCATCTTATTTTCTTCCTGGCCCTTCGTGCTCTCTTATCAGGACCTAAAAACCCATCCCTTGGTCAGGGACTCCTCAGCTGCACGGATGGAACAGTGGTTGAAGTTGAAGCAATGGACCAACCAAACTGAAACAAAGGGACTGACTTCACTTCTTGCCACCTTTCACAAAAAGTATTTAACTATTCAGTGAAACGTTCCAGGTGGGAAATTTGAACTGTCCTGAAGACTTCTCGTGTGCTGTAGTTAGACAAATCTTTATGCTTCAGAGCAATTTTTTTCATTTTGATGTGTTGAATAATACCCTGGATGGAGAATCTGAAGTCTCTCAGGTAGTTCTCACTGTAAAACCAATCCCATTGTATACTGATAACAAACATTAAAAAATTCTCTTGCAGGTATGGAAGGAAAAAGGAAAATTTTCTGTAATTTTGTTTTGTTGCACTCTCTTAATAAGAGAGTAGATGTTTATCTATGGTTTCAGAGAACCAAGAACTACAGATTCTGCATTTGCAATAGTGGTCATGTAGGAGCTGGATGTCAGAACTGCACTTTGGGGATTATCACGTAATCCATATGGATCTCCAGATGGATATGCTCTTGCACAGCTGCTGGCAAGTCAGGCTCTGGTCACCATCCAGGCAGCAACCAGACACTGTTCACAAGCTTTGATGCCTCATGCAAGCATTACCTTTTGCAAAAATGTCAAGTTTTTGTCAAACATCCTGTTGATGCAATAGTTAAGTGATGGAAGGTAAGTGAGACTTTCCTATCTGAACAGAGAAAACCAATTTCTACTATAGTAAATTACCTAATCAAGAAGACAGATATGCCATATAGTATTTTGGAAAATTTATAAGGAGATTGTAAGACACAGGGCTTTGCTGCTGAAAATAGCCCTCTATCAGCTCAGAGTTCTGCTTGTAATATTATTTCCTCCTCTAGGAAACACTTTCTGCATCAATCTCAAAAGTAGGAATGTTTTCTTCATGAGCTGTAGACCAGCTGGTCAAGAGGGAATAGCAGCAAGGACGAAAGTGATGTCCTTGAATCCTTCATGCAAATAATTTATATTCAATCTGTTTACAGAGGTTAGATACCAGTACATAATTCAAATCCCATTAGACTAGAACATCAGGGGTGAGATGATATTTAGATAGGTCCTACAAACACAAATCTCCTTTTTCTTAACGCAGTTTACCTAACACAACTCACCTTACAATGCAAAATAAGCACTCTAAAGAATCAGAAAAGATGTGTAATTTAAAGTAAAATCTCAGTTTCTTTATTAATTTTGCAAACTGCTTTGCTGTTTGCATCATTACAACTGTATTGCATGGTTACAACTGTCAGGACTCATCTGAATTTCCAGGTTAAAATCACAACAATAAACTAAAAGGAAATTCTTTTCACCGTGGACTATGAAGGACAGAAGGGCAATCAAAAGACTTAATTTGAGAATCCTTGTTGACTAGAATATTGACTCACTGTGAACATTACTGTGGAATTAATCTAACAGAATTTAGACACATAAAATGCAGACTTCTATGTAGGAGTTTCTAGTTATCCTGGGCTCCCTGTGTAGCCATTGGAAACTCAGCCAGGGAATTTTCAGAGAAGTTAAGATGCATTTTATCTCATCCTAAAGATGCCTACAGTCCTGACATTAAAATGTTTCTCTCCACAGACTGAAGAAAACACCTTGGCAGGCTCATAGACTGTAGAAGTGCAATGTCAGCTTAGGTGGAGGCTTAACTGCCCATTTATAGAGAAGAAGCCACAGAAACACTTGAAAATCCTGGCTGAATCTGTGAATACTAAACTGGCTGCTCTCTCGTTGGCCTGGTTCTGAAGAGAGGGTCACAGCACCATGAGCCCATGAAATTCCCGAAGAAACCCCTAGGAATGAGAGCAGGAGCATATCCCTTTCTCAGGCAAGTCTTACAAAACCTTGGTCTTGTCTCACAGTGTAGGACCGTGGGGAAGGGAAATGTCATGCTCGTTTTCAGGTTGCTAGAAACAGCAGAGCTGTAAAACATTGTAGGAGAAATTGGAAAACCTCTGAATCTTTGTTAACCAGGGGGAGCCAGGGACCAGCCTGACCTTCTGGAAATGGTTGCTTTTGAGAACTGATGAGCTGTACCCATTTTTATGACAGACCTTGTTCAGCAAGTCCCTTTTGCTCAGTTGTAATTTCTGCTGGAGTAAGTAACTAGATTACAATGTTATAGTGTACATATGGTCCCTACAGCTGGTGAATTAAAACTTCCCTGATTCTCCTCAGTCGCTGCTGCTGCTGCCAAAACAAAGGTATTTTGCACTAAACATGAAATCTACGACTTTAAATCTGCCTTGCTCCAGCAGCCAGACTCACTTAAAAAATGATGGTTCGGCCAATGACCAGCCTGTTAATTTGCTGAAGAGATTATTGAATCTTGCCAAAATGCAAAAAGGAAAAGAAGAGTTGGGCTTTTCCATTATCCCTGATAAAAAAAGTGGAAGTGATGAGACAAACTGTGTGTACAGGAAATTAAATCTCTGGGACAAAACAACCTGGTTAGCTAGAAAGGGAGCCAAGCAGCTAGGAGATAGTAACACTGCAATCATAAAATAGCCACATTTTTGGCTGCCAGTTTCTTAATAAATGCCCCCTTTGCTTCAGTGTTTTGCTCTCCACCTTCTGTCTGCTCTTTTTCTTACTCTGGAAAAAGTTTTTCACTTCAGTTCTGCTTTTTAATCCTGAATTCCAGCTTTCTCAGAATTATTCTGTATTGTGCTGTGCTGCCAATAGGTGCCAAAGTCTCCAACAAAACTACTGCACAAATTTAGGAACGGAAACAACTTCCCCTTCCAAGTGTTTTCCCAGGAATCAGCACAAAGGTCCATGATAGGGTTCCTAGGTCTTGCAGCAGACAAGTCCTGTCTCCTCACAGCCAGCCTAATTTGCTGTAGGATCTTGACTCTAACACAGGAAGAACTTCCAAAGTTGGTAGCTAAGATTAAAAATGTAGAAACAAACTACCACTAATGAGAAAAAGGCGTCTTAAACATGAGCACAGAGTTCAATTTAGATTTGTTGGCTCAATACTTACTCTCCCTCCTTGAACACCACCTTCAGGAAGAAGAAGAAGAGCCCTTTAAGCTTCACTTCATGAAGTCTGGCTTAACATTGGCAAGCAGAGATCTAGAAACTCTTCCAAGGCAGGATGGTGTAGGAGTCCTTCAGTCAGCATAATTTCTGGGAAATCCTGTAGTACACAACATGCACACATGTAATCATGGACCAAAACCTTCCAGGATGACTGCACAATGACCACACATCATCTTCTGAGCAGCCAACTAGCATAGCAAGGCCTGTGACTGTCACAAGATACTGCTTCTAAAACCCAAACATTCACAAAGAGGTTGAAGACTGGTTGCTGCTGAATGCTCACTGTTATTATTTTAAATTATAGAGCTTGTCATGGCGAAATATTTATGAGGCTCCCAGCTTTCACTGGCTGTCAAAGGGAACTTAGTCCCTTCACACCACTGGAGAAACTGGCATAGTATAAACCCATCAAGTGGAAACAAAGAATTAAACATCAGTGGTTTGCCAGAGCTTTGGTGACCGTCTTCTCCTCCCCTCTTTTCATTGCCAAGCGAACAGCTGAGAAATGCACAAGAAAAGGCAAAAGAAAAGAATCCTTGCAACAGGAGACAAAAATGAATCACTTTAGAATAAACATAATTCCTCAGCCATGAAGGGCAATTAAACTTATTTTACTAGTGAAAAGGAGAGCTTAATAAAGTTATGAGTGTTTTAAAACTCATAGAAGCAATTTTTACATTTCGCCTTCACGGATGAGCTCTCACAAGTCACAAGTTTGTGAGCTTATTATCAGCTGCCATTCAGGGAGCTGCAGGTTGTTAAAGTGCTTTGTCAACTCTCTCCATCTCCAAGCTTCACCATTAATTCAAGACTGGGTTTTTTTCCTTCCATCCCAGAAATTAGAACCCAGTAACAATTTTGATTAGAACAAGACAATATGTTCAATTCCCCATCTCTTCTCTGCATGTCAGCTCCGTAAAATGATCAGACAAATAATTGGTAGATTTTCCAAGTAGCTGTTGAAAACAGGTGAAAATATGAACACATGATGGGAGGAGCAAAGCAAGGCACTGTGGTGGAGCAAAACCTGAAACATAGGAATGATAAGCAAATAACCAAGTTTAAGGAAGGCATTTGAAAGCCTGGACAATTTAACCCTGGTTCATCTGTGAGCATGATTTTCACCTTCTGAGTGGATCTATATCACTTTGAATGTTTACATCCTCTCTGGGGTTTTCTGCATTGTTTGGATTTTCCCCCCTATTCGGGATAAACTTGACTTGCCACAGATTGAGCTATTTTAGTGGTTCTGGCCTAAAATTGATTCGGATTTACAGACTGAAATTGCCTTCTCTTTCAGTGCTCATACAATCGTACATACAACAGGGGAGAGGGGTGAGCTGGGAGGAGAATTCTTGATTTGTTTCTGGTTCCTAAGAGCTCACATACAACAGAAATGAACCTCATTTGTGATCTGCTGCACTGACAATTCCTGTATATGCGAATGCTTCAGGAAGTTAATGCAATTCCTACAATAAGAGTGGGTGAAAGCTCTATGCAAAACTCTTGTCTTTTAACAGCAGCTACCTTGTGCCAAGCAAAATAAGTAGCAAGCTGAGATGTAGAGCTTCATTTGCATCTTCCCTTTCTGTGATAAACCACACAAAATGTACCATCTCAGATGAAATTTTGGACACTTAAAATAATAGCACAAAGCAGTCACACCCCAGGTGGTATTTGCAGAGGGGTCACCACACGAGCAGCTACAAGGAGTTCTGCTCAAAACTCACCTTTCACTCAGGCAACTCTGTAAGTGGCCAGCTCTTAAAAGTCAGCTGCTTTGTTCCTGTGCATAAAACATTGAAAATTTTGAAGCTTTCAGATGTTACTTATCAAGAAAACAACAGGGCAGGAAAATCACACTCCCTACAAAACGCTTGACCTTTTGTTCAATCTCACTCTCCTGCAGATTTTAATGCATGATTTTAAATGCTCTGTAATGAAAGGGAAATTAGGCTGCTATGATAGTAGTGGTGCAGTTATTTGCAGTTGTTTCTGGAGGCTGATTCAGAAATGTTTTTGCTAGACCATGCACCATCAAGCTTCTCTGAATATCCTCATCAGAACTCCCCAGGATCTGGGCATTGTACAAGCACAAGTGTGATGCATGCACATGTATATTTTAGGAAGCAGCTCCTCCTTGAATCCTCAGGTGTCAGGATTATGAGTAACATATTGTTCTTTGGGACAATCACACTGTGTGCTTCCTAACACAGGAAACAATTTTTGAAACAAGGTGAATAAAAAAAGAAAAATCTATCAATTATATATTTTTATAACCTTAGCTCTGCTACAAGAATAAAATTGCATCTTGACCTACCCACACTAATATTCTCTCCAACTGTTGGCAAGGACACATAGTGATAGGACAATGGGGAATGGGTATAAACTGAAAGAGGGCAGGTTTAGGTTGGATATTAGGAATAAATTCTTTACTATGATGGTGGTGAGGTGCTGAAACAGGTTACCCAGAGAAGTTGTAGATGCCCCATCCCTGAAAGCGTTCAAGGCCAGGTTGGGTGGGGCTTTGAGCAACCTGGGACAGTGGAAGGTGTCCCTGCCCATGGCATGGGGTTGGAACTGGATGATCGTTGAAGTCCCTCCAATCCAAATCAGTCTATGATTCTATAATTCTAAATTTCATGGACCAAAGAGGAAACATGTCTGAACATTCAGCCCCTTACATGATCATTGCAGAGCAATGTATGGATCAGCATCACTTAGAGCACCAAAGTCAGAGAAGTTACTCTTGCACCAACCATGTTAGCAGAAAGAATTTCTGAAAACAATGCACACTTTTGCCACTTGCAATGCTCAGGTTTTTAACAAATTTCCCATTCAGACACAAATTCAATAAGCCCTTGATATTCTGTGTGGTGTCCAAATATAATATCATTATGTGATACAAACCATTTTACTGTTTTCTAATGTAACAGCTCTCCGGTGTGAAGTACTGTTAATGACCAGCATAAAATAGTGATCATTTTAGTACAGTTGTAAATCAAAATTTATTTGGTACCTGGCCTGCCATGAGGGTATGATTAACTTTTATAAAATGGGCAGGATTTGGGGAGCCATTTGATTGGTCAATATTAGTTCTAAGCCACAGGTATAAATCTTTATGACTAAGCAGGTCAAAATTCATTAGTCCCATGCCCCTCCTTCAGTTCACTTCACTGTAAAGTGGCAAGGAAAAAAGTACCAGTGAAAGAAAAACGCTTTTTGTTCATTCCCTGATCTTGTTTCTCCCAGCAAAATGAAAATATACTGTGGGCTTTAGGTCCAACCTTGCTGCATGATGATCTCTCTCAGTTACAGCCACAGGCTGGCATCTGTGGACAGCTCTGGGGAGGTTGCACAGCTTGGAGGGGCTTGAGAGAGCCAAAATCCCTCAAAAGGTGCTCACCCCTCTCAGCCAAGCCCTGGAGCCATCCCTTATCCTTTCCTGTGTCCCAGGCCAAGGCTAAGCAGCACAAAACCACCTGGTGCTGCTTGGAGAGCCAAGATGAGGAGGAAAACATGGCATGGATTAAACAGAAGTCCCTGCTGTCATCGACTCTCAGCTCAGTCATTGCCTCCTCCATGGCCTGGAGCAACCCTCTCTGCAGATTCTATTTAAATAGAGACACTCAATTTCACACTGCTTGTTCCTTTTCTTTTTCCCTTCCTCCCCAGGGCACAGACATCAAAGTCCACAGGAAACAGAGGATTTCAGGCCTACAGCGCTCTCATGCAGGTGCTGCTTCCCAGAGCCATCACCCCAGCATAGCTGTGCTGGAAGGGAAAAAGGGCCTGCTTCTTGATTACTTCGTTGTTTTCCGCCCCCCTGCCCAGGCAGGTGTGGATGCTGAGCCATCTGGTGCATGGTGATGACAGAGCACCGTGAACAGCTCAGCCCATCACTGGGGTGGTGAAGAACATTCCAGTGCCAGCGACTGCATTTCTCAGAGGTTGTCATGGAGCTGGGAAGATTTCACTTCTATGCCTTCTTCTGGGTAAGCATAGGGAAATATGTCCATACCTCGATGGAGTCATTTGATTTCCTGCATTAAAAAGATAAGGAAGAAACCAGAAGCCTTGCTATCAGGCTATTAACCTCCAGAGGTTTAATTCTGCTGGAGACCTGCTTTGCAGCTGGGGAACTGTCCACCAGTTACCCATCAAACTAGCGAGGGTGCCACAGGAGGGGCAGCACCACAGCAATGTGTCCCTAAGAAGCAAATGCCCACACCTGCAGTGGTGTCCACTGGTTCAGAGCTGGGGGCACCAGGTGCCTCAGCACCCCATAAAGCTCATAGCTAAGAGAAGGTGACAAGGACACGCAGAGAGGCTGTGCCACAGCAGGAGCCTCACCAGGACCTTTGTCACTCCTCTGCACCACCTCTCTGGCAATAAATCTACAAAAATTGTCTCCAGACAGTTAACGATGTGTTTATGTACCAGAGTTTCTAACACTTTATAAGCGATTCTTATCATCCCTTTAATCATCTTCCTTCAGCCATTTTAAACTGCTGTTCCCATGAGATCTATAAATGAATATTATTCATCAGTGAACAATGTTAGTGAAGGAATCCAAACAGAATCTGGTGCTTTATATCTGGGAATTAGGCATCTTTATTATGGAAACTCTTCTGCAATTTTAATTACAATGACTGTTACTTTTGACTGTGCATATTAAAAAATATTTTTTATCTCTGATAAATGCTAAAATAGAGGCTCCAAAAATGAGACCAAGAAAAAAATGGAAGATATGTGGTGAAATATTTGTTATTTTGTGCCCTTAAAGCAGTCAGGGCATGACTGAAGCAGAATTAGGATTAGGATAATAGTGAAACTACTGTTAAATGGGAAAGACCTTTCTTTGCTTAAAGGAAACCTAAAGAGATTTCCTCACTCTTAACAACAAATTTAGAAGAAAGTTTGATCAAAACTGGAAGAACTGTGCATGCAAAACTTCTTAAGCAAGGAGGACTCATTTCTCATCTGAGTAGTCAGAGATTTATTGAGTCTGTGAAGCAAATATTCTCTGCAGCAGATTTTAGCACCTTCCTGACCCAGTGGCCAAAAAGCACAGCCAAGCAGGCAAAAACTGGCTCTTCTCTTTCCAAATGCTCACTGCTTCTTGTTTAGATAAGAAATGAGTCATCTGCAATCTTAGCAGGAGGCATTGCTGGCCTCATTGCACAGATTTTTTTACTTCAGAGGGTACTTCCCTGTCTCAGACTGTTCCTTCCAAGGGAGGATGCACTGCCCTGTGTCTGGAGCAGCATCAAGCATGGCACAGCACTTTGGGTGCATTCAGGGTTCGTCAGAGTGGTTTAGCCTGGTTTGATTTGGTTGCTGTCAAAAGAAAACAAACAGATTAACATCTATGCTGAAATAAAGAGAGCTCCCCTAACAGAGTGACATTTTGGGAACAGAAGAGACTCTTCTTTCTCAGGATGGGACACATTTAGCTTCTGAGAAGCAAGGAGCAGCCTCTTAACTGGGACTCATACAGCCACATCAGTAAGAATGAATCCCCAGTACTACTTCCAAACGGTGCATCTTCTCCTTTAAAACTGATGGCTGACTGCAGGCTGGGCAGACCTTTAAATGTTCTTATTTGACTTGTGCCCTCCACATCCAGGGTTGATTCACAGTCTTTAGTGCCTTCATACAGCCATCTGTTCCCCTGGCCAGCTGCCCGGGGACAACCTGCTCCTACCCTTCCCTCGGACATATGGTGCCAGTGCTGAGCGAGGGCAGCCTGCACCGCAGGGAAATTCAGGGAAATTCTCCTCTGTGGTCTCCCCCACTCTCAGCCTCTGCTCTGACGGGGAGAAAAAGGGGCGAAACCAGGCTGAAAAAATATAGATAAGGAGCCTGAGGGTCTCCTGAGTTTCCCTGGTTGCTTGTGCTGCTCCCAGAACACCCACAGCCAGGCTGAGGGGACCCATGGCAGGGGACCACCTTGGAGCAGTTTACCGTGAGGTCCCTTGATAATCTGCAGAGCTTTTTGCATTACCAGCCATCTGAATTGCTCCAGGCTGTGTTCAGATGAACACACCAGCTCCAAAGGGAGCTGGGGAGGGATGGTTCCCGTTAGACACCCTGCCTGCAGACATCTACCTGCAGGTGAGTAAAGCCCTTGCTTCCTCCAGGCTTCACAGCTCCCACAGGATGCTGCAGGGAAAGACATTCTTGGGGGTAGCAGAGTCCCAGGGCACCCACCCGTTAAGGCCTGATTTGCATTTTGCACAGATGGGTGAATGTCATTTTAAGGTCTGGATACCACAGCACCAAAAACACAACCGCAACTCTCCTGGGTGCAACTTGTGGAAAGCTGCAAACACCAACAAAAAAAAAAAGAAACAAAAAAGAAACAGCCCCAAATCCAGCCTTCCATTGACAGCAATTGGCAAAAAAACATCTCACTGTGAGTTTCACTTGTGTGCAGGCTGGCAGAAAGCAGCAGGTCACTCTCACCCCAGGATACACACACTGGCATAATGAGCTCCAGGCTTTTACACTTGGGGATGATTAGAGCCAGAGAGTTCTCTGAAGGGAGGAGTTATCCACAGGGGGATAGGAGGCAGCAGGTCCAAACTGACAGGGCATTAAGTCAGCACTCCTTGCAGAGGATGCTCAATTTGCTGTGATTTGTCATGTATGTATAATTCAGAAATTAATGTGCAGTTCTGTTCCTTCAATAGAGCCTTCTAATGGGTTTTGGAAGGATTTACTTACTACGGCTTGTTGTGATATTTTATTAATTTTATTTCAACGTTTTATTACAGACAACAGAAGCTGAGAAAAAGCTTTGAAATATTACAACCTCTTATTATATTCATAAACTACCCTCTACTAGAGAGAGAAGTACTCGCTATTTTATAAAGGAGTGAAAAGAAATCCTTGCTTCATGGTTCACTACAGGTTTGGAAGACTCCTACACGCAAACTGTGCTTTACTGCTGCAGAGTTGAGGAAGTTGGCTTGAAATAAAGTGCAAATTGTAAAGCTAGGTGGTATTAACTCAAGCATTCAAATGGTACTCAAATATGAAATTGAGGAATCACTTAAGTATTGTTAAACTGAGCTTTCCTGTGTGAGCAATGCAGGGCAGTAAACACAATCTCAGTGGCAAATACATTATTACCCTTTGAAGCAGCTTTAGGAGTGGTATGAGAATCCGGAGATGAGTGATTCTGTCTTTCACACCAGACAAAAAAATGTGTAAGATACAATAAAGAAAAGAATTAGAAAATACTGATATAAAACCCTGATATATTGTAAAGAATTAACAGGATTTTCATTAAAAAAAATAAAAAAATATGTCCTTCACTTATCTCAGGATTATTTGCAAGAAGCCAATGAGCATGAAGATAAACAGGATTTTGTCATTGCAAGGAGCTGGAGTTTAAAAAACTTAAATATCTCACCAAAGACTGCTAAGGAAACTAAATTATTGAGGGATAAGAAAGAAAGTTCTGCTCCAGATTATTCACTGAAAGCAATTAACCAGGAATTGTTTAATCAATTAGGTAGGAATAAACAGTCCTCACACTGGAGAGCAAGGTCCTACATTAAGGATCTCTGTTAAGGCTGGTGTTGTCTTGTGTGGTCAGAAGTGACCCAAGAGCAGGGGAAGATACTTAATGAAATCAACCCCTGACTGATGAGCTGCGGCAGAGTCTTGTGCTATTCCGCAGCTTCAAGGTAAAAAGATGTGTTTAAATCATTTCAGAGCTTTGTCCCTTCTCTCACCAGCAGGTATGTCATGTGGAAAACCCAGACATGCCTCATCCCTTCTGTCAGTGGTACCAGGGAAGTCTGATGGCTGTGATGTCTTTCCTGAAGGAGTACGTGTCACGTGGGTGTCTTCTGAAGCAATAGGAGATATTTCTTTGGAAAATCCTGTGCTTTGACCCCAGGCCTCTGGCCAGTGTGTGATGTGTCTGCAAATGGTGTAATGCAGTTTCTTTGCATGGCTGGTGCCAGAGTGATGACAGAGGCAGTGGGAAGGAGGAGTAGAGGAAAACATTTGAGCTCATGACTGAGAATCCTACATGCATCCCACATCAGTAGTAAAATAAGTCAAAGTAGATGGAAAAGCAATGTCACTGTGGCAAAAGTGAAGCTCTATAAACCGAGATAGAAGTGATATGAATATATCAGAAAGAATATTTGTGAAAGTTGATACTGTAAGTTCTTTTAAATCTATCCTAGTTCTTGGCAAAATGGAAACCTTCCCTTTTAGTGGCTCACTGTCCAGGTGCCACACATAAATCCTCCTGGGAAAGAATTGATGCTGAATTTTATCTTGGCTTTTATTTCCCTATACTGTTTAACAAAAATAAGTGACTCCTTGTGCTCAATCTGTAAGTGGTCAGTGCTCAGATCATGAGCTGAAAGCTAGACCACTTGACAGTACACACCTGTAAAGCCCAAACAGAGCAACTTTCACGCCAGATGAAAGGGAGGAGGAGGAAGCATCTTCAGTCCTTCACTACCTCATCTTCAATCAATTTTCCCTCAATGCTGAAGAGTTCCTTTTACTCTGTTTCCTGTCTTTCCCTTATGCAGGACAAATCAGTCCCATCCAGTATTTACGGCAGCCCTTGTTTCATATTGATTATTTTTAGCTCTTGGTATTCAGCAGCAGCAGAATTCTCTATTGAAGTTCAAGGTAAAATCTAACTACAGCAGCACTCTTGCAATAATTATTTTATGAATTAATTACAGGTAAGTGGCTGTACATAAGGACAATTGTAATTATCTGTATCATACAGTGAACTGCAAACAGTCACACTTTTGGGCTTGAATATTCTTCCTCTGCATTTAAGAACAAGCCCATCGAATCTAGAAGAACTCCTTGCACCAGAATTGAGCTGACAGGCTGTGTTGATTGAAAGCAATATTTCTGTCTTAGGTTTGTGGGTTTTTCCCCAGAAGAATCTATTACAACTTTTTCTTTTCTATATCCTTGTTCAGTTGCTGTGTGATGCAAGTTTCAAGGTCAGGCAATATCATCATGGGCCTTCATTCCAACACTCCTTATTTGGGCAGAAATCTCATAAAAATGAATCAGGAAAGAGTGTGGAAGCACCTTTCTAATATTGCTTGCTTGTTTGGGGGGATCTGGCTGAGCCCTGATTAGTTATGTGGTATCTCATGCCTGCTGCTTCACTCCATCCTCTGAATCTTTCTAAGAAGTGTATTAAGACTGAAGCCAAATCATCATGAAATAATACAGACAATAAATTCAGGGCTTATACACATCTCTCCTCACACATGCTCACTCACAGCATCACGTCTCAGAAACCCTTATTGTTTGCAAAGGTCAAGAGCAGATGAGCTGGGTGTTGCTGGTGCATCCCAGCAGGAAGAGGCTTCTTCCCCATATCTCCTTAGGGCCAGTGTTAGAATCCAGCTGGAATCATCTATAGGAAGCTTCCCTGACAGGACCTGAGCTGAAGGTGCCTCCAGTCCAACCTCTTCTTCCTTGGTCTCACACCAAGCCTGGACATTGTTTATAACTATTTCTCATTCCCACAGGTGCTCAGCACCCCTGACCATCCCTCTTTGCTCTCGACATCCCTTGTCCTTCTTTATCCACGCTTCTTCTGGGCAGGACTCCAGATGCACAGGGGCATTTAGGCACTTAATTCCAGTGTGGAGCAGGGAGATACAGGCACCATTGCAGATTTTGGGTGAAGGAAACTCCTTCCCTCTGCTGTGAAGATCTGTAGGAAAGGCATCAGGGTTCAGTGAGGCACTTGTAGGTATTCAGAAAACATCAGTATCTTGCACAACTTTTCTGGAGTGTGTGCACGGGTACTGAAAAATTTCAGCTGATCAGATGGGTACCACCACAACACTTGGGAGGTGGGCAAGAACATTGCTCTGAGGGCTTAAGGGCTCCTTTGCTCTCTCCTCCTCTCATGGGGATGCCTGCACACATTCTGTGTAGCCCACTAAGATCAGCACAAGTAGGAAAACATGTTTGAAATCAGAGGAGATCCTTTGTGTGGGAAGAAGAAAAGATTAAAGACTAATTAACTTAGTTCCTAGGAAATGAACCATGGCTCAAGCAAGAAAGAAACAAGGAAGATAAGAGAGATCTCAGGCTGCAGAATTCAGATCTGGAGAGCTGGAGTACCCTGCACAGTCTGCAGTGAGACCAACGGTCTGGAAGCATTTCAATAGCAAGGTGAGACAGGGTTAAAATAGAAACACTTTTCTACAAAACTGGTTACAAAACAGTCAAGGAAAGCTAGCAAAATGCATAACCTCTGCTAAACACTCTCCCAAATGTGCAATTTTTTTCCAATGTCAAAATATAAAATATGAGGAATTGCCTCAAAAAGTATCTTTGAGAACCTTTTTGGTTACCATGCTGGAAAGCACCCCATGTTGACTGCTCTTGAGCCCTTATTCAACAAGTTCTGAACACTATCAGAAGTTAGGAGACCTGCAGTTTCTAAACAACTCCAAAATCAATTTTTTCATGTTTCCATCTTCTGTCCACTGTGAAGCATTTCCATAAAATTTCTGAACTTCCACAGGGGAAGTAGCTACTGCACTTTACTGAGGAAAACCAGTTTGTTAGACTTTCTTTCTCCCCAGAGTCCCTGAGCTGAACTAAATAAGAGAATCTTGATTAGTAAAATGCATAAGAAAGAGTTAAAACAGAGCAAGGGCTGAAACCTGGCCCTGTTGAATCATATTTAAAAATTCCATTGACTTTCATGGTGCAGAAAAACACAGCTGCTTTGGACAGGATGAGTTTAATTTTGTGATAGGGTTAACACAGCTGCTTTGAAGGAGGCTCACTCAGCCCTAACTGCTTCCAAATTTCTGGCAGTTTTGCAGCCCTAATCTTTGATGTTGATTTCAGAAGGTTCAGAAGGTCAAAAGGCTCAGAAAGCCAGAAGTCCAGCTGAGGTTCAGATCCCAGCTTTGCTGAGGAGATGAACCTTTGTCTATAAGAGAAAACTTAGGAGCTGGATTTGCCAGGATGAGGAGACTCTGAGGGCAGAGCCTTTCCCATCTGTTTTGCAGGAGGTTTTTCAATAGATATCCCAGCCTGGATGTATCTACTGAGGGGAAAGTGTCCTGGAAGTACCAAGGTGACATTTTACATGAGCCCTCACAATCTCATGGTCCTGTCAAGCCACAGGGTTTGAGAAAGTTATACCACAAATAGGCTAAACAGCAGCAATTTCTGAACATCTCTGACATTTAAACAAATTGGGTGTTCAGCTGTTCTGAAAATCAGGCAGTGAGACCAAAATTCATCTGCAGTTTAGACATCCATATCTGAGCAAGGTGATGGAGGCCACAGAGGGTAGGGAACAGCTGAGCAGCCTGAGATTGTGAATAGAGGTGATAAATTACATCCCCAAAGTGCCCATGGTCTCCCAGGGACCATGAAGAGTGCCTAGCTTGGTTCTTAAGGTAGGTGAGATGAATCACAGCTCTAGTTAGCTAGAAAATTGCACAATGACTTTGCTGAGTTGGTCCTCAATAAAAATATAAATTCACAGTCTGTCTCCTGTAGTTGGTGTAGATTCAGAACAACTACTGAGTCCAGTATGGAGGCACTTCTGCCCTCACTCTAGAGATCTGAACTCCTCTAAAAGCTGAACTACTGATGAATGGTGGTTTCCTGAAGAGCTTGAGATAGAAAATATGGGGCCATATCACTTTCCAGTGCCATCAGGAAAAGTTGCAACAGTCAGGGACTGAATTGTAATTGCCCTTGCTCTTTATTTCTGTCTCGTGGTTGCTCATGAAACCATTCTTTCTACTGCCTGGAATAAGTGGCAGGATGTAGGCTCCAGAAATGTATTTCAGAATGCTTGCTTCATAAATCGCCTTTTATTGTGAAGGGTGGAGAACTGACAACCTGGTGTGCAGGCTTCTTAGTCATGTCCTTTCGAGAGAAAACTGCCTTCATCTACTTTGAATTGTTTGTTTAAATACTGGAAACAAGTGCCCGTGTCCTGGTTTAAGGCTGACATGGACACTCACACACCTCCTCCCAGTGGGATGGGAGAGACGATTAGAAGGGCAAAAATGAGAAAACTTGTGGGCTGAGATGAAAACAGTTTAAAAGGTAAAGCAAAAGCCACACACAGGCAAAGCAAAACAAGAAATTCATTCCTCACTTGCCATGGGCAGGCAGGTGCTCAGCCATCCCCAGGAAAGCAGGGCTCCATCATGCCTAAAGGTGACTTGAGAACACAAAACTCATCACTCCGAACATCCCCCCTCTTCCTTCTTCCCCCTACTTTATGTACTGGGCATGATGCCATACAGTGTGGAATATCTCTGTGGTCAGTCAGAGTCAGCTGTCCTGGCTCTGTCCCCTCACAACACCTTGTGCACCTCCAGCCTCCTGTCTGGAGTTGTCAGGTGAGAAGGAGAAAAGGACTTGGCTCTGTGTAAGCAATAACCCTGCCCAGCAATAACTAAAATATCCCTGTGTTATCAATGCTCTTTTCAACACAGATCCAAAACATAGCTCCATGCTATGAGGAAAATTAACTCTATCCTAGCTAAAAGCAGTACAATAAAAAAGATTTATTGGCACGGAAATAAATTTCACTTTTGTCCCTAGACAAATCCATTACCTTGTCTTGCACTGTGGTTGAAGCAAAGTTCCAAAGTGATGTGTGGAGAAAGACAGGTTTATGATTATTTCCTTAGAATCACCTATTTTTTTATGAGCTAGATTAGCCCGGCTTAAACAATACATTTGGCAGCCTCAGTTCTTTTGTCAGAAATATAAAATACCTTGAGTGCTTGAGAAGTTGATTCTTATCAATTCCCAGCCCTTTCAAAAATCAGTTTTGCTGCTGTCCTTTCAGGCCTTCCTCTCCAAGACTGGGTGCTGACTACATCAGCTGAATTGTCTACATCAAGGATTTCCTGGGAGTCACCCTGGGAGAAGGCACAATTTATAGTCAGACTGTCTCAGATGCCTGGAGATAGACAGAATATCATCTCTTCCACATCCTTATACTTTTGGGTTTGAGCAGCTCCCATATCTCATCTTAGGTCACCTCTTTACTCAGGACAGGATGAGGGGTTCTGTTTGGTGTCCCCACATGATCTTGGGGAAGCCATCTAGTCATCTGTAAAACACACTGCAAAACTGAATTCTGCAGGGACAAAGCAGTATGAGCTGGGGTATCAGCAGAGGCAGAATATATCTCAAATGTGGGTCTTTTGCTTTCTCTTTTCCAGATTTTACACCCTCCTGTTAAGTAAATTGCTTTATACACCAGAGCTTCTTTACAGAGTTGTAAACTGAAATGTTTTTCCAAGCTGCCGATTTCCACTCTGTTATTTCACCTTTCCCTCCACACAGGTGACCTCTAAAGAATCAATTCTCATCTTCAAAGATATTAAAGCAGTTAATGAGATTGATAGGTTTACCTTCATCTCCTGATAAAACTGTCCAACTTTTACTCATTGCTCTCTATGTCAAAGATTTTTACTCCTCCTTTGGAAAAAGAATGTCTAAAATTCATTCTAGACCCATATGCTATGGACATTTGCAATCACAAAGGAAAGGACTGGTGACAACACTAATTTTTCATTCTTTTAAGATTTTTGTGAAAAGTGCACCAGAGGTTATAACTACTGAGGGATTTGAGGCTTCCACATGTCTCTCAGTTACAAGATGTGTTTATAGCAATGAGAGATCTCTGCTGTCAATCTATATTTCATGTTTGACTGTTTGGCTTTCCAGCAATGAACTTTTAATGACAGTTTTGTTTAATATTAAAGCTCTTCTATTCTGTTTTGGTAAAAACCCAAACAGAACCTCCTCACCACCCAGGGTAAATCTCAGCATGTGATGTAACATAAATGAGTTCCTCTGCCACAATCAGCAGAGTGAAAGTGTGGCCCTTGGTCATGGTCATAGGGATCAGTGAATTAGAGCAGGAGTAGGTCACTGTTCCCAGTGCAGACTGGCACTGAAGAGCCAGGCATGCAGCTGGCCAGGTGGTTCCATGCTTCTCTGTCAGTGGCAGGAGAGGCTAATGAAGGTCTGAACTTCTTTTCCATCCACAATTGTTTTTTCTGCCCACCTCACAGCACCAGTGTGCCAGGTTTTCCGTTTTTGACTGTTTGGTCCCAGTTTTATTTCCCTTTCCTTGGCCTCTCCTCTACCTCTCAGTGCTCATCTCTTTGTCCAAGCACTTTTTCCATCTTCCTTCCCTTATCTCTATCTAACTTAATCACCTTTTTAACCAGACTCTCTGTCTAGCCCTGCAATTCCCTTCTTCACCACCATACTAGCAGCAAAGACAAATCTGGGGAAAGCACAGGAGAGATAGAAACTGGTCACACCTGATATTGAGGAGCTGAAACATGTTACAAGAACATCTGGGCCAGCCCTGGAGCTGTGACGAGCAAATTCAGTCACTGTCTCCATGGAAGTAGAGCTCAGGAGGAGTAAAAGCTGAAAGGCTGGAGAAACCTCAGTGAAAACCCAAGCCTGGAAGCTGTTTGCTGTCAAACTTTCAGAAGTCTCTCCTGATCCAGGGAAAAAAAAGTTGACTTCCAAAAACAACAGCTCAATAGATTTTCTAGGGATTGGCACAGTCATCCTTGGCATAAAGGTAACTTTCCTGCCATAGTTTCGCCTGGGGAAGGGGTACTAAAGCTGCTAAGAAAAGTCTCAAGTGTTGCCTGGCCAAGCAATGCAGTAGTTGAAAGGCCTTGACAGAGTCTCTGAATCAAAAAGTCGTGGAAAAGTCAAAGCACACAAACCCCACCTCGCTCTAAAGGTCCCAAAGCTGGCAGAATAGGAATTGCTTCAAGGATTAATTCAGGCGAGCGTCCTGCCTCAGCCAGGATACACGAGGCCTAGCTGGTGGGATCCAGAAAACAGAGAGTAGAAAAGCAGTGGAAACAGGCTCATCTTGCAAAAATTTGTTAGAAAAGCAGTTCCAGTGAGCAGCCATGATAATAAAAAAAGAGGCAGCAGTAGCAGCCGTAGTCAGGATTTTCATACTCTGCTCAGACTGGACATTTGATCTGTCACAAAATCCCCAAAGCCACTTGAATGATGCCCTATCTCCTATGAATGGATCTGGTTTAAAGGAGGAATCTGTTTTTAAAGGACACAAAACAGGTGATACAGGGTCTACTTTGGAAAACCCATGTGATTTCATTAAAAAAAAGGGTTATGCTTCACTGGCTTGTTAGAATATGTTGAGTTTTACTGCCTGTGTAAAGGCTTCTATAATGAAACCAATCACTACATTGGGTAGGAAATTCATAAAGCTTTTAACCCAATTCTTCGGTTCCTAATTAAAATAACATCTAAGAAGCAGGGTTATACAGGCATGAGATATTAGCACAGTGTTTAAAATTGGGTTAATTCTAGAAACCATGTCTTTAAAAAGAAAATTTAACAGCCATGAGGGACTCTGCAAAAGCCAGCTGTGGGATGTGAGATTTGTTATTGTTTATATTAACACTGGGTATAATGAAACTGAAATCAAGGTTTTCTGGTTTTTAAATTATGCTAAAGACCCACAAATGATAATGGGTTTTGAAATTGGACTCTGAAGTAATATCAAATAGTGAATGTGATTAAATATAGATAAATAGAGCACAGTCATGGAACGAGAAACCAAAGAAGCGGTTGTGAAAATGGAAATACAGTGCTGCAACCTACCAAGAAAAGAGATTTATCAAAGAAACAGAAAACGTTTCAGAAAATGTCCTGAGTTCAGGCAGCAACTTTGCTAATGAATGCAAGCAGGACTTTGGAGTTCTGGGGAAGAGAATAATTTGTAAATCAAAAGGAGAGGTAGTACAGTGTTTCTGTAAAATGTACTAGTTAAAGACCATCTAACTGTCACCATGCTTCTGAAACAATCTAATTTGTCTTAACTGGGAAAAATAGAGATGAATTATAATATTATGCACCTCAAAGATTCGAGTGATGCAGGAATTTAATAAAAAATTAGACTTTTCCTTTGGTGCCTGATGAAAAGGCTGTTTTTGTAAACATTCTCACATCACATTGGTAACATTGCTCCTAAGATACACACGGGTAGGTGCAAGAGAGAAGAAATATTGCCACTTCCAGCAATATTTATCCAAATTCCCACCACCCCTTGCTGGATGGTACTGCACTCAGAAGGCACCTGCTGAAGAGGGTTCACCTCCCTGAGGGGTCCTTGGTGCAGCTGTGGAGGTGACAAAGATGTCCTGGAGACCCAATGACTCCTGTTACACTCCATTCACAAGGGATGTGCCCTGCTCTAGAGAGCTTTCAAAGTCCACAGAGGAAACACAACCAGGGAAAAGAAGATGTTTATGATAATTTAAGAGGTAGGAGTAGAAACAGCATCCCCACACCCCACAGTTTTGTGGGTTTAGAAAAACACCGCTGTGTGTCTGAGGTGTAGAACAAATGTGCAACAAAGATTAATTCTGTCCAAAGGGGTTTTTTTTTCATTTCTGACCCTCATTTTCCAGATCTGGCCTGTGCCCCTTTCCTCTGTTGATGCTGCTGTAAAGCTGAGCTCTCTAATGCAGTTACTACATCCACCCTGTACAGCACAAGCTGTTCAGCATGAATGTATTGCTCTTTGCTTGCCTCTCTTGTGTTCCCATGACACTGTTGACAGGTTTTGAACACGTCACAGACACAGGGGAGGGGAACAAGAAATGAATCAGGCTAAAATCCCAGGCAATGAGATTTCTTGCCTCTAAGACCTTGTTTTCCCTAGTGTTTGATAAGAAAGTTCATTTATTACCATGTTTTTAAGTGAGTTGCCTATTCTACCTTCAGGATCCTAATTGCTTTCAGATTGTGTATATCATTAATACTGTATATCTTCATTTTCTAGCCTAGGTAATAATTGAGCATTCAGTCATTGTTATACGCACCATTCTGCCAAAATTTATTAAAATGAAGCAATTAACTATTGTCTTAAATGGCGTTTCGAGCTAAGGCTCATTAATTTTAGACTCAATACAATTAAGTGGAATGATAAATGTAAACTTTTTTTATCACAGCTTTGTACAGAAACTTTTTTTTATTATGCAGTATCAGTGTTCACTTTGTGCTGCACGCTTTTTGGTTTGTTTGGCCTCATTTTATGAAGACACAAGTCATTACTGTGTTTGACATTGGAATTGTCCTGAATCACACCCAGACAAACAGTATTTGCACCCCCATGGCTGGTAGACAGAAGGCAGCACCCTTCTGGACAAGACCTTCAGATGCAGGAATCCACAGCTAAGGGCTGTCACACACAGCGACTCGATTTCAAAAGCTGATTTCCCCCCTGCCCTCAGCTCAGCTATGAACCTTTCAGCTGAAGTCCTTTTCTAATTAAGGTCCTTAATGCAGATGAACCTAATGATGTAGCTACATGTTCACGAACAAGGTCAGAGAGATGAGGACTCCTGATGAAGTCCAGAAGGAGCACTCAGGAGCATAATGTCAAGGCACATGATTAAGTGCCTTGCTGAATGAAAGCCTCAAGATCTAAATATACCCAGCCAGGCTCCCCAGAGCCCATAGCACATCAACTCAGACCCAAAGATGATACAAGAGGCTTCATTCCATTAAATTTTCTCCTTTAACACACAACTTCTAGGGCAGTATTATCCCTATTCCTCAGTTTGGGTTATTCCTTCTCTACTGAAAAAAGAAGAAGAAATATGAATAATAGGTAAGATAGGAGAGTCTGAGGAAAAAAAAATAGCTATAAACTCTGCCATTAGGTCACAACTCTGAACAGTACAGCTTTTCTGTACCTCTGTCTAGCAGCTGGACAGAGCACATTGAAGGCGTTTGCAGTTCTCAGAGATGGGGTATTCTTGTCCAGATATCCAAGTATAGTCATCTTGTAGGACATGTCTTCTGTTGCATCTTTTGTGTCATTTGAGACGTGAATTACATCACCACTTTGCTAATATTTATTTTAGCAGAGGGAGGAAAGCCGTCAGAATAGAGAAGGATCTGGATCTGGCTGTCTCCACACACCACTACCTTCCTCCCCTGCCTCCACAGTGAGATAAAAGGGGCACAGTTGGTAAATGGCTCTTTGAAACCTGCCAGGCTTTTCTTTTGGTTCATGACAGCTTTGAGAATCCCCAGGCTGGCTGCAAAAATATTGTTTTTGTAGCCCTAACTCTGATCTGCTCCTTGAGGCAAAGGTACATCACTAAAATAAGAAGAGTTTGGCTTCTACCTGTGGGGAGGTTGTGATCAAGCACCTAAGAAATGCCTAAGATCATCTATTCCAAACTCCTGGCAATGAGAAGGAACATCTTCAACTGGATTGGATTGCTTAGATCTCCATCCAATTTCAAACAACCAAATGAAATCCAACAATTGCTGAGTAAACAGAATGACTTGATCTTCTCAAGAAGAAAAGTTTCAATAAGGACAAGTACCTTATTTGAAACTATTTTGTGCTAAGGGAAAAAAAAAATAACCACGAATAAACAACATTGAGTTTGTGTTTTCATTGTGGTACCAGATTAAATTTCAAATCTGAGAATGCTTCTTGGGTCACAAATTTTGGTGTTCAGCTTGTTCTCATTTCCTGGGAGAGTTAGTGAGGTAGCAAAGGAGACTTCAGAGAAGTCACAGATATGTCAAAACCTGTAAGTAATATTTCAGGAAAGGTCCTTTGTGTTTTTGTCTGGGTAGTAGCATTTCAATGCAATCAATAAGAGAATTTGTGCCTTTCCGGGGATCTTTCACAGAAACAGTTGCTGCCACTTCAGTGTCGAATCCTCAGGAGCCAACAGATTCATACTTTCAGCAAACAAATAAGATCAACAGTAAATTATTGTCTTCAGCAGTAAAATTCCAGGTAGAAAGCCTCATTCCTCTAGTTTGGAAAGGGAATTTAAATTAGTAGAATTCAAAGCATCCAATGTAGAGCATCACCCTGCAAAAGACCCATAACTCCTTGAAATCATCCTCAATTCCCACCTTACCAGGGAGTTTCTGCTTTTGATACACCCACTCCAGTTTTATAAATCCTTCTGCTTCAGTGTAGGGAGCCCAGGTCACCTCCTTCCCCCACATGTCCTGTGTTTACCCAGAGAACAATGGCAGCAGGGGCTCTGATTTACCAGATTAGACACGACCCTGCTTCCTGAGCTGCACAGAAGAGACTGCCAGTGATTAGCAGCTATCTGTGAAATGTTCAAAGTGAATTGGGACTTAGCAGCCTCATCTGACTCCCTAAAGGTCTATAATCCCTCTGCATGGGGGTTCAGATGAGTTGATGTGACGTAATTTGTAATTAGGCAGCTTGAATCACAGAGAGCCTTTAGCGAGCTGGGCAAAGCCTGCTTTCTCCAGGGAGAGTGTTCCTCACAGTGAAAGGGGAAAAAAAAGGCAGCAAAACAAACACACAGCTTCCAACAAAGCCAAGAAACAGCCACTCAGGCTGCCCATGGCTTCTTTGCTCTCTCTCCTACAAACAACCTCTCTCCTAGGAGGCTCCCTGTGCTGGCTTGTTTCCAGAAACAGTGGTTGCTTCCCGTATTGGTGATGTGAATATTCCAGTTGTGGCCCTAAATAAAAGGAAAGCAACACTACATTCATTCAGAACCTCATTTCATGCGTATTTAGATCACCACTGACTCCAGTAACCCTGAAAGAATTCTATTCCTGTTTGTGGCAGATTTAATGGTTGGTTGTCACTTTATTTTAAACATTAATACCATGTTTTATTTCTATAAATAGAAGACCCAGGTGTTTCCTCAGGATTAAAAGGGCTGGTTTCTTGTCTTCTTTCCCTTTAATTTCCTGCTTCAATTCAGAGAGAACTGGATTCTACAGCTCCTGACTCTAAATCCTTGCTAGAGTACAGGGAATCTCTGTCAGGGGTCCTGGAGAGGACGGTTTCATATTGCAAGTTCATTTTAAGTCACTCTATTGCATTTTCACTGTTCAGCCTCCAATCCAAGATTATCTTTGCCCATCTGTTATTTATCCTACTGCTTACATGACCTGTGGATTACCCAGCTTTTCCTTTAAAATCTCATTCTGCTTATGTCCATTCATTACTTGCTGCTTTGTCAAAAAAGTTGCCAGCCTGCAGTTTTACCTGAGACAGTGGTGGGATGCATAACATACAACTGAGGGGTTTGTGCACGCATCTGTAGCTGTCTGTACCAGGGACAGCAGGATCTGGGAGAAGCACACAAGTATCCACTCTGCCCCCTGAGGAAATCCAGATGGCCCCGAGGGGAGATTTTGCCTGTGTGATGCTTCGTGAGCAAACACATACCCGTCAGTGTGAGCTGAACATTGCCATTCGATACTTCCACTGGTGGTTTTTTCACTGACCTCTGTAATTTTCACTCACAATCACCTAGGGCTGCCTGTGCATGAGCACCAGCCTTGCAGAGGTAGTTTTTGGCCACCAGTTGATTTAGGGAGCAGTTCTGTCATCGTTCCTGAATTGCTGTACTTCTGCCTTTTTGGGTTTCAGAAGGATTTTGACTATGCCTTTTCTTGCTGAGACGTATTATAGATGTTCTAGCACTAAGGATTCAGCTTTTGACCAAAAGAAAATCCACTTTCCCCCAAAATAGTTCTAATCCAACTACAGCTACTGCACCTCAATCATGAATTAATACATGTACCCTGGACTCTTGGTACACAGAGGTCTAACAAGTTGTGTGCATTAAGCCCCTTCTGACTTTAAAGGCATTCTTCCTATCTTTTTTCACAAAAAATAATTTTTCAAGAGGGAGACTGAAAATGTGATATTGCTGGCTACTGGTGTGCAGTTCGCATCATCCTGCATCTTTAAAGCTTTACTCGGGGCTGTGTCCCATTATGCTGGGAGATGGAAAAGCAGAAGGAAAGTCACTGCTCACCTTAGGGAAATCAGCTTTAAATTAATAGCATAAAACAAATAGCTGTGAAAACTTGGAGCTGGCAAGCCCTGGGAGCATGTTGTACAAACAGAGGGAAGAGACTAATGGGAATAGTTCAGACAGGAGGGGAATATATAGGAAGTTAAACCCTGATTTTTTTTCCATTCTAACACCTCTCCACTGCAACCCCTTGGTGTCAAAGCAGAATTAGTCTCAGCTGTTTTCCTGCCATTTTCACGTAAATTACAACAAAATTATCAGGTTTAAAATGCTTTGAATTCTTAAAATTGTCTGTACTTGTAAAGATGTTGATATTAACTGGTGCTACAGCCATCTTCTTGGTCAGGGTGAGGGTATGCAAACTAGTGACACTGTTTGCAGGGAACTACTGCAGCCAGGAGTTGGAACAAAGTGTCCTACACCCAAGCTCAACATGGTTTACACCAGTTGTATTCCCTGTTACTCTCTTTCTTGTTTGTGTAGAAGTTTTTGCTACCTAAAGGACAACTAATAATAGCCCCAAGGAAAACACAGAGGTGCCTGGCAGCAGCTTTTCCTTTCAGTGATAAAGGATTGATGGACAGCGGGAAGAAAAGCCAGGATATGGTGCTGTGATCTGCTACCGGTGTTACAAGTGGGCTCTGGCTGGTGAGCTCATGGGCACATCTTTATTGCACATGAGGCCAGTTACCCTCTTTCAGGCTTAGGAAGGAAGCAGGAGGCCAGGACAGGCTGTCTTTTCTCCAGGCTTGGTTTCCTTCATGCAATGAAAAATATTGTCTAAAATGGCTGAAAACTCAGAGTCTATCCAGGTTTTAAGGGGCCACCTGTGGTGATACAAGAATGGGCTGTGGGCAGCCTCGACTTTGATAGGTTACAGCTGTATCCCTGGGAAAAAAAGAAAAACAACTTGGAATGCAGGTGTGTGTTGATTTCTGTAACAAGAAGCATGTGAGTGATACGGGAGAAAGATGTAAAAGGCTGTGCTGTGGGGTAATAAAGAGCTGATGCCTGCTGAAGGAGCTGATGCCTGGTACTATCTTCTGCGTTGGTCCTTTGGCTGTTGACAGCCACCCATGGAAAAGAAAATAATGCTGGCTCTGCCTGTTATATGACACAAAGAGACTGGAGATACTTTTATTCTAAGAAAGCCTTAGCATGCTGCTGACTGACAACGAGGAGCTGTGATTTCAGTCTCACAGCCAGAGGAGGATCCAGAGCAAGTGACTGCCCTCATGTTCCCTAAACTCTTATTTTCAGGGATGTGTCTTAAAATGCTGATTACTGCTTGTGGGAAGCAAGGGGAGCTCCCATGTTCCCTTGCCCCAGTATTGCCTGTGTCTGTGCAAAAACAGATGGGTTGTGGTAGCCAGGGGCAAAAACATCTGAATGGAAGAAAAATAGATTTTCCATAACATCAAACTAAAGGAAACTTCTTTTTTTTTTTTTCCTAAACAGAATTTACAAGTCATTACCCATCACATCCAGAGTATTACCAGAGCTGTCAAGAGAAAGAAATCAGTGTGGAAACAGCATTCCACTGGGAAACGTGAAATGGCAACAAGTTGGTCCCTCTACAATATGTCCAATACTTAATATAAAATGATGTACAACTAACCTGCAACGAGTTCTGCACAGGAACTCTCTTCTGGGATGCTGGCTTGTGATTTACTTGCTTGCTCAGGAAAATAACTCCTTGTAAAAAAATTATTATTCTTCATTTCCGTTCTCCTTTTTCAGCACAGACTAATGAAGAAGCTGAGTGATTCAGCTGCTAATGTGATCATGAGGGGGATGTGTTTCAGCATTTATGATGATTCTGTGGTGATTATAGCTCTCTCTCAGTTACTTTCCATGCCATGTTCTCTTTAATATGAGCAACAAGTGGCTTCAGGCACTTCTGTGGAGGATTAAGCATTATCTCAGTGATGAAGTCTTCTCCTCTCTCATCTGCTCTCCGTCCTTAATGTTTTGTGCACTTCTCTCTTCCATCTGCTTTCCCTTCACATGTTCAAGTTCTCCCCCCAAACTTAATTTTGCGTTCCAGCTTTGATAAACCTGTGCCAGTGCATGGTTAATGGGCCAAGTGAGGGCTCAGGGGCACTGGAGGAATTTCCTGCAAGCATTCTCCCCGTGCTCCTTCAGCTATGATTTCAGCTCCCAGATAGAATCCCAGACTAACAAACTCTGACAAAGTGGCTCAAAGCTGCAGCCTCCTCCATCTTTCTTTCTTCTTCTTGTCTTTTCTTCCTTCATTCTCCCTTGTTTTTCTCACTGTGACATCTCTGCTTACTCTTTATTCCTAGTTCTTTCCTCCATTGATCAATCCTGCATTCCCAGCTATTAGCTGTCTTTATTTCCTTCATAACTCCCTTTCCTGAAGTGGTCCACTCCTTTAATACTTAAACATTTCTGAGAGAAAAGGCCCTACCTTGGCTGATTATACAAGTCATTACCTGTCACACTCAGCACCTTGCCAGGGCTGTACTCACCTGCTTGCCTTTAATTTTATCACCTCCCTGGTTTCCTTCTCTCAACTAACTGGAAGCACTGATGGCAACCATTAATTCCATTTTATATTCCCCCAGCCATTTTTTCTGGCTTGTTTTTCACCCAATTTAAGCTTCTCCCTGAACTCTCACTGACAACTCTTTTTCAGCCATGTCTCTAGATCTCAGCTCCCTCCCCATCCTCCCTGATGCTTAGGCTCCTTCTAATGTTATTACTTACTCCTCTTCAACACTTTATGGCTTAAAGTCTCCTAAAGTAACAACTCTCTTCTAGCTATTCTTGTGTCCATGGGGTTTTCTTCTGCTTCTTTTTTATAGACCTTCCTCTTATTGCTTCTCTTCTGTAAGTGGTGCCAGCCCCACTCCTCTCTTCACAGTCCCAGCAGTCATCCACATTTAGCCTTGCAATCAGCTTTCTCTGTTACCACTCCATCGTGGTGTTTCTTGTCATCCCAGATGAATCATGATCACTTTCAATCTCCATACAGAAAAATCAAATCGGATGATGGCTGAGGAACAGCTTTCCATGGGAGGGCTTTGGTGTTGAGCAGCTTTCTGTGCATTTTGCACTTTTATGTAAATTCAGATGAGTTATGTGTAAATAAATATTGCCCAAAGGGCATTTTATGGGTTTTCCAAGCATTTGTAAAAGCTAGGTCATAGGCAAGCACATCTTTACACTATGGCAGAACTTTTACATCAGGAATTTTCCAGGGCCTCCTAGACACTATGCCCTATTAAGATGATCTGTTGTAACTGCTGTTCCTCCCTTAGGACACAGCAAAGAACCATTCCTTATATATTATTTACACGGAGCTCTAGCCTAGGTAAATATATATGGTAATGCTGACTGTGTCATTTTGCACCTCGCTGTATTCATGCTCTTTTTCTTGCTGTGGTAATACGCTTGTTTGCAGCAGCTGTTTCATCAGAATATCCTTCAGCAGGGCTAGTAGTGTCTCTCAGGCTGTGGTGCATACATTTGCTGAGGGGTACAGAGAAAATTGAAATAGAAGAGATTATTTTTTAAACCCCAAGACGTTTGTCACTTAGGTTGTAAATCAGCTGTGCATTATACAGATACACTACTGCTTTTTAAAGTGTTTGTATTTGAAAATCCACTATGGTGGAAGCTGCAAATTCCCTCTGGACTTCCTGCCATTAGATTATTTTAATTATGCAGCAACTTCATCCTCATTTGAATACAAAGGGCCTGATTTTCACTCTGTTAAAGACACCCAGGCACTTCTTAGCCAGAGCAAAGGAGTGTCAGCAGAAGCAGATCAGACCTCTTCACACTTGCTCCTACCAAGCTGCCAGCTTTCCTACAGCTGGGGAGAAGGGGACAGTTCTGGTGATCAGACATCCCCAATGACAGTGCCAGGCCAGATGCTGAACTTCAGCGAGGCTGCAGATGAAAGGTGTGGCTGGAAGCTCCCGGAAGCACAACTCTTCAGAGGGGCTTACACTGCCTGAGGGTGGGAGCAGCCCATGGTGACAGCACTGCTGTGGACACTGCAGTAATCACGCATGGGCAATAACTCTGCACTCCTTCAGGTGCAAAGTCAAAGACCAAATCCCGTTTATTGTGCAGTGCCAATTCCCTAAATACCCCCACAGAACAGGATATAACATCATGTAAACAGGAAAGATGTTCACCACAGTGTCTCCCTATCACCTGGGGCAGTGCCCAGGCATTGCCCATTATGGTAACAGGTAAACAATACCCTATAAGGTCACAAACTACAATCTTCACTTCTCACAGGTCCAGCTTTGTCCACAAGCCACAAACCTCTCTCCGCCCATCCCCGGTGACCTGGATACAGTCCCAGGGTCACCTCCGGGCCCAGGAAAGAGGCTGTCTCTCCGGCCTTCCGGGCTTATCTCTCTGTCACCACACAGTGTAACCCAACAGACACCTCCCAGGGCTCTGAGAGGGAGGTGGGCTGTGATGGGGGTTTGCCCATGCAGGAGAAGGTGGCAGAGGCTGAGACTCTGCTCTGGTTTTGCTGAGATGTGCAAGTTATCTTTTCTACTGAGCTTTCTTAGCAAAACTCTGACTCAGACAGTAACTGTACAATGTTCCTCCATTTTGGGGTGATATGAAGAAAGCATTGTGCCTCAGCCAATTTCCTCCTCTCCAAGAAATGCAGAAAAAAGTATTTGATGCCATATTTGAGTGCTGCACTCACACAAGTAGAGAGGAGGGTGTGAACAGGCAGCCGCACTCACCCAGCCTCTCCCTGTGCCTGGTCCAGGGAACTTCTGGGACTTGGCTGACTCCCCTGTCCAGCAACCCTTCAAAGACTTTTCTCCCCTGAACTTGTAATTTCTTTAAGTCTATGCAAACTTTTAGCATTTACAACACCTGTAAGTCTAACAAAACTACCATAGCTAAAATATTAATTGTGCAAAAATGACCCACTTTTTGGTTGGTTTTCTTTAAAGCTTGCCACCTCGCATCATTTCTTGATGACCTCTAATTTCTGTATTATGAGGATGAAGTGCAATCATCACCTTGCCACCTCCACTGTGACACTCACAACTTGTATCTTTGCTAGTTCTATTCAGTCTAGTGACTTAAATGGAAATAACTTTGTACCTCTGTTCACCTTTGCAACTTCCTGAGTATTATCCAATTGTCTGTATCCTTTTCAAGAGGAAGGATTAAAATTGCATGCATTGCTTCAAACGTGGGATTATTTAATGAGTTCATATAATGGCATAATGATGTTTTCTGTTCTGTTCTCTATTCTTTTGCTTTTTATTTCTTCACTTTTTGATTGTCAGTGAGCATCCAGATAATAGATGCATGAAAGTGGCTTTTCTAACCTCAAGACGTTTTTCTTGAGCAGTAATAACTAGCTCACAGCCCATAATCATGTATGCAAAGTTAAGATTGTGCTTGGGTTTTTTTGGCATTTTTAAAATGACTTCACACTTTGGTGTTAAATTTCATCTGCAGTTTAATCATGAAGTCACATAATATTGTAATTCTGCAATTCTTTTCAGTTCACTTGTCTTTTACTTATCTGAATAATAAAATATCAGCAAGCCTCCTCACTGACAAGGCTCTTCCCCACATCCTTTGTGTATAATTTGAAAGGCACGTGTGCTGGAACTCTCTGTAGGATGTCACTGGGCATAATCCTACACATTCCTGCCCTTTTATTCTTTGTCCATGCAAAGATTTTCTCAATCATATTCCAAACCAACTAACTTTTTAAGAATTTCTGGTAAAACCATTTCTCGAAAACCTTTAGGAAATGTGAGGAAATACCTCATCAGACTACAGTCTTTTGTGCACAGACAGGTTTCCTTCAAAGTACTCCAACAGACTTGAGCAATATTATCTTTTTCTTTTTCTACAAAAGTCTCAGCTTTTCCTAATATATCTCAGCTTTGGTCAATGTGTCTGTTAGTTTTTGATATGCTACAGCTTCCACCAATTTACCCAGTGTGACTGCTATCCTGCCCCAAAGCTTAAATTCCCTGATTCCTCTGCCACCATCCTCTAAACCAGCATCATAAGGCCATTTACTCCTTGGTATTGACAGCTTTAAACAAAAGACTAGGTATTACCTGGTAGCTCACCTATTTTATACTTCAGTATATACATATATATATATACACGTATTCACCTAGTTTTTGGTGAATATCATCTCATCTATGTCTTTTGTTATAGTTAGCTTTTTCAACTGTTTCCTCTGGCCTTACTGTTTCTCAGAGCTCTTTTTATGCCTTGATCATCTTCTGGTACTCAAGCTTTTCTGCAAATAATGCACCTGGAAAGGATATTCAGAGTTTTAAACAATATGAGCTTTGGTTTGCATTCTGTTTGTTCATTTAGTATGATAGGAAAAGCAATTTTTTTTCTTTGGTGCACAACCTCAGCTACCCAAGAAGTGTTTTTTTTTCCCTAATTGCTTCCTCTGCCTTGTTCTAGAACCACACTTCTTTTTGAAAAAAACACAAAAACATGAATTTTATCTGTATTTAAGTATTTTTTTTAAATCAATTTAAGCATTTTCTGAGCTGCATGCCAGTTTTTTACCTTTTCATTTGAAACGAAAAGCTAAGGGAGTAAAATGCAGTAAGTAGATAGAGGATTGAGTACTCAGACAGAGGATTGATTAGCTAATTTTCAAAGCACTAATTTTCCAGATGACTTTACAAGGACTGTATGATCTAGACAAGTTATGTAAACAGTTTAACAGAATGTACTAATTTTTCAACTAAATTTAAAGATCTCTGAGAGAAACTTTTTATCAACATGAAATTGCTGAGTGGCCCACCCCTCTGCCTTTGAAGTTTGTGCTCAAATCTCTGTTCCGTCCTAACCCTTTTGTACAGAAGGTGATCTATTGCAGCATGTAGAAGTTCTGCTCAACTGAAATAGCAAAAAGGATCCCTTTCCTCTCA
Source organism: Eulacestoma nigropectus (assembly GCA_013397775.1). Classification (NCBI taxonomy): domain Eukaryota; kingdom Metazoa; phylum Chordata; class Aves; order Passeriformes; genus Eulacestoma; species Eulacestoma nigropectus. The sequence continues at coordinate 268,357 of VZTE01006244.1, read as the reverse complement.
TGGCCCCCATGTGTGGTCAGGAAAACAGATGTTACTCTATGAAAAATAACATTTGTGAAAATTTCACACATATGTGGGATCTGCAACCTGATTATGGTTACCCAGGACAACAGGTAAAGTTAAATGGTGATAAAAGGTAGTTTGTCCTTCAGACAGATCCAGTTGGCACTTCTGAAACACTTGGAAGAAAATCCTATGGCTTGAATGCCAGAGGTCTTTAAAATGGGGGAGCAGAGAGCAGAAATAAAGGTCAGCAAGTTGAGGATCTCCCTGTCTCCTGTGGAGCACATGCTCTGTCTTCAGGACTTGAGGCAGGAGTGGATTCCCTAATGCATTGTGATTCCTCATAATACCATTTAGCTGATTAACTAAACCAATAATTAAACTTCTTAACTTGAACGGTGATCAGGGAGCTGAAAGTGTGTGCGAAATAATTATTGTGGTTTTACATTTGTAGCTTTCCTTATCTGCAAACCTTGTTTCCAATCTTAACTGTAAATCCATGGATTATACGCTTCTTTTCTCTAAAAGGTAATGAAACAGGTTACATGGTTTGACAGAGCCTGCTCTAGCAGCTCAATTCCATCTGCCTCACCAGCACTTCACAACTGTTAAGTCATTCTCTCTCTTTTTTTTTTTT